>JBBBDQ010001338.1:1157500-1427500 GCA_037127315.1 Ascarosepion bandense
TGACAGGTTTCACTTTTATTAAAGTTCCTTTAAAAATAAGATGAAAATCTTTTCAAAAAGTACAGCAATTTCTAAATATGATGAGAAGAGCATCATGCTACTCTTTTTCTCATAGACAGTGCCCAACTGACCCTGCTATCCTGTGCAGTTGGTAAAATCAAAAAAACAAACATGCATGCACAAAATTAAAAATATAAAAAGGCTCTAATTTACCTATCGCACTCTGTAAATATCAAACTAGGTGATAATCACAAGATGGTATGGGATGTAGTGCAGTGGTTGTGCTAATTCGACAGGAATTAATCTTATTCTAAATTGATGACTAACAGTGAATTATGTGCAATGCTTGATAATTGGATTTGCCATCAGAAGATTTCACATGACTTTAGGACTTTATCAATACCCAGACACAGCAATGATATAGAAGTAAAAGAAAGCTTATTAATGATGCACTTTTCTGGAAACCATCTTATGGACGTCATAATTAGATGCCCTTTAAAGACATACACTGAATAACTGGAGATGCTGAATGCAGTATGGAAAAAACTAACAACTGCTGTGGATGACCAGGAAGAATAGTATCATTAAGTGAAGTAAATCCAAGCAAATTAAACATGATAATGAATGAATCTTTTCATGGTTAAAAAATTATACATTAGTTTTGAACCTCACCCACTCAGCATTAATCACATAATGTGTCACATAAATTCAATTTCATTTCTTCTATCTGAATTCCTGCGATGAGGAATTATCATTATTTGCATGCACACTATTGTCCTCATCCTTTGTTTGTTATTATCACAACATTTCAGCTGTTGTACTCTTCAGCCTGCATTGATCCAAGTAACCTTCAGGGAATTTTGAACTGAAACCTTTATTTAATATCCAGGGGTAGACCATTTGTCCATGTATTAAATACTGTTGCCATAACTGGTCAGATGCTCCTGCTATTCATTTTGAGGTTTTTGATAAAATCCAAAGAAGGATCTGCAATGTAATCAATCCTGACTTGGTGTCCTGACTTTAGTCACTTTCTCATCAACATGATGTGGCTTCCCTCTGTCTTTTCTACAAATATTTTCATGGCAACTGCTCTGACAAGCTATTTTTCCTGGTGCCCAGACCACATAAGTTTAAGTGTATTACTAAATTGGTATCTAAGTCCAACATTTTACCGTTGAAATAGTTAAATGTTACTGCCTCTTCTACTCTAACAGTTTCTTTTCTCTCACCTCCTGCCTGTGGAACACCCTTCCATTTACTTGCTTCCCTGATAGCTACAATCTCCAAAAATTTAAATGCAATGTCAATTGTCATCTTCTATCTCCTTAAGTTGCATCCATCTTTTATTCTTTCTTCAATACCCACTGTACCCAGTCTTTTCTCTCAGTGTAATCCCCTACACACTCGTGACAGTCCTGCTTTATTTGGAGGTGAAATAATTAAAAAAAGAAAAAGAAAATTTCTCATTCTGCTGACAATGTCTAGAGATATCTCATTTAGTTCTCAATTTAGTCTGGCTCAGTTATTACTTGCCCTGTTTCCATTGAATCCAAGTACATATTGACTAGCCCAGGGATTGAACTCACATTTTCTATGTTGTTAAATTCACAAACAAATGCTTGAATCCACTAGATAAATGGTTCTCAAATGAAGTGGTGCACTTCATAGACATGGAAAAAAATGATAGCAGCTGAGGCTGAATGATTAAAAGACAATCAAAGATTTTAAAATGGTTTTAAAAAATTCATATGCCAAAAATAAATATGATTTCAAAATTTAAAATATTATTATGGATTACTTGTAATTGCAGGCATGAGTCTCAGTATAAACAGTTATAGATAATTATTGACTGATTTTATTAATGTGATATTTTTGCATTTTATCAAGTATAAGAATATAGAACCAAGTCCACAAATTGAAGGAGAGAGTTATCAATGATAATGTTGTGACTTCAACTCCACAATTATCTTGCTTTAGTCCTCTCTTTGTTTTATTTCTATTTTTAAATGTACATTTAATCACATAAAATTTGGTGAGGCATGAGCAAAATTTAATTTTGAAAGTATTGCCCAGGAAAAAATGTTTGGGAACCATTCCACTAAACCATTCCCATGAGATCAATCTTGTTTTTATAACCTCTAAATCAATATTGAAACAGAGTATTTTCATATTACTCAGACATTCACCAGTGTTTTAAATCCACTATTCTATTTTCAAAATGTTAGAATTTTATTTAATTTATAAACAAATATTTAGTGAAGAACCTTTGCTTTCTTGTCAATAAAATCAAAAGCTTCTTGGAAATAGTGAAAGACTTCCTCATGTCCATCTTTAAGACTTTGGTCATCATTTGATGAAGATACATGATGTGGAAGGGTTAATTCAATAAGACTGTGGAAATTTTTGCTGAAAGAAAAAAGAAAATACATTTAATGATTTAGTCACTTTATCAGTAAGTCACATCAGAAATAAATTTCTACTCTGATACATTTAGATAATAATGACTTTTTTCAGTAATATGCACATATAGCATCTTGCATTCTGGTAATTGAGATCACCCATCAGATGTCGCAACACCAACTATCTTCCTCCTACTTTTCCTTAGTACAGTGCTGTGGAGTAAATAATACACCCCTGATAACTCAAATGAACTAGTCTAGATGCTTAAATAAAAAACTCCAAGTAGTCTAGAATAAAAAATGTCATTGAAGTCAGTCTTCAGATTATTTCTTGCAAATGTCATGGTGTGTGCATAATCAAGACTTAATATTATAACCAATAAAAACTGAGTTATAACAGTGGCAATGATGATCAAAACTCATATGGGTTATAGGTATAGTTGTGGGGATATTTGAAACTCATACTGAGTATAACAAGTGAAAAAAATACTTGTTGCTTCAGTGCAAAGGATACCAGGGTCAATGAAAATTTGAACCATGCTGGTTTATATTTAAAAAAAGAGAAAAAAGACACAAGTATCCTTCCAGTATGAAGAAAATACTAATTGAGGGCAAGTGCAATCAAGAATATACTTTCCCCAACAAATGGGACTATGTTACAAGCTTATCTGGGACTAGCAAACTACAGAATTTGAGAGCTCCACTGAACAACTTACTCAGAAAAGGCATACAGTGGAACTAGACTTATGAGTATCAGAAGGTGTTTGAAGAAATAAAAAAGATACTAATGTCAAACTTCTCATAGGTGCACTACAATCTAAAAGCAGAAATCCTAGAGGCTTCAGATGCTAGTGATTACAGTATAGGAACAGTGATACATAAATACGATGATGGTTATAAAGAAACTCTTTGCACAAATTTCTCAATCATTACTACCAGCAGAAAAGAACTACAGTCAGAGTGAAAAAGAGGCATTAGCAATTATATATAATGGTTGTCATATGCCTTCCTCGATGATAACCATTAAGATGATTACACATTGATTCGGGGATATTTACATTTCCACATCTATGGAGAGATACGAGTTATCTCTCCTAGATCATAACAAATGGACAATGATAAACAAAGATAAGAGAATAAGATCACTGTTCGATTGATATAATCAAACTGTAATCTTCCCAGGTCTGCTTCAATATCAACACATGCGCTGACCAACAATTCAAGGATGAACAACAAGGCAAAATGATTTTGATATAAAAATTTTAATAAGTGAATAAAATATTAAAATAAAAAAATATAAGTAAGAGTGAGAATGTCCAATGATGTGAATCTCAAAACTTATGTTCAGATACCCAACTTAGTCGAAATAACAATTTGCGATAAATGTTAACGAATATGAACGAATACCGGTGAATACGAATGCAAGAGATTAACACAAAATAAAAATGGGGAGAATTCATGCAATATTATTAGCACATGTAGTATGGTGTTTGTGGTAACATGATATTCATGAAAGTATATGTATTTTCTAACATGGGCCTAAGAATATAATAACTTATCTTTATGTCAGTTTCTTCTCTTTTGTTTTACTGTCTTTTCTTTTTCTTTCTTTTCTCTTTTTTTTCTTTCTTCTTTCTTTATACAACTTTGGACTCAATCACTGTCCACTCGAAATGTGTGTAGCTGCAACTTTCTTTACTTTTCTTTTCAGTTGACTGTTGTATTTTCAGCATACAAGTTTTTCGGCAATATCTGCAATCTTCTTTATTTCTTTCTTCAAACAAGCGTCATATTTTCAGCACAAAACTGGCTCTGTGGTTTATTCTCTTTTCTGTCTCTCCATCTGTACATTATCATCTCTGTGTTGCTATCTTCCTTTCTTGATAAACGATTTGGTTTTGTTCTCTCCTTCTTATTATTTTAACGAATAACAATCAGCATACAAATAACTCTGCAATTTCTTTCTTATCTTCTCTGCGTTGTTATATTTCTTTCTTTCTCTCTGGACAGACAATTCAGTTTCATCTTCTTTTTATTTTAACAAATAACAATCAGCATACAAATAAATCTGCAGTTTCTTTTTTTATCTTCTCTGCATTGCTATATTTCTTTCTTTATTTTAACGAATAAGAATTTACACTTGTATTTCTTACCCAGAGTTGCTTAAGATGAATTGCTCAAATTATGCTATTATCTCAAATGCATTTCTTTTTCATTCATAAGTTATCAGCACTCAGTAATCACGACTTGTTCATTCAAAGTCTGATCTGCAACTGATTTCCAATCCCTGCTTTCCACATGACTTGTCTTTGGTGGGAACTTTAGCTCCTGCTGCTTCACGACCTCATGTCTAGTCTCTGTCTATTTCCTGTCTAGACATTTGTTACTAGGGGTATCTGGGTCAACCAACTTTTGACCTGCTATCCCACAACTGACTTTAGGCTCCCACATGACCATCTCCTTGTTACCATATGGAGACTAATCTTAATATATGTGTGTAGGTGAGTGTGTGGCTATCTGCAGTCATAACAATGGTGAAAAAAGTTCACAAATTTATCCATAGAAATAGTTTTCATATGCAGATAGACCACAGACCTCTATTAGCAATTTGGTCCAAAAAAAGGAATTGCTAGGTAGACAACAAATAGATTATAACACAGGTGTATCACCTTATTAAATTAGATTTTATGATGGAACATCAATCAAAATTAAGACATGCAGATGGGTTGTCAAGATTAATTCCAAAAAATTCTGAACTGGTTGAGTACATTATCATTGCAATATTAAAAAGTGAAATTGAAACGAACAATATATTATTCAATGTAGTACACAATTACCAGTTATCCCAGAAGAAATAAAAGAAAAAGCAGAGGAAGACATGTTTATTAGGGAAATAAGAAAAAAAAAATCATCTCTTTTGAACAATGTTCTCCAGACTCTTTTGATGGAGTCAGTTCTTCTGAAATAAAATGTGGAGACCACAGTCCCTTTCAAAGTTACTGATACAAACTACGACTGATGCAATTCTGATATTGCCGGGCTGATGGTGAACATTAAGTTTCATATACTCAGCGTTTTTTTTCACTGCAACCGCTATGACAACAACATTTCTCAAAGTCCTTGTTTCTATCTCGTCCGCACTCTTTCTTTGGTAAGGGAGTGGGAGGAGATCCTGATCTCACATACGACTGCACGCTTTCACAGTTGTGGTTCAACTCTCTTTACTTCAGGATTACAATGTGCTTATACAGGGAACCTGGAGGTCACAAGTCAGGCTATCCATGCGCTTATCACAAGTGATCACGAGTGTCTGTTGCTACAGCCAAAAAATCATGTGATCTTTAAAGGTTCTTTTCTTACTAAGTGCTATTTCGATTTCACTTGCAAAAAATTATTTCCGTTCATTTCCAATGGTCTCCATGGCTCAAATTAAATGCCACTCAACTTATGCTAGATCATATTTTCACCATAAGTAAACAAAATACATTTCGATGTTCAATCTACTCCAAAATCCTTTTTACCAAAAATATTATTTCATTCCTTCCCATTGTTTTCTGATGACTCCAAATTAAACAGGCATATCTTACGTCTAGATTAAATTTCACCACCAGTAAACAATTACACTTGTTTATTTCAATGTTCAATTCAATCCAAATTTAATTTAACATTGCCACGTTAATGGAAGTAGAAATTCTGTTTAAAAAAAATTCTTAATAAAAGTTAAAAAGAAAGAAACAATAACATGACTTTTCGGCCTTCTTCAGGTGCTAGAAATTTTTAACCTTTTAAATGTGTGTATGTGTTTGACTCTCTCTCTCTATCACAACCATATAACACCAAATCTCAATACACTGTCAGGTATGTCATCAGCAATATTGATATTTGCAAAAAATTTAAATCGGTGTTACCAAGTCAAAAAAATATAAGAACAGATAGCAAAAAGGACACTAAATTTTTAAAAATTGGTGAAAAAGTGTTTTTCAGAGTGTATAAAGATGGAAAAAGAAATGTGGAAAGATGTAATTATGTCATAAATCAGAAAGATGATGTATATGAAAAAAAGGAAAAATAATGGGAACATAAAATACATTATAATCTGCTAAAGATAAGTTTACCAAAGAAAGGTCCAAAAGAATAAAAGAACCTATGAAAGTACTGTATGTTGTTTTTGAAGTACCAATACCACAAGAATTCCTTGAATATACAAATATGATTTCTAGAAAAAGGAAATAAACAGAAAAACTGGAGGCTGATTCTAAACATAAAAAATACAAAGTTAAATATGTTAGCAAACTCGCTAGAAAAAGGAGTGGTGATCAGTAATAAATTAAGAAATCACAAAAGCAGGAATATTATGGATTAAATAATACCCCCCTGGTGACTCAAATGGTGACTAGTATAGACGCTTAAATAAAGAGCTCCAGTGAGCCTAAAATTTCCATTGGAGTTAGTCTTCAAAGTATTTCTTACAGACATCATGGTGGTTGCCTAAGCAAGAGTAATATTATAATCACTAAAAAATGAGTAATAACATTCATTTGTTCTCTTGTAGAGAATAGGATCAAAGTGCCACCATGCTGCTGTTGCCATGGTTTCTGTAGTAAGTAAGTTTTTATGGGTTGGAAAAACCAGCCTCATGACCAATTACTTTTGTATTCAGAGTCGTCAACCAAGTTTAGAAAGCCCAGTCTGCCCTGCTATTTAACATATAGAGAAGTGGACTCATTCCTTTCATAAAGTTATTTGTAGTGAACATAAACTCAGCTGGAATTTAAACTTGCTACACTAATAGTTGTTAACTGTCATGCTATTCACACCTCCCAACATATCAACATTAACTTGCACTGATCTATTTAAATTTGAGTCTTTATCTTGGATTTTTAAAGTCACGAGGTTTTTTAACTCTTTGGTGATCAATTCATGTAATCTTCTGGGAATGATAATTTCTCATGTCAGAAATTCAGAAATTATAGCCTCTATGTTGTTTCAAGTTTTTTTCCCCATAATTTGCTTCAACCACTGTATAGGTGGTTGAAGCAAAAGCAGGCACTTCCACCTGGAAAAATGCTTGTGTAAGCAAGGTAAAGATGCCATAGGTGAACAGAGGAAAAAAATTAGCCATACAAAAAACAAAAAAAACAAACTGAAGTATCAAGTAAAAGAAAAAATAAAAACAAAAATAAACTTGAGGTTCATGTAAAAGATTTCTGTGTACTTCTACATGAGACTGCCTATGAAGCTTAGCCAAAATTGTTTTAAATATTCACATACACCCACACAGCCTGAATTTTCACCCATTACAATGAACCTTGAGTGCCTATTGGAACAAACTCAACTCAGACGTCAAATGGAACTTGTACATACTATCCATCACTAAAGATATTGAAAAAAAATGACCGATTCTCTGTAGCCGTCAAATAATGATTTGATTCCTTCTACTATCCTCTACATGAGCCATACAGACCAAATTTAGTGTACTTCTACCATATATGAGCAAGAGCTACCTCGTCTTGACTTTCCAGTCTTAATAGAGTCCAAAAACTTCTCCTGCATCCTTGTGGGTAAGCTTCTAATTGCTCTGTGGAAATTGTTCAAACTACATTCCTTAGTTCCACCAGATCTAACCTTCACAACCAAGACCTGTCATGCCATGCATATTATAGCAAACCACCCTCATTCCGTTGATCTAACGATTCCATTGGTGAGATGCAAGCAGTTTCTCCTCACGAACTGCTACTTTATGGAAGTTGCTCCTAAGAGGATGTTTCCTTGATCACTACAATCATAACCTGTTCAAGTCTGGGGTTAACTGTTATCTTCCCCACATAAAATAAAACTATAAGATCACATTAAAAATTATATTAAAAACTTAACTATAGCACCTTGTCTGTTGTTTTAATGAAATTTGCATACATATGTCTCTCTCTCTCTCTCTCTCTCTCTATATATATATATATATACATATATATATATATATATACATTAATTACAGATTTGAATTTTTTTAACATTCCATTTTCTCTTTATCTAAAGGACATATAGAGCATTAAAGTCAAAGGACAGAGAATGTTAAACAAAACTGAGTGAGTAGTGGAATAAAGACCAAAGACCAACATATGAATTTTAGACATTCCCTCCATAAGCTAGATACTTTACTAAGAAGAAAAAAATATTACCTTATTGCTGTGTAGTCAGGGATGCTGGACTGACAATATTTTCTCAGTGCTACTTTTAAGGCTCTGATGCAAAGGTTCTTATGATTGGCAGGAGCATCCACAGCTAAAGCTGAATGACATAAAAGAAAAGTAGAATGAATATCTTTTTTTGTAACTATGTTTAGCTTTTACTTGGGATAAGGCAGTGGCACACAAACATTTTTTTCTCTGAACCACATTTTTGGAATGAAAATCTGCTCTCACCTCACTAAATTTTATGTGATAAAAAGTATATTTTAAAAATAAAAAACAAAATGTAATAGTACATTAAATATAATATATAACACAAATAATTTATAATACGGTTAAAGTATACAAATTTAATGAAACATATGAGGTTGTTTTTGACAAGTGATCTCCTTTATATTAGGCTTAATGTAAGATAAACAAACTCATCTAGTTCAGGGGAATAGAAGTCCTGGTAAAAAACTGTAAGCAGACCTATGGTAAAGTGAGGGAGAGAGGTGGGGAGAGAGTTAAATGACTTGAAGTCAGAACATTATCATTGATAACTCTCTCCTCCAATTTGCGGACCCTAGTTGATATCGTGGACCGAGCATGCGAGCAACAATGAGGAAAGACTGGCAACAAAAAGAAAATTAATAGTGAGCATCAGGAAGAGACAACTGAAGTTCCTGGGACATGCAATGAGGAAGGAGGGCTTGGAGAACCTGATACTGACAGGCCAGATAGAAGCAAAAAGAGACAGAGGAAGGCAGCAGATAACATATTTGCAGGGCCTGATCAGGTGGATGAGACGGAACGGGGGTTGCGAGATGTAACAGGAGAAAACATACTAAAAGCCACCAGGGATAGGGAGACATGGAGAAGGGACAGGACACATAGAAGAAGAAGAAGTTACTATATTCTTAATACTTGATATAATGCAAAAATATCACAATGATAAAATCAATTAATAATTATTTATAACTATCTATACTGGAATTCATGTATCGATTACAAGTAATCCATAATAATATTTCAAACTTTGAAATCATATTTATTTTTGGCCTATTAATTTTTTAAAACTGTTTCTAAATCTTTGATTGTCTTTCTATCATTCTGTCTCACCTGCTATCCTGTTCCTACACAACTATGAGGCATGCTGCATCATTTGGGAACCACTGGGACAAGGTAACACTATTACTTTTAGGAAAAGGCAGTTGAAATTTCTGGGGTACATAATGAGGAAGGAAGGCATAGAAAATCTGATACTCAAAGAACTGATTGTGAGTAAGAGAGACAGAGGAAAACAGAATACTTGATGAGTTTGAGTAAATGAATAAAAGAACCATGTTGTCATATATAGCTCTAAGTCAACTGTACAGGCTGCTTCCTTGGAAATCTGATATGAAATCGAGTGCAATGTTTATTCTGACACAAGACACTAAATTATTTGAACACTAACCTGCGATGTCAGTGCCAAATATGCAATCAGATAAAGTCAAAATATTTATTTAATTACCTTAATAAAAACTGAAATTAATATTGCTATCTAGACATTCTGGAAAACATTTTTAAATAGAAAAAATAGAAATATCAATAATACAAAATTTATTAAGAACTACAAGGGGTAGGAAGATGTAGAGACATGATTGAATATGTCCTTAAAAGACACAGCACATAAAAAAGAAGATTACTCTTAATATTTTATGAGTGTAGAGATATTTACTAAGCTTACTTTCAAACTCAGTCTACTTTCAATGGTCTGTGATTCTAAAACACTAGTCATCACACTATGACAGGTACATATACAAGGGGGTGCGTCACCCAGTTTTTAAAATCTATTGGAAGAGCTTATTCATCCAGTCAAGAACTTTTCAGCATGCTGTGTGTGTGTGTGGATATATATATATGAAAATATGGTTGGTGATATGCAGACCATCAAATCTAAATCTGCAGTATCAGGAGCAGTTAGAACACTGGGAGTCTGTTGATGTTGCAGGAACAGACATTGCTCCGTAATAATGTCCCCTGGATGCACTGCTTGATTGCGATGTTTTCCTTCCAATGCATTTGTGACTTTACTTTACTTGTAAAAGTATATCAGTGAGCTTTGTCTTCTGTCTCCTACAGAACTAGGGCTACAGCATCCACAGGTTCTGTAGGAGAAATGTCACATACTAAGGACAGAATTTAGGACATGTTGATTTAGGACATGTTAATCAGTCTCTAACTGATTGTCTATGCAGAAGTTGGAAGGACAACAAAGTTATATACCTTGAGCTTTCTCCCAAGATCTGTCACCAGTTTTTAACAATCAACATTTATCAGCTCTGTGTCATTAATGATGATAACTGGCAGTGGTTCATTCAAACTGGATACAAGTTGGGGAAAAAAAAAGGTTACAAAATGAGAAATAACCAAAACACAGTTTGGAAAAATGGAATGGAATGGTAATCTTTATACATCAACAAAATACAATACTCACCAGATGTGTGAAGTAGATAATCACTACTTGTAGTGAACTGCAATATCACCCTCCCCACAATAGTGTCCAACATATTTATGAGGATTGAGACATACGCATTAATGTTCATATCTACATATATAACAAATAACTCAATAAGTACCGGGTCTAATAAAACAACAACTTTTAGGCAAAAGTTGATTTTATTCATTAATATACACTGATTCCAATGCTTCTCTAACAGTTTTGTAGAATGATTTATCTTTGACCTCAAAATATGCCCCAGTTTCCGATATCATTTATTTATTGGAGCCAAATCTTTATCAACACACAAAATTCAGATTTTTCCATTGTTTTGCAACAGTAGCTTCACTTAAATAACTGTAATTTTAAACTAATAATCTGATTGAGCCCAAATTTTGTCATGTGTGATTTAAAGGTTAGTACTTCATTAAATTATATGGATTTTTTATTAGTGGTGTCTTGTATATTAAACCTAAATTTTTCTGGCACAAGGCCAAATGGAGTGAAGAAGATTGTCTTGCAGCTAAAGTAACCAATAATCTACAACAGGTTTTGTAAAGTGGATCATAATGTAATAGTTTCATACTAAATTTGATGGCATATAAGTCACAAACACACACACACACACACACACACACACACAATTTAAGCAGGGAGTATTAAGAAAAAAATTGTTGGATGGTATATTAAATGTTACTAGGACTTAATCTGCTTTTCCTATTTGGTCCAATATAAAACAAGTTTTTTTTTATGCATTTATTATAAATTTGTTAACTTATGATATTTTGAAGAAAAAGTGTATCTTATATTCTGCAAATGACTCACTACTATCAAATTATGCTTTCATAATTTATAAAATACAGTTGCAATATGTGACTCACTTTAGGTCATGCAGAATAGACTTCGCACTCAGTGTAAAACCAAATATCTGACTGACCTGAGATAGCCCCTTAACTGAGGTGGTGGGGTGGAAATTTACCTGATGTCAGTAATGACCCTGACAAGTGAACATGTGTCATCAGCACAGCTGCAACTGGGTTTCAAACACGGGGAAAGAACAGTATTATATAAACATCTACCCAAAGAGAAGGGATGATAACATATCAGAATGTTCAAATGAGGGCCCAGAGCCATACACACTGGCCAATAATTGACAAAGTCCGAGTTAAAGAAAATTAAATAACATATATGAGAGTTTCTGTTTTCATTTGTAACGTGTAACAATACTTCATGAGCAGGATTTGTGCAAAAGAAACTATGACTATAGACTTGTTTTTCTAATCAATTTCTTTACCACTTTAAAATTTAGTGAAAATCGATAGAAATGGTTTCACACACGTCATATTTGATTAAATTAACTTAAACTATTCTTCAAATTTAAAATGGAATCATTATTATATGAACTGTTTATTCATTGCTTTCTTTTTTTGATAAACAGTGAAATCAAAGCAATTTGATATTCTTTGGGATTTAATTAAATTCATTCACTTCATACAATTTTGTTAATTCACTTTCTTTCATTTCCTTTCACTAAGTCTCTTTTCATTTTGTGCTTTCCATAATTGACTTCTGGCAACTTCTACTTATTTCACAGTTAATCCTTAATAATCATTACTACTTTTAAAAAAAGAATGGACAAAGTATATATACATATTTGAGGGAAGAACACTTACGAAAAATTGCTAACTGAAGCTATAATGATAAATATACAAAAGCAACCCCAGATTTGAAGAAAAATATAAACAACAAAGCAACAAAATTTGTAGCAAAATTAAAAATACATAATAGAATAGAGAAGGTGAAGAAAAACAAGCAATACTAAAGATTAAAGATCATAAAACCCATTTCAGAAGTAGACTGAAGTGTAGACTAATTAACCCAACTAAAATTCAAGTAGGTTGGATTAGTAAGATAATTTTAGAAAAGTTATGTAAAGAACTTTGAAGTATATTAGGTGTTAACCAGTGGAAAAATACCAATGCAGTCATTAATTGGTTCGATAATATACTAGAATATATATATATATATATATATATATATATATATATATATATATATTATTGAACCAATTAATAGTTACTTTAGTATTTTTCCACTATAAAAGAAGTTATGTGCATTGTGGTGCATATCAGCTTGAAATGAGAAATTTGAGAACCGATTTCAAATTCCACTTGAATTTGTTGCAATCACTTAAACACACATATCCTTGGGAAAGGTATTAATCCATCTCTTCTCCCACCAGCTATGAGTTAAATAGCAAGGTAAGATTAGGTTCTATAGCCTTGATTGGCAACCAGTCTACTACAGAAAGAAATAGCAACCTACTGCGGGAAATTTTCTGCCTCGTCAGTTGCTTAAGCATGTATCAAATATGGCACTTAACTGACTGAATATAGAAGAAAAGAAATACTAAAAATTGTTTTTCTTTAATATATATAGACACAAGTATAGGGTAGGTATGGATGGAATAAAATTCCGTATCCAAAGAAACACTAGTCTTAAAAAAGTGCTCAATACAAAGTAGAGTAAATAATATTTATTTAGAATTTATAAGGCAAATATGTTATAATATAACTACAAATGTAGCCATTTTGTTTCAAAACTACCTGTTTTATCAAGTGATAAGGTAGTGTCAAAACAAAATAGCTACTTTTGTAGTGATATTATAACATATTTATGTTGTAAATTCTAAATATATATATAAGGTGGACACTGAGGTCAACATCAGGCAGTGAAAATCTGTCATATGTTTCAATGCAATCTTCAGGCCAAAAATAATGTCTTGTTTAGGAAAACAAGGCAATTGACTTCTACTTTGAACATGATTTCTGACAAGATATTATTCTTCCAAGCTGTTATCAATGAAACAAACCATTTCTACAATTATATCTCAATACTTTTTTCTTTATTGCCTAAACCACAAGAATAAGAATAACAGCTTGGATATTTTTAATGTTACTTGGTCCTTCATTTATTTTTTCTGAACAAAAATACTTTTCAGAAAGAAAGGCAGTTTTATGTGCCTTTTAGAAGTTCTGAGTTTATAGACTTACCAGCAATAGTTTCAAATGTCTTTGCATTGGAATTTGGCATCATTAATGCTTTTTCTAAGACTGATTCCAACATGGGATCATTTAGTTTGGCCCGTGCTTCAAACTCATAAAGAATTAACAAAGTTTCTACAGTGTCTCTCTTGCAATCATCTCCTATGAAAAACAAAATAAAAATTGAACAGATATTTTTAAGTTCCTAGATAAAAGAAAAGCATTAAAAAAGTACATAAGATGAAATAAAAAAATCTATGAATTAATTAACCATAGTGCATCTAACAAGTGCAAAAGAGACATGCAGTCAAGGTACCAAGTAGGAAAGCTCATTAGAACAATTGTCATGAAAATATTTATAGAAAAGACAGAAGGAAGCCATATCATGGTGATAGAAAAGAGACAGATGTTAAGATGCCAGGTCAAAACTGATAACATTACAGATCCTTCTTTAGATTTTGCTGAGAATTTTGAGATATATAGCAGGAGCACCAGACTAGACAGAGCTGCAATATTCAATACACAAATGAATGGTAGATTTATAAATGTGCAAGATAGATTCTGATGAGTTTACTAATAAAAATTGCTTGCTACTATGTAATAGAGACATATACCAAACATCAGAAATTTCAAGGAAAGGTATCTTTCCCCTAAATTGGTAGATCAAAGAATTTTTCAGCACCTCCTCATATATGTCTGTGTTTGTTTCAAAATTGAAAATAATTGCACTATACAGTAGTACAATTAGGCTATAATAGATTATGGACCTCAGAGATGAAAATGAAATAGAAATGGTTAATACCTAAGTAGATAGAACTATTATATGGTAAAGAAAATAAAAACACTCAAGTAAAAACATTGTAAAATCACCACTAAAAGTTTCATGTTTAATTTGTAATCATCAGGCATTAGAAAATATTTTTTAAATGTATCTATGAGGTGGTATTGATATTTAGTCAGATTTTGGGAACTGGGTTGGGTGTAGCACATATACATTCAAGTAGTTGGATATTTGGGCATCAATTTCTCTTTTATGCAGGTTTTATTAAAAATGACAAACAAGGTATTATGGTTAAGTTTTTTTATGTCATTTTTCATGTGAAAATTTTTTATATAATTTATATCCTCAAAAAAAAAATCATAAGATCCCATGAAAAATTACATAAAAAAGCTTAACCATAGTATCTTGTCTGTCATTTCTTTTAAATGCAACATCAATTGCCATTGCCTACACCCCTCAAGGAGTTGAATATCTCTGGATATTTCTGATTTACCACTTGCCAGAGACAAACACAAATCAGCTTGTATCTACCAAAGTACAGGAACAATTGAAAAACAAACATATTTTCATGAGCATTAAGATAAGGTCTAGACTGCAATACTCCAAATCAACAGAATCCTTTGAGTCTCTTTAAACAAACACTTCTAATTTTACAGATATGAATTTTGGCATCAGGATTGAGTCTGATAGAGATAATCTATTTCTGTGGGAATAACCAAAACCTATAATCATAAACTTATTGCAAGTTACAATCTTTTGAAGGCAGGAAAATAATCTGTAAAAATGTACATTAACAATAATAACAAGAGTAAAACATAAATGTTGCAATCCTTTCACTACTCTATCGTTATTTCCATGGCAAGTGTTCTGATGATCTACATTCTTTAGTTCTACCAGTACTTCACAGCCAAAACCCATCATGCTATGCAAATTGTAGCAAACCAATTTCATTTTCTTTGTATGCCATTGGTGAGATGTAAGTTCCATCAAAGCAGCTTCTTCCTATGGACTGTTATTTTGTGAAACTGACTCACAAGAGAGTGCTTCCCTAACAACTACAATATTAATCTGTTCAAATCTAGAGTTATCTGTTATCTTCACCAAATATTCCTGTACCCCTTGCCTCTTACTCTGTAACTCCTTACTTTGAGTGGCTATTGGGCCTTGTACAGAATGAACATTATTGAAAAAAAATATATTGTAAATACAAGAAATGCTTACCTAAAAAATACAGAATATATCAACTATACAAGTTTAGGTTTAGTCCACATAAACTGAGTGTAGGTTTAATTAGTTGGATGATTTTGTTTAGTGGCATATCAACTTCTATGGGTTATTTAATGCCAAATCTAAATACATTGTACATAACCTTATAAAATTATATACACACAGAGAAACTATAACACCTGTATACAACAACAATCAGTGTGAAAATTAGAAGCGAGATAGGATTTTACTTGTAATAATTCTCAACAGGAATTTGAGCTGCAGGTGTACTTGTCTGTGTTTCTAGAGAAGCCATATTCTTTCCAATGGGAAAATGATGAAGTTAAGTGGTGTGATCATATTTATATTTCACAATTTATCTTCTATGTCTCTTGTGAAGGCATTTTTCCCAACAGGTGTATTTTCCAATGAGAAAACTGCAAGCTGAAGATAACACTGTTTTCCCAATTAGAAAATATAGAAACTATAGGCTTCTGTGCTACCCTGCCATAGGTGGTCTGGGTAGGCTGGTTTAGCCTTCTCTGTCTAGACTTCAGACAGCTAATTAAAAATTGAGCACTTTCCTCATACTCAGCAGCTGTCACCTGACCCTCGTGAGTTCATCTCAACCAAAGAGAGATACCATGGACCAAATATGTGAGCAACAACAAGGTTTTGGAGAGAATGGAAATGAAAAGGAAACTTATGCTTAACACCGGGAGGAGACAGCTAAAGTTCCTGGGACACATAATGAGGAAGGAGGGCTTCAAGAATCTGATACTCACTGGGCAGATTGAGAGTCAGGGGAAAACAATGCGTGGCATACTTGATGGCTTAAGTAAATGGATGGCAGAGTAGGGTTTAAGAGAAATAACAGGACAAAATGCATTAAGAGCTACAAGGGACAGAAAGATGTGGACGGCCATAATCACTTACAACTTAAAAGGACACAGCACATAAAAAAGAATAAGATAAAAGTTAATAAGGGATGTGTTGGTAAGAGTTAGTGAAATGGAAACAGAAATCAATGTTTAAATTGCAACCAAATTCATTATGTTCACTTTTGCACAAATACTTTTAGGAAAGTTATGAATCCATCCTCTTATGGGTTAAATAGTAGGGCTAACTGGACATTCTTGCTTTAAAATGACAACCAGGTAGGAGAAAGAAAGTTCAGAATTCACAAACAGCCTAAAGAGGAATGGGCTCCATCAAGCTATCCTGCCCTAGACACACCACTGCTGTTAGTGAGTTATGGACACGTATGATATGAATTAATTGTTTGCTATTTAATACAAGAATAGCCAGCATATCACCTGAAAAATATTGTCAATCAATAACATCCTCCTACATTGTTAATGGATGGCAATTACAAGCATTAGGCATTTCTAAATATGATGTATAGAGTCACAAGAAAACTTACTTGTTGAAACTAATTGGTCAGTGAGGATTTTGTCACATACATTTCTGCAGTTGTTAGTATGAACCAATGTTTCTTTATATAAGGTGATCTGCAAATGAAAACAGTATTTAAATCAAAATAATTAATCATAACAAGAGATTTAAAAGCATCAAAATAAATAACAAATTTTAATTAAAGGTAGATAAGTGTACTTTAAGTGGGTTAAAATTTGTAATAATTCTTTACATAGTCAGAACATTCAGGAAGAGGATAAGCCGAAAAAATGATAAGAAGATTACTCTACTTCATATCTTTCTGATTTGTTCCACATCAAAATCTGTTGTCCTGATGTGAATGCTGCAAAAGCAAAATGAAAAATAAAAAGCACAGGGGCTCCAGGTTTGTATTTGGCTTATAAAACAAATCCCCCCAAAATATAATTTAAACACTGGGGTCAATCATGAATATTACCACTAAAAGAAAAAGCATAACAAAAAACACTGAGTCATATATCTGCTCAGTGACATTCAAAGCAGTAGGTAGACAGTCACAGTTCACGAGTGACCTCTTAGTCAACTAGCCAAACACAGTCTTCAATGCCAGGCCCAGTTTCTAGGATTTCTTAAATATATGTTCTTTTTCTTTAATTGCTGTTAAACTAAATAGAGAGTCTGAGAATATTATAAACTCCCTACCTACATTTTCTATCATTTTAAGTGCCATTTTAATGGCTTGTAGTTCAGATGTATAGAGGGATGCATTATTTGGTAGCCTGATTTGTTTATGAATTTGTTTGTGGCTGCTGCGCCTATTCTATCTGGAATTGTCAATCCATCTGTGTAGAATGGTTTATAGTCACTAATATTTGTCTCTTAGTTCTCTGAACGTTATTTTGTTTCTTTTTTTCATTTGTGTCAGTGTTAGGTTCATATGAGTTTTGGAGATTGTCCATAGAGCTACCTTATTTATTGTGATTGGTGTTACATTATCAAGATCTTTGTTTAATTGTTCTAATGCTCCGTTAATTCAAAGTCCAAGTGAAAAGATGACTGTTGATTTATTGCTATAGAACTGGATACATTGAGGTTCATATGTTTTTTAGTAAGCTAAGTTAATTGGGTTGGATTGTAGTTTTAGTGCATATTGGAGGGATAATTTTCCCCATCTCAGAGACATAAGATCAAAGAATATTGATATCACATGAAGATTTCTAACAAAGCCATCACAATTAAAGAATTCTAACCATACAAGTTGATCATTGGTTCCTTGGTTTTTATGGAATCTACTTTGGTAGCTAGATAAGAGATTGTTTTTCTCCAGGTACCACATTAGTTGAGAATTTACTATTCTCTTCATCATTTTGCAAATTCAACTTGTTAGTGCAATGGGGCAAGAGCTTGTTGGGTTGGAATTAACTTTACTGTGTTTAAGAATTAGAACAATGACAGACTCAAGCAATAATTTTTAAATTTGTTTGAAAACCATATATCATTGAAGATCTGTAGAAGTATTAAAAGAGACATTTTTGGCAGGTCTTTTAAAAATCAGTAATGAATATCATCTGGACCAGTTGCAGAGCTTTTATTTTATTTTTGGTTCTGTTATATTAAAGAGAATATTGTATTTTTCTTTATTGTTTGAAGTGAATGTAAGTTTTTCTTGTTCTATAATGTTTTTGTATTTTTGAAATTTGAGAGTGTCATGATTTGTTGAGATTCTTTGAAATTTTGTTGTTATCATGTTAGCTATTTCTGTTTCAACAGTGTATTTATTTCTGTTGTTTTGATTAAGTGAACTGTTGCAAGTTGTGCTGTTTTTCCATTAACATTCTTTATTATTTCCTATGTTTTATTCATTGGGGTCTGGAGATATGGTTTTGTCAAGATTCTCTTTTGGATTTTTTAATTATACAGCATGATTTTTGCTTATGCATGCTTGTAGTTTTGTAGGTTGATCTTTAGCATTTTTTTCTGGTTTTAACTGTTTCTCTGCATTCTGCTGTAAACCAGGGTTTTGATTTGGTATGTGGTTTAAAAGAATATTTGGATATTGTTTGTCTTACTATTTGTGCTAGGGTTTTGATTTGGTATGTGGTTTAAAAGAATATTTGGATATTGTTTGTCTTACTATTTGTGCTAGGGTTTTGATTTGGTATGTGGTTTAAAAGAATATTTGGATATTGTTTGTCTTACTATTTGTGCTAGGGTTTTGATTTGGTATGTGGTTTAAAAGAATATTTGGATATTGTTTGTCTTACTATTTGTGCTAGGGTTTTGATTTGGTATGTGGTTTAAAAGAATATTTGGATATTGTTTGTCTTACTATTTGTGCTAGGGTTTTGATTTGGTATGTGGTTTAAAAGAATATTTGGATATTGTTTGTCTTACTATTTGTGCTAGGGTTTTGATTTGGTATGTGGTTTAAAAGAATATTTGGATATTGTTTGTCTTACTATTTGTGCTAGGGTTTTGATTTGGTATGTGGTTTAAAAGAATATTTGGATATTGTTTGTCTTACTATTTGTGCTAGGGTTTTGATTTGGTATGTGGTTTAAAAGAATATTTGGATATTGTTTGTCTTACTATTTGTGCTAGGGTTTTGATTTGGTATGTGGTTTAAAAGAATATTTGGATATTGTTTGTCTTACTATTTGTGCTAGGGTTTTGATTTGGTATGTGGTTTAAAAGAATATTTGGATATTGTTTGTCTTACTATTTGTGCTAGGGTTTTGATTTGGTATGTGGTTTAAAAGAATATTTGGATATTGTTTGTCTTACTATTTGTGCTAGGGTTTTGATTTGGTATGTGGTTTAAAAGAATATTTGGATATTGTTTGTCTTACTATTTGTGCTAGGGTTTTGATTTGGTATGTGGTTTAAAAGAATATTTGGATATTGTTTGTCTTACTATTTGTACTAGGTTTTTTAATTTGGTATGTGGTTTAAAAGAATATTTGGATATTGTTTGTCTTACTATTTGTGCTAGGGTTTTGATTTGGTATGTGGTTTAAAAGAATATTTGGATATTGTTTGTCTTACTATTTGTGCTAGGGTTTTGATTTGGTATGTGGTTTAAAAGAATATTTGGATATTGTTTGTCTTACTATTTGTGCTAGGGTTTTGATTTGGTATGTGGTTTAAAAGAATATTTGGATATTGTTTGTCTTACTATTTGTGCTAGGGTTTTGATTTGGTATGTGGTTTAAAAGAATATTTGGATATTGTTTGTCTATTTGTGCTAGTATGTTTGTAAAGGAGACAATTGGTTCTGGTTCATTAAGAATTTCCATGTTGATTTGGAATGAGCAGAGTTCATTGAATTTTAGTCAGCTTTGTGTAGTTGCTATTTTGGATTCTTTTCTTCTGGCATAGACTTGCTTATGTTTCTGAAAATAAGAGAATGGTCACTACCACATTAGTCATCATGAATTTTCCATTGAAAGTCCATAAAAATTGATCAGAAGCTTATAGTTAGGATGATAGCTGATGTTGACCTGGTGCCTGAGTGTAGGTATCTGTGCATTTGGTTATTAAAAATACATAGATTAGATGATTCTAGTAGAGCTTTTATAATTTCACCAGTTTGATTGGGGGCTCCTAAAGTCCCACATTTTGCTGTATGCCTTAAAATCTTTCATTAATAGAAAGGAAGTGGGAAGTTGGCCTTTCTATTTCAGTCTTATTCAGTCTGTGTTTTGGAGGAATATAAATTTAAAATATTGTTATTGTTCGATGAATTGAAGCTTTTATTGCCATAGTCTTTAATTCTAATTTTTCATGGGGTATTAATTTTTTAACCAATATTGAAGTACCCCCACTTGGCCTATTTGCTAGTGTTGATACATTTATTTTGTGATATGTTTCATGTCCTTTAAAGGAGATGTTGTCAGTTTTTTTTAAGAAAGGTCTCGTGCAAGTGTACTATATTTGGATTGTAATCTGTAAGGAATTGTTTGATTTCCTCATAGTTTATTTTAACACTTCTAGAGTTCTATTGTATGATGCTTGTGATCCATTTTTTGAATATAAGTGGTAATTATTTTCATGAGTGAATTTTAAGGATAACTATATTTTTGGTTATCTGTTTCCATATATTCCATACTTTCTATACTGTTTGTTTTCATTTGTGAATTTGTTCTTTGAGTATTTGTATGTTCTTGATTATTTGGGTTCTTTTCATTTTTTTATTAATTTTATGTGATTTTCATCCTGTTTATTTGCTTTTAATCCTGTTTCTTTTGTTTTTTGCATTTTGATTTTGTATTGAGGCTTGATTTGTTTTTGCTCTGCCATTTTTCTGTTTGTGGATTTATTTTTCATTTGAGAAGTTTTGAGTGTTTTGTTGCTGAGAAGTTGTTGTTAGTAGATTTTGTGTTGAATTTGTGGATAGGTTTGGTTCAGTGGTATGATTTGTTTCCAAGATCATAATTGGCTTTAATGTTTTCAATATGTTTTTTAATTCTTAAATTAAAAGTGTTAGTTCTTGTGTTTCATGTAATTTGGTTGATATTAGATTTTCATAAGTATAGCATGATGTTTTTATGGTAATTCTTTCATATAATGATGTATTGGAGTTTGCTTTGATGCTTTTCCTAGTATTTGAGTAGGGAATTTTTGGTGTGTTTGATTTTTAATATGTCTTTTTCTTTTTTCCAGGTTTCCTAGTCCCTGGAAGTTTCCCTATGATTTTTTCTTTTTATAATGTGCCCATTGGGCTTCATTTAGAGATATAATCTGTGTGGTTAAGATCATTTTCTCTACATTTTCTGCATACCAACTTGTACATTTATACTTACCATGTCCAGATCTTTGGCTGTTCAAGCATCTTCATGAGTTTAGAATATATATTTCTACTTTGGAAACAGTTTTGCCATTTTTTATTTCCTGCAGTGGTTTTGGTGCATCAAAAGTAATAAGTGTTGATATCTATAATTCTATCATTTTTTTAATAAATATTCTTCTTATGTCTGTAATGTTTTATGATAGAATTAGTATTATTAATTTCCTCCAGTGTACACAGTGAGAGTTCAGTGCTCCCCACCAGACCTTTAAAGGAATTTAAAAATTGGTATAGGTAGACCCTTACATTTATATCATGAAATTTGGTCATCCTTAGAGTTTCAGTGGGCAAATAAGTATTAAAGGAGATCTATGCATTTTGTGAGATATAAAGAAAATATTATGACATTAAATAATAAGTGCTTACCTGTTCATTGATGTCACTTGAATTAGATGCAAGTTGGAGACAAGCGGCTGCAACAATTAGAGAACATGACTTTTGCTTTGCAAGAGAAGCTAAATCAGGACAAAATGCAGCTAACTGGTGAAAAAAGAAAGAACAATTACAGTTTAAAAAAATAAATTTTAGTTAAATATTAAAAATCAAGTAAACTTCATTGAAAGAGAAAAAAGCTACGAAAGCATTTTGATATTGATTCTATATCTATAAAAAATATTTCAGTTTCAAATCTTGTTTTAGGGTTTTTCTAACAACTGATCAGATTTGATAATCTCTTTTGGGAATGGAGAGTAATTGGACATGGCTAAATATAATTGGCAGAAATGCCCAACAAACAGAATTGACAATTTTTGCACGAGGCAATAACAAGGTCAAAAATAATATTAAGCAAGCAAACAATAGCTGCAAGGCAAACCAATAGTAATAATGCAAAAAGTTCACAAACTAAGAATGGTGTTAACACACAAAAGGGGGTACAGACAAGTGATTAAAACATTTTGACTTCTAGACAAGAAAGAACAGAACTAAGTCTGATTAGACCAAGAAGTGGCCTGTCTTATTGGCTAGGAAGAAATCCCAACATGCATCTAAATGCTTTGTTTATAAATTAGGGAGAGGGAAGTATTTTGCAGTTTATTCACTATGAATTGAAACCTACAGAACAGTTTTTTTTAAAGATACCTGGAATATAATGCTTATATTGACTCCACATTTTGTTGCTGGTCAACTAGATATAATGTCTTAATCTATTCAAGACTAAGGCTTTAAAAAAGACATTTTAGAACAATATGATCCCATTCAAAATATCTTCTGAGATAAAGCTGATGGTGAAAGGAAATATGTAATTAAAAGTTTCTTCACATTCACATAACAATCAATCATATATCTATATAAAAGTCAGTGACAATTTATTCATACACTTTGAATGACAAACAAAACCTTAGTAGTGTTTGTCTATATTTCTGAGATGAAGTAGTATTTCGACTATTTACATTATTCGGACTATTGAGAATGATATACCCCAGTGATTGTAATAAAGCATTTGGTTCAAAATTCCTAGCACCTGAAGAAGACCGGAGCATACAATGGTCAACATGTCGTACAAATGACAACAAAAATGAGGACAACAGTCTGAATAATGTAAATAGTGTAAACCCTTACCAGATCATTTTACTTTCATGTCTTCCCACTTCAATTATATAATGTAAACTATTTTTTGTCTTTTATATACTGATAATATCAATGTTGTAAAAGCTTGGTTAATTTAATTTACTTTATTTTTTTAATGTGATGCATTGGTAGAATTCTAAAACAAATCTACAGAATAGATACAGACCAACAGCAATAGAAACCTTTGAATATGTATGATCCCAAAGTTTCAAAACAGTAAAATTATGAAAAACTTCTGGTAGAAAAACATCTTTTATGGATAAAAAATGTGATGCTTTAGTTCTCATAAATCTTCTAAATTTTCCATTTTCTAACATGATCCTGCATCCAAGTATTAGTTATGTGGATTATTTTTTTAAAAGACCTCTTTTTTTTATAATAGAGGTACAATAGCATTAATAATAACTACCATTTAACAAGAAAACAAACTTCAATACAGAAATTTGTTCAGAACATAAAGCCTAAAATGGTTAATAAAACTTATTTCCTTATCAGATAATTTAACAATACTTTTTACAGTAAATATGGTAAAATAAACTTTTTAGTATTTAGAAGGTTTAAACCAAAATAACAATTCAAAGCAATATAAACAATTAAAATTAGTTTGTTAAAATCACAAGATCATTTTTCAGAGTGATTTTAGAATCATCAACATCAAATACCAGTGAAATCTTTATCTAATCTGTCAAATTTTTAAACTTAATTTTTGCAAATTTTATTTTCTAATTTTCTTTAATTTTCTTGAAAAAAAAGGATAAATTTCAAAAAATGAGAAGTTTTCTAGGAAAACTATAAAAATGTTCATTCAGAATAGGATCATATAAAAACAATCAATTTTGAGGAATGACATGTTTATTTTATAATAAAACTGTCCGGCCTCTCTCTGTTAATTTGCAACATTAGCCTTGCTTTTGACTGATCCACCAATGCTTTCTTCACATTGCATTCCATTCTTGTTCATGTAGATGTGCATTGAAAACTGGAAAAGGTCTTGTTGCATGCTCACAAGTTAACAAGATCAAAAACAAATGCTACACTGAGAAATGAGAATACAAACCATGTTTCCAGTATATTTAAATATTTTATTCATGGCTTCATCTGGGTGGATAGATAGGTAACATTTGAGACAAATTTTCTATGTTAATCCTATATATTCTTATACTAACTCCTTATCAATCTACACATCCCAATGTGTGGCTGGTAATACAAACAGTTGGCATCAGAATTACACAACAGTAAATTCATCTCTCACCAAAAGCAGACCAGAACTGATCCCCCAAGCGCAAGCCTGATTATTAATGATGACTAGAACTCAGAAATAATTAATGTCCAGTTTGTTGTTGCTTGGTCTCTAAAAGCTCCCATCCACTCCTTTACTTTTCATTCCATTTCATGCCACTTAGAAAATTTTAAAAGAACCCATTTAATGACCATAAAACATAAATGCTTGAGACTGAGATGAGAAAAACAACTCCAAATAACAGGTAAAATAGAAGAATGTTCTGAGATTAAGTATTAAATATTAATGAAAAAAAAAAAAAAAAAGGATTATAAAATAGCATAATACCTGACTACATAAGGAGAAGAAATCCTTCAGAAAATCAGATGAGTTTTCTGACTGTATTGCAAGGTTCCAAGCTGCAATTGAAAACTAAATTGTTCAACTGAAAAATATACATGAAATACAGTATGCAACAAGGAAATTGTCATCATCTTATATTTTAATTTTACATATGCATGCTGTTTATTTCTTATTTTTTCAACTTCACAGTAGGGTCAGTTGAGTACCATTTCTGGTACCATGATGCAATTCACTCCACCAGAAATTTAGAAACGGCATGCTGTACTGCTTGGTATTCATGCCAGTAGCTCCAGTATGAGCATTTCAGACTGTTTGGGTATCAATCTGAAGACAGTTCAGAGGATTTGGAAAGGGTTGGTTCAGTATAATGGGGATTATGATTGATTGATCACTGGTAATGGTAATGTTATGTCTCCATTCATCTGGTAATGGTAATGTTATATCTCCATTCATCTTCTCATGGCCTGACTCAATATGAAGGCCGCCTACTTCAAGTACCTTGTGGAAGTAGTGCTGCCCTGGGTAAAGACAGTGGCTGCTGAAAGATGCTATGTCTGGCCAGAAGACTCTGCACCATGTCACACAAAGCAGGAAAACACAGTCAAGGCTGTCAGACAACTTCTGCAACCCTTACATCTGGCAACCTAACTCCTTAGACTGCAACCCTTCTGATTATTATGTTTGGGGCACAGTTGAGTGAGAGACCATCAAAACTTCTTCTAACCCCACGGATAAACTGAAGGCAAGGATTATGGCAACATTCACCAACTTAAACAAAGAAACCGTCTAG
Source organism: Ascarosepion bandense (assembly GCA_037127315.1). Taxonomy (NCBI): domain Eukaryota; kingdom Metazoa; phylum Mollusca; class Cephalopoda; order Sepiida; family Sepiidae; genus Ascarosepion; species Ascarosepion bandense. Next base: position 1,183,765 of record JBBBDQ010001338.1, read on the forward strand.
AAGAGCTGCAGGAGATTCCAAAGTCATCCAAAGACCATTGTTAAAGTCAATGGCAATTTTATTGAATAAATTTACTCTTTTGTATTTCAAGATATTTTTTGTGTAATTTTGGTAAATATATCAGTTAAAATGAGATGTCAGTGTTATTTTCATTTTTGCATAATTTAGATGACAATTTATCTATCACACCCTGTATCCATATCCCACTATTTCAAGTTTTGCACTCAGTGATCATATATTCAGGTAACATCTCAATAAAGCAAAAGTTAACTGGAAAAGATTTCAGGCATACAAAAAAAAAAATTAATTTATATTTTGTGACCAATAATAAAATGGGACATGAGAATGAGATAATGTTCACATGTATACAAAAAATGAAAACCAGCTTACTCTTCTAATTTCCCTCAAATAAAGAAATATTGGACAAATTTCATAACCAACAAAAATTTGTTAACCAGTCTGCCCTTTTCTTAAGATCAAGAAATTTTATGAAAATAATTTTGCATTGCAAATTTAAAACTATGCACCAAACTTCAACCAATTTCATTCAAGGTTAGTTTTATAGATTTCTCCTCCTATGAACTTACATATTTACTCTTTATACACAAATATACAACAAAGTGAATTGACGTTTTGTATTTTGCATCACAACTACAAATGTTATAAAGGAGTTACTAACTTGCTGGTGAAATATATGTTCCCACACACATGCAAACATCTATACTGGTTGTACTGATGTAGCATTTTAGTTCCACTAGGATTACCAACATTCACTTGTGCAGATGTAGAAACATTGAGCAGCTTTTGCAACATTTGTTACAATTATATTTTGGTAAACTTTCAAATATTGTTTTAGTCCACCAACTGAGGCACATTCTTTTTACACTCTCAACAAGTAGAAATATGCATAATGCTTCTCTGTGCGTACTGCATTTGATGATTTCTGAGACCTGCCCTACTTAGACAGATTCAATCAAATTCATTATACATTGGATCAAATTCTGTGACAACATTTTCAGGAAAATTAACACCAAAGTCCTTATGAACATCAGTCTTTCATGGACAACATAATTCTGTTCATGGCTTTCCTCCAGGATAAACAGTCTAGAGTTAGGTTTTCCCAGTCATTTACCATTATGTTGGACTTTTCCAGTGTGTTCTTGATAAAAGAAATCAAACAATATCTGTACATAAAGCTTTTGTAAGTGAGTAAAAGGGTTTGCACAGAGCCAACACTACTCTCTGTACTTCGAATACACTTTTTCAAACAAAAGCACTTGTCAACATCATTGAATGCAAACAAAGTTGCAGGTATTATACTAGAGTCTTCCTTGTCCTAGAGAGATATGTCTCATTCCTAGTAGGTTTAAAGTATGTCTAAATACTTTTATGCTTCTGAAAATCTTTTTTTAATCATTTCACTTCAAGCAAAGTGGTACTGCCACTAGTGTGCAGGGGATTACAGTGAGAGAAAACCAGGGTACAGGGAGTGTTGAACAATGGAAGGAATTCAAGGAGATAGAAGATGGCAAATGGCATTGCATTTAAACTTTTGGAGATTGTAGCAATCAGGGAAGTAAGTAAATGAAAGGGAGTTCCACAGGTAGGAATTGAGACAAAAGAAACTGTTGGAGTAGAAGTGATGGTTACATTTAACTATTTCAATAGTAAAAGGGTGGGATCTAGATACCAGTCTAGTAGCGCATGTAAATTTGTGTGGTCATGGTACCAGGAAAAAAAGCTCTTCAGAGCAGTTGCTATGAAAATATATGTAGAAAAGACAAAGGGGAGCCACATCACTGTGGTGAGAAAGTGACTAAAATCAAGATGTCAAGTCAGGATCGATTACATTGCAAATCCTTCTTTGAATTTTGTTGAGAACCTCAAAGTGAATAGCAGGAGCATCTGACCAGATATAGCAACAGTATTCAATGTGCAACAAATGATAGATTTATAAACTCTGACAAAAGAAAATTTCTGGCCTGACACAGTGACCTAACCTTCCTAGTAGTAGATGCAGCAATAGATTCAATGTAGTTGTTCCACTTTTAGTCGATTTAGAGAGTGAGGCCAAGGAGGCACAGTTTGTTGCTCTCCAGGAGATTAGCTTCATCTATTCTGATGGTGGGAAGAAAAGTTTACATATTTACTAATATCATAACATGCAAGAAAGAAGCAGAATGCTTAATTACTGCACTTTTTTCTTTGTAATTCAATGTTCGTTAAAATAAATTTTTAGTTAATGTTGTAAAAAAAATATCTTATTCCTTTTATTTAATTAACCTGTCAATTTACACCTCCAAATATTTAAAATGTTATTGTGTATGCAGCCAAATACTAACTGATTATTATAAATGTTAGTACTCAAGTCTTAAATTGTTATAAAAAAATGTGACAGTTTGTATTAATTCTATAAAATATTTTTTAAAAAGATCAGTGTAATACAGCAAATATCAGTTTTTATTGGCAAGGCAGCAAGAAAAAAGATTTTAGAAAACTGAAAGATTACTTCAATCTTTCAGTTAGAATAGAATTTAAACAAAGCTTCAACCATTTGTGATGAAAATTAGGAACTCACAATAAATAAATTGATGTAAACAGTCATAAATAAAAATACCTATCCTAAACTTATAATTTTGAGTGGTCATGAATTTACTTACCAATTTTCATAAACCATGTAGATTCATCTGATTTATTAACTTTGTCAGCATCTTGTGAAGTTGTTAGTTCATTTAATACATTGAGTGCTGTAATAGAAACACTGAATACTCATAGATATAAAAGAAATATAAATTATTACAGTAAGTGGGATATAATGAACAGTTTTAAAATGGTCAGGATGCTTTAAAAACACATAAAACAAAATTTAATTCCCTGCAATTATTACATGTATAAACAGCCAATTCTGGGCTATAAGGAGAAAAATGAAATAAAAATGGTTTTATTTTAGCACTAACTGTATTTGAACTTGGTATACATAGGAAAAATTTGGGCATTTTTTATTATTTTTATCCACTGACAATACTGCTACTCCATCAGTAATTTATTTAGCTTTAGTCATTTTCTTAACAAAATAAATACTTCTGGTGAAATGAAATCTCTATGTCATACATTGAAAATGGTAAACAAAGGGATTGTCAATGGTCAGGAATTAATGCAACCTTACTAACAAAAAAAAGGTTATTATGTGTATAAATTTTAAGAACTTTGTTTTCTCGAAAATATAATTAAATAAACCATTACCAATATGTGCAGCATGTAGCCAAATATTACTAACAAATATGAAATTGTTTTTTTATCTGGCAATAAGTCACATTCTCAATGAAAATTGGATGTGTACAGTTTTTATCGTTAGCATACTGACTTATTTTTTGTTTGCAGTTATTTCTCTTTTCATTGATTCAAAATTCCACTTTAAATTTCTTTTATTACATTGCTATTTGTAAATTTTGACTGCACATAATGTAAATAAGACGTCACCTTTTTGAAATTATTTCAAAAGATTTAAAAAAGAAAAGATTAAGAAACAATTTTTATTCTCATATTTAAGTAAAGAAATCAAACTTTGAAAATCTTATGTTAATAATTTGCTACTCTTTGTATATAGTTTAGAATTCAGATATTTCAATTTCATCTTTCGATTGTTATTAAATTTTTTTAAATCAATTCCATTATTGTATAGAAATAAAACTGTAAAACCAAATGAAAAGACAACTTTTTTGACATATTTTATCAGTGCAGTTGTTTTTTTTTTTCAGTTCAAGGGATTATTTTATAAAATTAAAAAATATCTTGTTTGTGCAATACTAACATACATAACTCTTTAGGAGGCCCATACAAAAAGAATGATATGTATGGGTGTGCTGGAGGTCATTGGATAGCAGTATGCAAGGCAACAGTAATTAATAGTAGGTGGTGTCCCTGTACCTTGACATCATGGAAATGTCTAGACCTATATAATATCCAATATACCAGCACTACACAACAGTAGGCCTTTATCATTATCCTGTGACTTTTGACATGTGTTTTTAAAACACTTTGTTTTCCTACCACAAGAATTTATAAAATAAAAAATTAAACTTTTTGATTTGCTTAAAAAATATGAAAATAGTCCACAAAAGAAAGAAAACATTTTACAATTGAGAAACAAACAGTTTAAAGGAGGCCATTGATGAAATTTCTAAATACTTCATAATTTCCTGGAATTCTTTATTTAATTTTAAATATTTTAATTTTAATATTTATATTCTGATTTTCCAAACAAATGCATTGAAAACACTTTATGAAAGAACTGGTATCTGATATACTAGTCAGAATAAAGTTTACTATATAACAGGGTACTGGCCTCATCTGAATTTTTAAGTGCATGAAATTGCAGGAGATAGCACTAACTGGATAAAAATTGTTGAAATCCTCAGGAAAGTGAATTGAATAGCTGAGAAGAAAATTTAAAAAAGGCATTAAAAATTATTTTTTAAAATAATTAAATGAAATCAAGAACAGTTACAAGAAGAAATAAACCTAAATTTAACTAAACAGAATTCTGTACAATTGAGCAAAACCAAGATTCCTGATCCTTCCCTCACAAAAGATACTACTAATGTATCATTAGTCCTGGGAAAATAAAACAACATACATTGTTTATGGGAGATGGAAATAGTAGAATTTGGGCATTGGGAATTATCATTGTCTTTGTGTAAGTATAAGTAGTCATCAATCATCATTATCAGGAAAGATTCCTCTCTATGTATGTATATACTGAGTATATTCATTGAAAGTGATTTTTCTCCCTCAAGCATGGAGTGGTTTTTTACCCTCAAGCATGTCTAAAGTCATCACTAAAGAGCACACCCACAATTTCTAGGCCAGTACAAAAACATTGACACATGTCTTTGACAGAAGAATTAGAAGACATCACCAAGAGGGTCATTCCTTGAGTGATTATGATTATAAATCTCCTATGACAGAAGAATTGAGAACATTGATGCACAGATCCTTACCTAAGCAGTTATAAATAGAAATCTCTCATGCATAACCAGAGTTTACTGGGCATCACTTTAATAGGTGTAACCAGAATCTCCAAATCATCATTCCTTCAGTAGAGTATTTTGATTTGCAGTAAATAATAGACATTTTATTCAATCAGTTTTTCTTATACTTAAACCTATTGTTAGAATTATCAATAGTGTTGTGCATTTCATTGAAGGAGTTCTTTTTCCAGCCTGAGTTCTGACGAGCACAGGACAAAAGAGACAAAATTTTACCACAGCTATGGAAAGTGTTGAGCAATCTTCAGCAGGGAATTACATAATCTTTGACAGGATTTGCAAAATTTTTTATGGGGTTGTGCAGTTCTGCCCATAGTACACAACGTATGAGGAGTTCACACTAACTTCACCATTAATCCTAACATTGTAAGATTTTGGGAAACCTAAAAAACCCTACCAAGACAACATGGCAGCTCCAACTGAGAAAGGAAAATAAAGCCAATTGACTGTAAGGTCGGCATTATGAAGCTAGCAAAGCCAGAGACTTTAAAAAAGAAGAAAATAAGAAAACAACAAAGGATCTGTCAACGGTAGATGGGCTTACAATTAAAATAATCTTTATTTTGGCTGGTATTTTATATTAAATATCTCATCAATTTCTGCTTTGGTCTTAAAATTACACAACTGGAAACAGAAACAGACTGGGATATAGTAGTTATTATATGTGTACATAAATGAATAAAATAGAACTTCAATATTCCAAATCAGCTGAGTATAAAGATGTAAAGAATTCAGATGAACTAACCTGTTTTTAAATGTTTCAGAAGTTGAGACAGTGGAAGGCTGAAAATTGCAGAAATAAAGAAATTATCATCCAGCTGTTGAAATTCACTGTTCTATATTCAATAGATATTTTATCATAGGAATTAAGTTAGGTCAGATTATTCTATTCAGAAGATAACTTGGTGAACTCATCCAAATTGTATTTCCTGTTAGTCAAAATATACAGATAAAATGTGTTACAATCCAGAATGTTCATTCATTTTAATTTTTCATGACATCAATATATAAGATGCATAGAGTATCGAAAAGTACCAAAGTAAAGAGTACCAACATTTCTGATGTATTGCCATTTTATATTAAAGTTATTAAATGTGAATAAATAGCAAAAATAAAGATTTGAATGCTTGATATTTTCAAAACTTAATGAGTAAAAACATAGTGAAATATATTCTAAACAGAATACTAAGGAATAAATATTTGAATTACCAAAATATTTTTTTAAAGATTCTTAAATTTTGGTTTAAAAACTTTTTTAAATCTATACAAAGCATGTATTTCCAGTTTATTTAGGCTTTCAAATTTAATTAAACTTTGTTCAAATCTATGGTTGTTTTTCCTATCACAAGAATTTGTAAAATAAAACATTACACTTTTTGAAGTAACAATTCATGTTTTGATATATAAACTTGTTTATTGTAATTTTTAATTAACCACAAAAAAGCTATTATTATTATCATTATTATTATTCCCTGAAAGATGACATTAATTTCCCCTTATAATCTGATAAGCACTACAACAGACCTTGAATGGTCAGTATCAGCCAGCAACAATCTGATCAGGCATCGAAGGGTGATCAGCTTTCTTTGAGGACTATCGCATTGTTCCAAGTACTTTTCCAAGGCCAACAGTGCAATGTTTTTATCTGCTTTCTGTAAACAGATTAAAAAAAAAAACAATCGGCAATTCAGTGAAATAATGTGGGGCTTTAATACAAATTATTCACATGAGTGCCAATATTTTAAAAATTAGATTAGATAAGCACATTATATCTGACATTTTACTAGTGATAATCATTTCTATTAATTTATTGTGTGAACCATTTATTAAAAGATAATATTGCTATTGGTTTCAAGTGAGTTTCTTCTGCTCTTGTCATGTCATTTTGGCCTTGTACCAAAACTAGACTTTGTCATAATGATTTAGTAAATGATGTTTGCTATTTTATTATGAATACAAAGGTCTGCTTTCTCATGGATTAAATAAGCCTAAATTTACAAGATTTATGCATGAGTAAAGTGGATATTTTACTGAAAGTTATTTTATAGTAAATTTTGATATTGTAAACATGCAACCCCTGATCTCATCAGTGTGTCAATAACTGGTCAAATCACATGTTATGTTTTGATACTCATTTATGTTGATGTGAACAAAAACTGGGAAATGCCTAGTGCACATTCACAATGGAGTAGAAGGTGAAAATATCAACATGGCAAGAAAATAAAGCATGAATTCTGTTTCCAATATATTTGGTTATTTATTCATGGATTCACCTAGCATGGTAGGTGACACTTGGGATATCTTTGCTGCTACTTCTGTCTTCTCTCATGACAGACTAATGAACCAGATTTCCCATTAGCAAATGAGAGCTCTAACTTGGTCATCTCTGAATGCAACTGTCTCTACACCCCTGACTAATGATATTGTAGTAAAAAAAAAAAAAATGATAATGAGGGGGAATCAAAAAGTGCAGTGCTACACTTGCAGGCAGGCCAGCTGTTTTTCTTTCTTTGGTCACCTCAAGGAAATGAATTGCAGGTTTCTTTTTCTCAGCCATTACACAGGGTAGTTGTGAAACAAACAACAACTAAGCTGATCCTACTTCCTCTTTGTCACTCTAACAGTCCAACTTTGACACATGCAATCCGCAAAAAAAAAAATACTGTTCTCCCAGTGCTACTGGCACCCCGCTTTTTATGCCATTCCGAGATGGCCAAAATTTGCACATGTGCAAATATTGGATGAGATAGGTATGCATAAATTGTGTCTTTAATAGCAGCCATATTTCTTTTTTGTTATTATCTTGCAGGCAAGACATGTTTGCACTTGTTTCAAATTCCAAGGTAAGTCATGTCTTTTGTTACAGACTTGTTACACCTCTAATGTCCAGCTTCTTTCTGACTGCAGTCTTATCACTCTCTATGGATAGCTCAAAATTCACTTCAACTGTGACTCTACCTATATAAGCTTACAAATGGAACTCCCTGACTTTCAGCCAAGTGACACTTGATCCTAAATGTTTTTAATTATTTATTATTTATTCCCTAGCTCCCTACTTGTGAACAGTAGGTAGATGGTTTGAAGTTTTTATTTCTATATTTTACTGTACATAGACTCATAAAATCAAGCCAAGATAAAATTATTTAGAGTCCACTTGACTTTGTGCATGTCCTAACCAATTTAAACAAAAATCAACTGTCACAATGTTTCCAAATATTGCTAGACCAATGCTGAAAGCCTAAAATAAAGTATTTGCAGGTCAGTCCATAACAAAATTCAATGTCTTTACAAATCATTTTAAATATTAAAACAAAAATATAAATCCATGTATTAAATATGAGGGAGAGCTAAATAGTTGTAAGTTTGCCTGAGTTCCCAAAAGCTTAACAATTAAACATTAATTTTTTAAAAATGTTTCTGAGTAGGACTGGGAGATTTTCTTCAATTCCCCATATTATATATATATACCCACAACTGTTCCTTTGGCTTAGGCTAGGCTTGAAAAGTCCCAGAGACAAAGGTAATGACTGCAAACACAAGAATGAAAATTCTTCCACAGAAAAGTGAAGTCATAGCAAAATAAAGCATGAGAAGAAAGGCAACATCAAGTTCACTGTTGTTGTTAAGAAACTGGTGGGTCTAGGCAGTGAAATAGATAGTGAAGAGCCAGGGGAGTTGGTAGAAAGTAAGCTATTTTACCAAAATGTCACACACACATGCAAATATATGTTTGGCCTTGAAAAATATTGCATCATATGTGGTTGCATCAGATTTTTATCACACCCAGACACTAGTGTCTTAACTGTAAATTAATTGTCCTATAGCCATTGTTTGTGATGGATATTACTCCAAGAAAGCATATAAAAATTGTAACACTGCACAAACACACTAGCAAGCCTTACAGAGAGATTGGGCATTGTTGGTGTCATCAAAGCAAGAAAACAAACTAGATCCATCAGTTCAAAATATAAAGGAAAATGCTGTCAGAATAAAAAAACAACTCCAAGGGCCAACATATATGAGATAAGGGTAAGTGTGAAAGATCCTAAGAAGACATTATTTGTCTTGTTTTAATTTTCACAAGGGTGTACAATTATCTGATTTTGCAAACACAAGTATAATCATCCCATACAATATTTCTTAAGGAAAGAAATGTCTTTGTTTTCAAAGTTTGAGAAATTTTTAAATAATAAATTATTGAAAGTTATTAAATTAACACTTCCACTACTGTGAATGTATTCATGTTTTTTTTTTTTGCAAAACTTACATTGATGTAATTATATATATATATATATATATATATATATATATATATATATATATATATATAAAATTTCAAAACATCATAAAATGTTGGGTACTAATGTTTGCACTATAAAATAAGTAGTGTTTAGTACTGTTTCCAAAAAAGTGTAGACATATAGTGTTGTACAATCTAACATTTTGTGTCATCATGTTGGGGGTTATCATTTAGCTTGATCTGTACTGCAGTACCCATGAAAAATCACCATCAGCCTCTTTATAGTCATGTATTTCCAGCAAATGGCAATTTTCTATTTTTTCCCAGCAATGCTATAACAATGCAATGGTGAAAGGGTTAAAAGAAAAATAAACGAGTAGAAGAAATCTGACAAACCTCATAAGCCATTTGTGCTGCTAAACATATGAGAGAATTTGTATCAAGTGCAGGATCAATAATGTCCTTTTTCTCACAGGAAGCCAATTGGCACAGTTTTTGCAAAGCTTCAGCAGCTGTTTATAAAATATAATAAAATTTACATTGATCAAAACATAATAAAATATAATAAAATTTAATAAAATAAAAATAAAATATAATAAAATTTACATTGATCAAAACACAAAACTTCTTTTATAAACAATAAATATTTCTGAGGGTTTTGTAAATATCAATAAACACCTTTAAAGCTTTGTAGCACTGACAAAATGCTCATTTAAACTATACATTTTTATAATGCATATAGTTCAAATTGATCCAAAAGGTTCATTCATATCTTTTCTTCCCTATTAAAAAAAAATAATTTTTAATATTGTTTCTTTTTTGTATGTATTCATATCAACTGTAGGTTAGCATTTGATTAATAATATAATTTTACTGATGGAAAATAAAAGCTAACTTTAAAACATAAAAGACCACCAGATGCAAAGTCACCAGATCAAGTTAGTAGAACTTAAGAGATAATAATTTATTAAATAGAGAGATACTCATTTGAATACAGGAAAATTAATTTTCATACAAACAAATGATTTTATAGCATAACCCAATCCAACATGAATTCAAATAAAACAGTTTTAGCTTCAATATTTTTGACAAATTTATTCAGTTTATCAAAAGATTTTCCATGCATTTCACTGTCATAATACTGACATCAACAGCTCCTACATAAAAATCAACATTTCAAAGAAGATTGTTACTGTTTGTAGAGATATCTTTAAGTTACAAAGAAAGTGACGAATAGAAACATTTTCTTGATTCACTTAAATTTGAATTACTTCTTTTGAAGACTTTTGTAGATTTTGTATAAATTCTTGTTAAGAGTTAGAATGCCTATGGCATACACAGCACTGTTTTGTTTGTCATAAAAACATCCACTTGTTCTTGATCAAGTTGGAAACAAAAAGTTATCTCCCCTTGATCAGAACATAAAATAGCAATAAAAATTAATTGTAAATGTTTACAAGAATAGAAAACAGTCATGTTATCTAATGGGACCCACACAAACATTTTTAAGTGGGAAAGTCAATCCTCCTTTTTTGAGACAAGATTTTCCCACAGTAGGTTGCCATTTCTTTCTGTGGTATTTCCTATAGAACCAAATCTTTCCTGCTATTCAACCCATAGATGGAGGGAGAAGAGATGGATTCGTACTTTTCCCAAGGGTGTTTGCATGTAAGTGAATGTAATGAATTCAACTGGAATTCAAACTTGGCTCTCTGATTTCTCAGTCTGAGCCAATATTCATTGTACCACAATGCACATTTAAAAAAAGGGTTAAAGAAACTGTCCTTCTGTTCTCTCTAAACATGAGTCTAAGTAGCAGCCATTAAAGTTTGCAAGATAAAAGCTGGTACCAACACTCATACCATTCTTACTCCTATAAGTAACATTTGTCTTGTATTGCTTGTTTTCTGTTTTTTTTTATTATTATTATTTAAGAAAGTAAGCTTCTGTTGTCTCTGTTTAATTTCATTTCTATGGACACTTTAGTTATCTTATTTTTGCTCAGCTCCATACAAAAGTATATGCTGTTGCCAGTTTCATCATAGGTGCAACAGTACGACAATATTTATTGAATTAGAATTCTCTTCTGAGAATTTCTGAAATATTCTTTCAGTTTCATGATTGTTAATGTTGGTTTTTGGACTGCTCTAGGTCAGGGGTTGGCAACCTATGGCATGCATGTCACACTTGGCATGCTAAGCAATTTCTAATGGCACACAAATAGTGTAAAACTCAAAGTAACAAAATATGTTGCTGATGTTGAGCAATTGACTAAGACCATGCAAGGGCAAGGCTCCCATTAATAATAAAAAATTAAAAAAAACTTTTAAAAACAGTTTATTTCTATTAAGGTGGTTTACATATTATTGTATGTATTATTATATAAAATATATTGTAGAACATGTATATTGACATTCATTGTATAAAAATATGTTTGTTGTTGGCACACTGAATGATTTTAAAACCCTAAGTTGAAACATAGTTAGCAAAAGGTTGCCAACCTCTGCTCTTGGTTTTCCTTCTACAAACACAGCTAGAGAAAAGAAAAACCTTTCTGAATATACAGTGGCTTGCAAAAGTCTACACCCACTTTGAAAATTTATATATTTTCAATAATTTAACAGGGAACAACACATTTTTTAAATTCCAATGATTGTTAAATAATAAGCAGATCTATCACACTTTCTTTTGATATAAAAATTACATTTTAAAAATTTCACATTGATTCTTAAAACCATATAACTTAGAAAAATGTCTTTGAAAGTGTGATTGGTCTGCTTATTATTTAACAATCATTGGAATTGAAAAAATGTGTTGTTCCCTGTTAAATTATAGAAAATATATAAATTTTCAAAGGGAGTGTAGACTTTTGCAAGCCACTGTATCAGGTTCAATATAATTCTTGCAGAACAAAGCCAAAAACTAAAAAAAAACAAAAAAAAAAAAACAAAGTAAGAAGCTGCAAACTTACCCAGACCACTTTGTTTCTGTGCTAAAGCCAATTTGAACAAGATAAATTGGGTATGTGGTGAAGAAGGATCATAGCTTTCTGCCTTGACAATTGCATCTTTAGCCTAAGATAGAATTTGAATATTTAAGAAATGTGTTAGAGTACCAAGAAATTTACAGATCATATAGTTATGTACTAAGTTTAAGTAATTTGGCACAAGACTACAATATTTGGAGTGCCTAGTGAGAATCAAAATTACTACATTACAGACAGATTTACTAACCATTGCACTACAATAAGTAAATTTCTCTTTCTTACTAAACTTAACTTGGTTCAAAGTCAGAGTAATGGGTTACTCAGTGATGATCAAACTCATTATATGAATGAATTGGTCTGTGAAATAAGACAATGCTAATAATTACCATTACTTTACAGTTCAAAAATATTTTTGCTATTTTAAATAAAGGTTTCTTTAAAAGAAACTGGTACAACCTATTCTATGAAACAAAACCCAATGTGACTTTAGATATTTATCAATTACCATGTGCTGCCATTCTTATTAAAGAAGTATTCCATTTTATCATAACAGGAGGCCATAATCAATGTCAATAAATGAACATACCTTGAGTTGTTATAACAATAGAATATCTCATTAATAAGCAAGAGGGGTCAGATTGCTAATACATTGCTTTTTTATTTCTTGTCTTATTTTTTGTGGATATTTTTACTTTTAATGATTTAAAAACCAGAAATCTTTCTTACTTGTGACAACAGTGTTAATTGTATAGATAAAAATCCTAGATTACTTATGCAAATATAACCAATACAATTGTAAAATTACTTGAATATTAGACATTTCTTGACATTGAAAGGGAATGATCAAAGTGAATGTTTGAATCAGAAAATAAATTAGCACAATGTCAAAGAATGAATGGAGAGGCAGGTACTGGTATTTATGATAGTAGCACTAACTTAGCTAGTTGCATTTATGAACCGTACTTCATAGTTTCTTTTCATTTTTACATTTATTGAGAAAACTTTTGTGCAAAAATGAAAAAAGATTACTTATTATCTATGAAAAACTAACTCAACCTATATTTATAAATTTAGTTGGTGAAGCATAAAAATCAAATAATTTATATACCACAATTTAAATTTTTGTGGTGCATGAAAGGAAGCAAAATATATTTTCGAGAATATTTACAAAAACATGTTAGTATATGACTCACACCTAAATCCTAATATAGAAGAAAAATTGGCTAGCTAAAAACTGATGCGAGAAAATCTAAAAAAAAAAAAATACAGGAAATGAAAAAATAAAAGATAAAAAAAATTAGCAAACCCATATCAACACAGAACTTAATTTTACTTGTTGTCATGTAAAGAAAAAGGAATGAAATAAATGAGAAATAGAAATATAAGAAACGAACAAAAATTAACTCAGAAAGTGTGACACTGAGATCCAAAGGTACATTAGCATGACCAAAGATGCATTTCAAAAGCTAAACAGAGTATTGAGAAACAGGAAGATTTTACTGGAAACAAAGAAAAGAGTACTGGACCGTTATGTACATCTGTCTTCCTATATGACAACAAATGATGAACAATCTCCTCAAAGATGGAGAAGAGACTCAAAGCAACAAAAATATGGTTCTACAGAAGGATGCTGAGGATACTTATGAACTGAACATGTGTGGTTTTGGAGAGGATAGAAATATAAAGGAAACTTTTTACTTAACGTCAGAAAGAGACAGCTGAAATTTCTGGGACATGTAATGAGGAAGGAGGGCTTGGAGAATCTAATAGTCATGGAACAGAAAGGGGGAAAGAGAGACAGGGAAAAGTGATGCGAGTCATACTTGATAAGCTTGAGTAAATGCATGGTGGAGAAGAGTTTGGGAGAGATACTAAGAGAAAAAATATTAAGAACAACAAGGGATATGTGGAGGTCCATAATTCCTACATACTGAAAGAACATGGCGCATAAAGAAGAAGAACAACAAAAATTGAAAAGAGACAATCAGCACTATTCCCTAGCTAAATTAAAATTAAAAAAAAAAGAAACTCAACACTATTCTATCATCTCAGAAGCACAAAATCCTTTCACCTAAATGGTCATCTCAAGATGCAACTCTCATCTCCTCCTCCATGGCACAGTCATGCTACATTTCCTTAACTTTTACCAAAGTTGGTTAAAAATTCTTGATCTTAAACTTAAACTGCTACTTAAAGTAAGTAACCAGATAATGGAGAGAATAAAATTAATCACCATGGATTCTCTTACATCACTCATATTTTCATGAGCAATATGCTGACTAAACACAGAAACAGTTTTTCTTCTTATCAATAAGCCTATGCTGCACAAACAGAATTAGCTCCCAAGAAAAAGAAATCTTGAACATTTAGCAAACAAGCAAAGTGGATGTACAACCATGCAGTGAAAGAAGACATGCTTAATAGGTTCCTCCAAATCATCACAATAGATGAATTCTGGTGAAGTAATTTGTTCTACTACAAAAGACTTTTTACTAACCCATAACACACTCAGTAAAAGATGCCTTATTATTATTAGAACATTTCAAGTCAAGTGCTTAAGGCTATAAAGAACATTACTTTCTCATTCTCAAAGCAAACCCTTTATTCAAATCATCTCACATCCTACCACTACTACTAGTATTCAATATTCTGGTCAATAATGAGAAAGGCTTTTCTCAATCATGGTCAAAGCATGATAGCATTTTTAATAAAAGTTGGACTCTTTCTGAGGTAAAAAGTGGGCTCCCCTTTCATTTGAGTGCGAGTGTCACAAAACCAGAAAAGCTTTATTAGCATCCTCTTTCCAGAATCTTCCATTATGTCTTAACAAATGTAACTGTAAGGTATATTGACAGATTTTGATATTCTGTATTTCTAGACAGTACTTGGTATGATGAAAGTAACAGATCTTGCCATAAACCATGAAAGGCCTACTACATTATCCCATTGTATAGGACATGTTGCAGATATCACTTAATTTTTTATGGACAAGCCCAGCAAATACAACTTCATTATATACACACATGGATAAATGTACTTATGCAATGATTCCAGTATATTGTAGATTCTACACTGAATAGTTAAATCCTTGGTATAACAATAAAGTACATCTGGTAGCAAGGTCTCTGATTGGGAGATTGGAGGTTTTGAGAAGTATGAAACCATCTTTTAATTTAATTTAACTTTCTTTTCTTCACTGTTTGCAAATTCATGAGCCATTGTAAAAATTTATTTCTGACCAATAGGTAAAAAAAGATTACCTCCATTCTGAAAAAAGATTAAGGAAAATTTTGTGAGCAAGTGTGAAGATACTTATTAACCAAAGAAAAGAGAGCGATTTACAGAAAACAACAAATTGAACTTTCATGAGTTTTTTCCTGCCCAAAAAATGAGTTAACCACATAATCGAGTTGGTTACATATTTCACAGTGTTTGGTCAGTCAGACAGAGAGAGAGAAGGAAGCAGAGAGGGCTCCACACAGCATAATGTAACAGAAATTGTCAACAGTCGATCAGGCACAGTTGTCCCAGCAACTCATATTCACACCCTCTTACTTTCTCTCTCATGCTGTTATCTTTATTTATCCTCCTTCCTCTTTACTAAGTCACCGTACACAAAAAGAAAGATTGGAACAAGACATTACTACTACTCTGTTGATAGATCACATCAAAAACATGGACTTATCTTTAGCTGTACAAATCACATTTTGCTAAATGAACTCATAATTCTGTAAAATCCTTACTACATTTCTCTTAGAACATTTTCACAGTTTAATAATGATATACATACAATTTGATGTTATACTGTTCAATAAATAAATTTATGTATAAATTTATTTATACATACAAAATAGTTTTATTTTTCCAACCTTCTGATAATCTCAACTTGTGGAGACTTTTGTTGTGTTTAGCATAACACCAATTTAATAAACATAATTGATGTCCCCATAGTTCCAAGGTTTTCCCTGAACTGGGGTAGTAACACCTGTTAAAGTCACAGCTATAGGCAAATAGTGACCTCTCAAACAAAACACTATGAAAGTCTAAAAATACATTTTATAGTAAAAATACCAGCAATACAACTTGATATAAAAAACTACCAACAAAACATAATTATAGTAAAATGACCAACAATACATTTTAAAGCAAACTAACCATTAATATATTTTATCTGTAGTTGAATGTATACAATTGCATTCAAAATATATTTACTTGAAGTCATAAAAGTGTTCTCATTATTTAGATTTTGGCATTAAATAACCCAGAGAGGTTGATATGCCACTGAATAAAATCAACCAAGCAACATTGAATAGTTGCTATTAATCAGTCAAAAGAGTGGAGCTTTTATTTTACAATGATGTTCATATTTCTTCAGGCCCAAGAGAAACTTAAGGAAGAGGATCACAGAATAAGAGGCACAGTTTACATGTTATTAGATAATTTTCTCAAAGTTTATAGCACTTTAGTTTATAGTGAATACAAGAAATTAAGCTTAAATGGTTACTTTCCTTGTAAAGTTGAAAAGAATTTTTTCCTAAAACTTTTTAAGAAATACATAAAAATTTCACTTAAAATTAATTTGTTTGCCTAGTTTACAAACATGGATACAAAGCGGCACAAAAAACCCTGATCATCAAATAATTTTCTGATATAATGCATAAAAGCAACTCTGAAAAAATATTTTTTTAGATAATTAATAAACAAGATTCAGAGGCACTTCTGCTATTTCAATGTTTATTTACATCACCCTATAGAAAATTATGAATGAAAAGGACTTTCTCTATCTCTTCATAGGAGTAAAGATTTGATTCTATAAAGAATATCTGATTTCACATTAAACACAAACCAACTAAGGAATCATTTCCAGTTACTCATCAATTGTTTGAACTTGCTAACATTAAATGGAACAAAATTGTCTCTGCTTTCTGTAAAAAGCTATCTGCAAATTTAATGACATGGCTTAAACATTAAAGAAATCAACAACAATGGTTATTCGTTACTTTGTCCATTTGTTTAATTTTTGCTTATTTTCTGCTCAATAATTTGTTGTTATTTAAAGCTATCTTTAGATTTGACACAACTTTCCTCAGATATTTATGTTGAAAATATTAAATGCGAAAAGGTAAAAGTCAATTCATGTTTGTATTTATATTGTATTTATATTCAAAGTAGAACTGGCTAGATGTAGCCATTAATTCTATGCTAACAGATTCTTTTCTTGCATTTCTCATTTGTGGAACTCCTTTCCAGCTCCATGCTTTTCAGACAACTTTAATCTCCAAAAATGTCAATTGCTATCTATTGTCCTCATGATTACTCTTTTCTCTTCCTTACTCATTAGTAATGTTTCTGTTCCTAATTCTTCCACACCCAGTAATTGCCTTGGTTAGGTTCCAATTGATTAATATATGTATATATATATATATATAGTCATCCAATGTATGAAAGTTTGTTATTTAGCTGAACAGTGTTATTTTAGTCATACCGACTTTGAAATTTCATGAAAGCATTATTGTGACATTTTCACTCTTCAGGATTTTTGATTTTTCTACTGAAAAGCCCTGAAGAGTGAAAACATCACAATAATGTCATCAAGAAACTTTGAAGTTGAAATAACACTGCTTAACTAAGTAACAAACTGCTCCACATTAATTCTATTAACATTCTATCTCTATCTCAATATCGAGTACTTTATAACAAAAACCTGCATACGTAAAATTCTTTTCTACCAGTAAACTACTGAAAAAAAAACAGCAATTCTTACATTAAGCATTATTGAAATTTAACACTATATAAATATATATATATATATTCTTTATACACATATGTGGAGATGCACAAGGATACATGAAGGTGCACAGACATTTTATTTATAGCAATTGTTACATTTATAAACAGGCAAAGTATATCCCATTCTATACAATTGTTGTAGAGGAATATCCTATCCTACTCCAGAATGGATATGGTCCGGTCTATAAGACTGTGACTAGAGCGAACTATAGCATGATCGTCACTAGACGAGAGCATACGTCACTTGACAGAAGCATTCTTTACTAGACGGATGCATACGTCCTAGGCAGAGACATTGTCTACTTGATTGTTATACCTGTTATTATTCATTGGTGTTCTTGTATTGTCTATTGGTTTATTGTACTGTGGTATAATAAATCTCTATTAATCTATCTTCAGTGTGAAGTATTATTCTTGCACTATTCTTTTCCCTGATTATCCCCTCCTGAGATATATCAGATTGGCGACAAAGATTTTGCACTTACGTAGAGCCTGCTAATAAAGCAGTTTTGCGACGAAGATTTTGCACTTACGTGGGATCCGCCAAAATAACAGATTGGCAACAAAAATTTGGCACTTACGCGGGACTCGCTAAAAGACCAGATTGACAATGTAGATTTGGCATTTACGCGAAGTTCACCAAATATCAGTTTGGTGAACAAGATTTGGAAGTTTACACAATTAAGGAAAAAAAAGACAGTAACTTCTAGTCATATGTCAAATTGACGACGTAAATTTGGAAGTCTGACACAAAAAGAAAAATAAGTTAAGGTGAGAGGTCGTTCTTTTTACCCTCTCATAAAAAAAAAATATGTTTGTTGTTCTTACCGGAAAAATGTAACTTATTCGTCAGCTATACATACAAAAAAAAATATGGAACAATTAGCCAAAATCACAAAGACGATGGTAGGAGCGGTCAAACTGTTAATGCAACAACAGGAAAGCCAACAAAAAGTACAAATGGAGCTTCAACAGCAAATATTAAAACAACAGGAAAGCCAACAAAAAATACAGACAGAGCTCTAGCAACAATTATTAAAACAACAGGAAAGCCAATGAAAACATGAGGAAAGCCAACATAAATGTCAAATGGATCTCCAGCAACAAATGATAATTCAACAAGAGGTTTTGAAAAAATTGATAATAAAGCAGGGTGAACCAAAGGTAGGCTCTAGAGGTTTCTCGCTAGAAAATATTTTGAACTCGCTTACAGAATTTGTATATAATCCTGAGGAAGGTATTACTTTTCATTTGTATTATAAAAGATACGAATTGATTTTTTCGAGACGGTGCAAGGCATGGTCAGATTACGAAAAAATAATGCTCCTATTACAAAAAAATAGGAACGCAGGAGAATATGAAATATACAAATTTTATTTTACCTAAAAAACCTGAGGACATCTCATTCGACGAAACAGTAGAAATTTTGTCGAAAATGTTTGGAAAAAGGGAAAGTTTGTTCTACACATGATATAAGTGTTTAAATACCATAAAAGAAGAACAGGAAGATTTTGTTATGTATGCCGGAAAGGTTAATTCACAATGCAAACAATTTAAAATTAAAGACATCAAAGAGGACATGTTCGAATGTTTAATCTTTGCACAAGGATTAACGGCAACGAAAGACAAAGAAGTACATTCTAAACTTCTCACAATGTTGGATCAGGATGCAGAAATAACGCTCCAGAAAGTGACAGAAGAATGCAAGAAATTGTTAAACAGAAAGATAATGTTTGTATTGAAAAAAAAAGCGTTGCTCGAATTAATAAAGTGAAGCAACAGGCCTACGAAAAGGGAAAACCGTACTGCGAAGCATGTGGCAAAAATAACCACATCACAAGGAAATGTTATTTTAGAGACAAAATATGTTTCAAATGTTTGAAGAAGGGACATAAAGCAGTGATGTGTAGGAAAAAAAGGGACCGAAAGTCCAAAAAGATAAATACTTTGGTAATGAAGAAAGTCACAAACGATTGCAGTACTAGAAAATATGTGGCCATAAAAATAAATGGAAGAACTGTAAATTGTTTATTGGATACCGGAAGTGATATCTCTACAATAGATGAATGTATCTGGGAAAAAATTGGTTGACCAGAGTTAAAGAAAACTAAAATGATTGCAAGAGGTATTTCAGGAAATAAATCAAAATTCAAAGGAGAATTTGTGGCAAAAGTAACATTTGATGGAAAAGTACATAAGTCTAAGATCTACGTGATTTTAAGAAGGAATACAAATCTATTTGGTATAGATTTAATCGTGCTATTTAATTTATGGGAAAAACCTGTAGAAGACGAAGCGTCCATTATTAATTTAGATTTACGAGTCGACTCGACGTAACCTTAGTCATGATTTAAAGCAGGAAATAAGAAAGAACGAAAAGGCGAAAGTAACCAGAAAAACAATATATATTAACAAAGGTTACATAGGGTTGAGAGCATGCATAAAATTAAGGAAAGAGAAGTTCTTTCCCTGGTGAGAAATAAAATATTGCGCCCCTAATTGCTACACGCAATTAGTGCGCGTGTGTTTGTGTGAGTTAGAGAAACATGTCTGCTCTTGTCCGGGACAAAATCCTAACTAGCGTACCACGTGACATTCCCCATTTTTATTGGCATCGTTTACGCGGGAAACTAAGTTATCACGTGAACGCTGAATCACCATGTATGTGTGTGTGTGCGTGTGTGTGTGTCAATGTATCAAACCCCACAAACCCATGAATATGTTCTGCACAAAGATTAATGCATCAAATGAAAGAAAGTCGAAGCAGACTGAAAAATTCGTAAAAGACTTAAAAAACAAGTTCACGGAAGTATTTTCGGAGGAACTGGGTTGCTGTACTCAAACAGAAGTAAAGTTTGAAATGAAGGACAACATTAAACCAGTATTCAAGCCAAAAAGGAAAGTTCCATTTGCATCATTGGAGGCCATAGATAAAGAATTGCAAAGATTAGAGAATACTGGAGTTATTGAAAAAGTGGATTATTCAGATTGGGCATCGCCTGCCGTCTATGTAAAGAAGAAACATAACAAGATCAGGGTGTGTGCTGAGTTCAAAGTAGGACCTGAAAAATGCAAGTTTTGCTTGGACAGGATCGAGTATTTAGGGCAAAGTATCAATCGCAAAGATAGAAAACCAGATAATGTAACTAAGCTTCAGTCATTTCTGGGGTTTGCAAACTACTACAACATCTACATTCCTAAGAGGCACAACCTTAGAGCACCCTTAAATAAATTGCTGGAAAAGAATAAAAAGTGGTGTTGGACAAAAGAATGCGAGGAAGCTTTTGAAAAAATAAAAAAATGCTTGCTGTCAGATTTAGCGTTGGTGCATTTTGATCCTAAGAAAGGATTAATCATAGCAACAGATGCTAGTGAGTACGGCATTGTAGCTGTATTATTACATAAACTCGAAGATGGCACAACGAAACCTATCGCTCATGCTTCGAGAGCGTTGCTACCCACAGAAAAAAATTATAGCCAAATAGAAAAAGAAGCACTGGCCATAATTTATGCAGTAAAAAAGTTCCACAGATTTATTTATGGAAGAGAGTTTGTGCTGCAAACTGACCATAAACTGTTATTATCAATATTTGGGTCCAAGAAAGGCGTACCGATACATTCAGCAAACAGGCTTCAAAGATGGTCTGTAATTTTATTGAATTATAATTTCAAAATGAAATATATTCCATCAAAAGAAATAGCACATGCAGATTGTCTATCAAGACTGATTCCAAAAAAGCCTGAATTGCTAGAAGAAATGGTAATAGCAGCGCTAAAAGAAAAAAAGGAACTAAAGGAGGTACTAGTAAACACCGTTAGCATATTACCAGTAACACCAGAAGAAATGGAAAAAAACGGCAAAATCTGATGAATATATTGCTAAAATGATGAAGCAAATCAAAGAAAATAAAGGAGAAAAAATTTCACCATTTTCCATTTGGAACGAAACATTGATGTATGCTCACAGAGTGGTGATACCAAGGGTGTTGAGAAAAAGAATTTTAAAAGAATTCCATCTAGGTCATCCAGGCATTTCACGAATGAAGTCCTTAATGAGGAGTTATGTGTACTGGCCTGGAATGGACAAAGATATTGAAGAAGTAGTGAAACAATGTAAAGGCTGTCAGCTAGCAGCTAAATCACTGCCCGTAAGAATGCAGCCGTAGCCTAAAACTGATGTGCCATGGTCTCGAATTCATGTAGACTATGCAGGACTGATAAAAGGGAAATACTATCTAATTATAGTAGATAGTTTTTCAAAATGGCTTGAGGTATATAAATTCAAGCAACCAACAATGGCAAACATGATAAAGGCTCTAAATGAAGCATTTAGTCGGCTGGGAGTACCAAAAACAATCATAAGTGATAACGGTACGATGTTCACTGGATCCAAGTTTAAGAATGTAATGACACCCGCATATAATCCAAGGTCAAATGGGCAGGTGTAGAGATTCGTCGATACATTTAAAAGGGCAATGAGGAAAGCATGAGAAATTGGCACGGATGATAAAAACATACAAACCTTTTTGATGGTGTATAGGATTACACCTAATCATACTCTATCAACAATAAATTTTTTGATGAATTTTAGTTAAAGCTGTTTCCTTCCTATTTTTTTTATTATAAAGAACGTTTTTGGCACTAGTGTTAGCGATTTATAACTTTATAAAGAGTACAGCTGCCAATCTAAAATGTAGATCTGTCAAGCAATCAGACATTTTTGATAAACTTTTTAGGAAGAGTTAACATTTTTGTTTTCAATATTTGATACTCCCTTCATACTTCTCACCTTTTCAAAGTTGTTCAAATTAATATAACATGTTGCTCGATTTCTGTTGAGTTTGGCCAAATTTGAATCTTCATATTCCCCCAAAGAGAAGAGACTGCTTGAATAATCATACCAATGAAGAGATTCCTGGAAGTCCTTTTTCTATAAAAAAAGAAAAGTTAAATTTTTTCAAATTAAATAATATCTGAATTAAAGATTGTTATTAGAATATACTGAACTCATTCAAAGTAAACTGGTTCCTTCATCTTGGTCACATTTTTACCATTGCACACTCTAACCATCTTAAGGTGTTTGCTATAATCAGTTACCTTCTAAGAATTTAAAACTGAACTATTTCTTTAATCTCCATGGATTCTCCTATTAGTGAATTTTTCAAGTTATGCTACTTGTTTACTGAACTGAATCAGAGCATATGTGTGGGAAAATGAAATAAAATCAATAAATAAAATGATAATAAAGAATTCAAAAAAAAAAAAAAAAGGAAAGAAATACATTTTCTCAGTGGAACACTTTAATTATTCATCCTTAAATATGTTTGAACCTTTTTATGAAGACATTTTTTCTTAGTTTTTTTCAGTTTTTAATTCATTGGAAATTTTGGCTTATATTACATTTTGTCAGTAACCTCACTAAAGTGGTGGCAAATTGATTTTGTCAGTAAACATTTTCAGGTTCTTTCTTTTCAAAATATCACTAGGTATAAAAACATCAATTTTTCAGGAAGCACTTCAATATTCTAACCATCAAATTATTCCACTGAATATTCAATATTTGTTTAACCAAAGTTTGTATACTTTTAGATGAATAACTGGGAATCTATTTTCAAAATGTTTAAACACAGATTACTTACTTCAAATGCAATCGAAGCTTGATCCCAAAATATGTAATGCAATCTTTTCCTAGTTGATATATCCAGAGGTTGATCCATATTATGAGCTAGAAAAAGAATAAAGAAACATTAAAAGTTTACATTCTTCTTATATAAACAAATAAAGACAAGAAATGAAAAATAGAGAAGATATGTGCTCAAAGGAAAATTAGGGAGAAAGAAATGAAATAAAAATTATATATATATATATATATATATATATATAGAGAGAGAGAGAGAGAGAGAGAGTTTCAAGGTATGTTACATTTATGAGTTAAAGTGTTTCATATCAGGATGCTTAAACAGGCCTGACAATGGTGTTTAAGAATGAAACACTCTCACCACTAGGTGCTGACCTCAAAGTTCACATATATATATAAACATGAATTAAAAAATATACATATGAGGGTGCATTTTTTATCTACATGTAATCTTAGAATATTTAAATTTTTACACTTGTTATTAAAAACCAGTAACTTTATTAGATTTAACTACCATGAACATAGAATAACCTTAAATTTAAATCTATTAAATTGTCAGTTTGAATAATGCACCTGATTATTGCATAACGCATGAAACCCTGAGTTGTGCCATCAATGCAGAACAATATATATATTTAGTCATGCACAGACAGTCCTGTTTTGCTGTATCACAGCTCATCAGTTTGGTTAGATTACCAATCGCTTCTAACCAGGATTGAAACCCATTCGAATTGACATCAGTCAACAATTCTATCTCTAAGCTATGGCTGCTTGGTGGAGGAAGGCACATTTTAGCATGTTATATACACAATATGAATACATGCCAGTCACTGAGAGTGTTCACATTCATAACCGAATGAATGATATGTAAATGCATGAGTAGCTACTGTTTTTAGAGCCCACCATTTCTTTATAGTGCTCAATCAGACTTTTCATGACATACTTATATGAGAAATATACCATACAAATCTCAGCTTATAAGATCTGTTTTTAATAGAAATATTTAAAATAAGTTATTTGGTCATATGAGATTTCATTATGCAACTTAAGGGTTGTTTATCATATTTTAAATAAATATATACTATGAAGGTTAACAAGGTTGGGTGTTTGTGCATATTTTATGTAAAGATGCATGTTCAATATATATAAACAATTAAAGATATAAGACGCATACAAAAACTTGAGTTTATACTACAGATGTTTATTCTTTTTATGATAACTGCAATGAAACAAAGTTCTCAATCTTTCTTCAGTATGTTGGTTCTCTTTCTGGTCCAGAAGTTAAGGTAAGTACAAGTATCGTATTCAGTATTCATGGTTGAGCTCAAGAGTTGGAACAGCTTAATGAAAGTTTCTACTTATTTTATTGTTGGAATGGTAAACATGGTTATGGGATGTCCATTTTCTTTTTCTTACTCCAGAAGTTAGGGTCGCACTCATGTCAGCTTTGAACTGAGTTGAAACAACCAGAGAAACATTTTGACCTACCTCATAGGTTGATGCTTTTGGAAAATGTGTGAGAGTGCCAATCATCGGCAAATGGGAAAGGAGTTCAGTCGCCAGTGGACAAGGCAAATTACATTCCCAGTAGAAACTTAATTACCACATGGTTCACATCTTGGAGCAAAGAGGAGAAAAGGATGAAGCAGGAAATGTTTACCTTTTTATAGGCTTCAACAATGCCACCTAACAACATTTGGTGAAACCAAGTAGGGTAACCATAATTCTGATTTCTTTACTATTAGCATAATATGAAAATGTATTTCATTTTTCTTATTACTTATTTTATTCATTGATTTTATTTCATTTGCCCCACAATATAAATAATAAAGAAATTGATAAATATATGTTTCTTAATTGCCTATTTTTTAATATAAGAGATATATATATATATCCAATGTACGTTGTGGTGTAATGGATATTAGCTTGAAATGAGAAATCAGAGACCTGAGTTCAAATTCCAGTTGAATTTGTTAAATTTACATACATACAAATGTATGTAAATTAAGGTATTAATCCATCTCTTTGCCCTCCAGCTATGGGTTGAATAGCAAGACAGATTGGGTTCTGTAGTCTTGGCTAGCAATCAGTCTGCCACAGAAAGAAATGGCTATGTGAAAATCTTCTGCCTAGTGAGTTATGGATTGAAAGAGGTATGATTGCCTAAGCGTGTATTACATATGGCACTTAACTGACTGATATAAATATTACAATAAGTCATAAGAAAGATGTAACTTTAAAATAGAAAAAGGATATTGTAAATTTCTAGTGTGGTGGGAACATAAAGTTGGAAATCCCAGAACAATCAAAAAAGAACTTGATAACATTGGCAAGACAAGAAGACAAAAACTGGCTTGAAGAGTATCACAATGAAAATTTAAGAAAAATTAAAAGGGCAATAAACAAAAGTGGATTAAACAGCAAGATATTTGAAGAAGCTGGTGTTGTGAATATAAAACAGAAAAAAATGTGGAATAATAAAACATTGGCTAAAGACATGAAATCAACCAAATGACCACCTTTAAGTAAATATCACAAAGAGAAATGAATAAGTTGGGTAAAGAAATTGATTTTTCAACAATCATTTTTATTGATGAATATAGAGCTAAAGTGGATGGATCTGATGACTCTGTCCTTCATGGAAATAGTCAACCAACAAATATAACAGAAGGGAGGTGGAATCATTTTGGGTGATAGCATTATAGACAACATAATTATAAGAAATTTTAAACTTGATGAAGATATAAGAAATGCAGAAAATGATTTCAAGATCAAAATAGATCCCATATTCTACTGGACTACTGAGATACCTCATAGTACTGCAGCCATAACAGCAGTGGAAGTATCTAGGGATAGCCTGATAGAGCTCATACTTGTTTGGGCTGGTTTGAATTTAGAGTTGTTTTTCTCCTAGACTGATTGCCCTACTAAGACTAAAGTGCTTAAATTTGAATTTAAAACTTTTCTTCTTTTCAGCTGGCTATCACTCAAAGTAAAAAAGCCCAATCTGTACTACTATTTAACCCTGAGCTAGAGGTAGATAGATTTATGCCATTTCCAGGGGCATTAGTATGAAGTGAAAACAAACTCATCCAGAATTTGAACTTTCCACACTGAGAAAATAACCATTAAATATAAATTGTAAAAAACCATTATGTTATACACACATCACATTCTTAAATTGAACATTATATTCACACATGTCAATGTTCCTTTATATTCTGCAAAGGTGACAAGTGCCAACAATGTAAAAAAGGTTTCACAGAAACAAAATTAATAGAATGACCTCTACAGTCTTTCCAGATAGTAATTCAATAGAAAATGAAAACATTAAAAAATGTATGTGAGAATAAAACCAATATTCAAGTAAAGAAAATCGCTAGAAAGTAATAAAAATTGTTGCAGGTAATACAAAACAGTAGGAAATTTACAAAAATCAATGAAAGAAACATTAATGACATTTATAGAATGTCAAGGAGACCATATGTAAAATAATATTAATTTATTCAGATTCGTGTACTGAATACTGTTGCTATATCTAGTCGGGTGCTCCTGCTATTCATCTTGAGGTTCTGGAAAAAATTCAAAGAAATCAAGACATAAATCTGAAAAGTAGCATCTGTAGATGTAGCAGCTGTGGTTTCTGTAGCAATTAAGTTTTTACATGATTAAGTTGCTAGACTCATGCCCAACAGGTTTTGTACCCGGTTTTCACTTACAGCATTTGCTGTTCCAAAGAGGTCTTCATTCTTAGTACTGACTGGACTCAGAACTGCTTAACCAGTGATCAAAAAAGAACCAGTTTCAGTATGATTTGACTGTAAATGTGTTTCAGTCAGTCAATTAAGTGCCATACGCGATACACGCTTGGGCGATCATGCCTCGAAAGAGACATGACTGACTGGGCAGAAGATTATCCCGCAGTAGGTTGCCATTGCTTTCTGCGGTAGACTGGTTGCCGACCAAGGCTATAGAACCCAATCTGCCCTGCTATTTAACCCATAACTGGAAGGAAGAGACGGATTAATACCTTTCCCAAGGGTATTTGCGTGTAAATGAATACAATGGATTCAACTGGAATTCGAACTCAGCTCCCCAGCTTCTCGTTCCGAGCCGATATCCACTGGACCACAACGCATATCCTGTTTATATAACCTAAATAGCTTAAATTTATTCATAAATTAAAAAAATTATGTTACACTTTGCACAATAAAACCTGACACCACCAAAACAACTTATGATGAATATTTTTTATCAAGTAAGCTGAAACTCTCTCACACACTTGCACACACACACATATATATTGAAAAGTCTACTAACATCACTCGGTTAATACCAATTTTATTTTGAAAACATTGATTTGTATACTAAAATCTAACACTGTTTATATGCTCACATGCATACACACATAAATAAATGTGTATAAAAGTTTTATTTACAATGTCATTTGTCTCTTTAGAAAAGCATACCTTATGGTTGATATATATAGTTACATGAGAGATACAGGTGGGCTAATGATAAAAGCATGTTTATTCTTATTATAATTCTATTTAAAAGAGCATCACTTACCTGTGATAGTTTCTTCAATTAAGTCTTTGACTTTTTGCATTTCTTTCATTTCTAACATTAATTCAATCTGTGCCACTACAATCTTCCCATATTCAGCAGAGTTAGGAAATTTCAAGTGGAGACATTTTAACTGCTCCAAAGCCAGATCTTGTCTTATGAAAAGAATTCCAAGAAGCAAATTAAAAGTTGAAAGCAAACAAATTTTCTAAGAAAAGAAATTTCATTGTAACTGTTTATAGATTTCTTCTCTCTAAATTCAAAACTATTATCAGGTTGGTGTAAAAGTTTCTGCCAGTTTGTAAAAGAGGCATTTTAAATCATTGTAATTTATTTCATGCATATTGTTATTACTTAAACATATCACCATGATTAATTTATAACTTTTTCTTTCAGTTTATTAAAGTATCATTCATATTTTTCTGCAATATTCTCACTCATGTTCTTTCCATCTAAAGAACACATTAGGCATGCTCTACTCTATGAGTTTCACAGAGGTTCCAATGCAAATGCAGCAGCATGATCTATTCAGGATGCTTATGGAACTGATGCAGTGAAAAAAAAAAGTTGTAGGTGGTGGTTTTCCCATTTTCAGAAAGGAAATTTCAGCTTGAAAGATGAGGCTAAAGGTGGTTGCCCCAAAAAACTTGATCCAGATGTGTTGAATGCCGCTGTTACTCAAAGCCCTACGGTAACCTCAAGAGAACTTGCACACCAATTTAACGTATCCCATACAACTGTGTCACACCAACTGAAAAGAATGGGGAAGATTTCCGTATTCAGAAAATAGTTCCCACATGAACTGTCTCCAGAGAACCTGCGACAACATATTTCTTGTTGCAAATTTTTGCTTTCACAACACCTTCAGACATCATTTTTGGGTAGGCTTGTCGCAGGTGATGAGAAGTGGCATCTTGCCCCATCCTGCATATTTTCCTGACCTAGCTCCCCCAGATTATCACTTATTTCAAGAATTACAAAACCATTTAGATGGTCTCAGGTTAACATCACAAGAGATGATTGAACATGAGTTAGATTCATATTTCACATCAAAACCTAAAGAATTTTACAAGTGAGGCATTTATAAGCTTGTTGACAGATGGATTCAAGTTATAGAGAGCAAAGGTTGTTATTGCTATGAATAAAGATTTTCAAAAACAAACAGTTTTTCATTTTCAAGATGAAATTTTAAATCAGCAAAAATTTTTGCACTGATCTGATACAACAAAGGATAATTGTGAAGAATAAAAAACAACACAGTGATTTCAGAAATATATCAAATAAAAATTCTAACCCTTTTTAAAGATAGACCACAGAGTGACACAAAAAGTCATGTCTCTTTCGAGACATGACTGCCCAAGTGTGTATCGTGTATGGCACTTAACTAATTGATACTACTGGCAGATGCTGAAAAGTTCACAACTTAAGATTACTTCTTTTATAAATTAGAAAATAATACCTTTATTTTTAAAATAAAATATGTGATTGTTATGTATATAATTAATTTTAAAACAAAATGCTAATTAAAATAAAAAATATAAAAAGTTTTAAAGCCTGCAATTAAATAATACATTTGAAACCACTATAATTATTGTTTTAGGAGTGAATAATGATTAGAATTACTTAATAATAAATATTCAGCTTAAAAATAATTTTAAATTATTTTTATACTTTTGGACATTTGGACTGTACATGCTAAGTCAAAAACTAATAAACATTATTTCTTACTTTCTTTTATTTATTCATTGTATCTTTACTGCAAAACGCATTTATTATCGGTATCATTTTATTTTATTTTACTAATCATTGTTACTGATGACAGTTGTTTTTTCTTGACAAATAGAAGCTCGGGGAGACAGATCGGGGATACTAAAATCAAGCAGGTACAGAAATTTAAATACCTGAGATCAGAAGGCGAATTAGCATGTCTAAAGATGCATTTCAAAAGCTAAGCAAAGTATTGAGAAGCAGGAAGATTTTGTTGGAAATAAAAAAAAATGAATATTGAACTGTTATATGATGTCTGTCCTCCTAAATGGCAACAAATGCTGGACAATCTGAAAGATGAAAGAGAGACTAGAAGCAACAAAAATGTGGTTCTACAGAAGGATACTGAGGATACCATGAACTGAACATATGAGCAACAACAAGGTTTTGGAGAGGATAGAAACAAGAAGGTAACTTATACTTAATATAAGGAAGAGACAGCTGAAGTTTCTGGGACACATAATGAGGAAAGAGGGCTTGAAGGGACAGATAGAAGGGAAAGAGAGAGAAAGAGAGTGGTGAAAGCAACTCAAGACATACTTGATGGGCTTGAGAAAATAGATAGTGGTGCTGGGTTTGGGAGAGATACCAAGAGGAAAAGTATTAAAAGCAACAAGGGATAGTGAGATCTAATAATCCAATCAGGTGGCTACTCCAACCTGGCTTTGAATCCATAGAGATTGGACAATAAGATTTAAATTTCTATAGATAAATACTTAAAAGGATAGAAATAATTAAAAGAATCTATATTTTGGTTATTATCCCAATGCCATATTTCCAGTGAAGTTGAAGAACCAATCATTTATGAAAACAAAAAAAGGACAATACAAATGACAATCATTTCATAATAACAGCAAACTTTACATGATAATTAAAATGTTACTTTTTTGTAAATGTTCTTGAGACTGACAGAGGATCTGCATTCACCTGTATACAATTTTGACTCTAGTCCTCTTTATTCTAATTTTGTCACTAATACACTGTGTTAGAGAAGCAACAGTAAGAGGAATGCTAAGCAAAATTCTCTCAAGATAATGTTCAAAATTTGTGATTGTCTGTATAGAGTTTACAGATTCCAATAGAAGAAAATATTCATTCTATATTAAAAGGAATAAAATTTATATTGTGCTACCCAAACTTTCGGGAAATATGAAAAAAATGATTAGTTTACCTTATTCAGTGTTTTCTGCATCTCTTCAAACATTTCCCAAAATCTCCCCAGTAAATAAGGACCCTCATTTTCTTCCATACTTGGCTATCTCCAAGGAAGCATCTTAACTTCTACTTTTGGATAAAACAACTTTGCATATTCAGAGTTCTCTCAAGTAAGTCATTACTACCAGAAACAGAATCAGTAGATTTTCTCATAAACTTGAATGAACAATTTTTTCATAAACTTGAATCAACAATTCCAATACAAAAACATGGATAAATGAATAAAAGGATTTTCAACCTCTCATTCTTGATCAGTAGTTGTGAACTTTGCAGCCCTAACTGAACGCTTAATTCAGGATGATTGTTCAGTTCTTCCATAGCTTGAAAAATAAAATAAGATTCAATATCAATAAAATGAAGCTTTTACCAAACACTGATATACTCAGACTGAGATTCATGTCTTGGTTTTTATAGTCACAATGATTTGGCTGTTATACCCTCTGGCCTTCTTCACATAGCCTATCAGATAAAATCATTGGTTAGACAGAACTTAGTGACTTAATAATTATGCATTCAATTCCTGAGTTGGGTAGGGTAAAAAGTCATATTCTAGATCAATGGAAGAGACAAGTGATATCACAAGGGAGAATTAATTGACATGATTTCTTCAAGCATGTACATTGGCATGAAATTAATCAATCATCATAGTTTGAATAAAGGATTTGATTAAAAGTTCCCAAAAGGTCAACAATTACAAAAGATATCTAAAGAAAGCTGGGGGTATAAGGTTCAAAACATTTTAACTATAACAACCAAAATGAGGATACAAATCTGAGTATATTGGTATATTTTAAAAAAAATTTAAATAAAAAAATATAATAATGATGTATAATAATAGCAACATTATAATAATAGTGTAATAATAATAATAATAATATTACGAGTAATATATTAATAATAAAATATATATAGTGAGCCCCCCCCATATTCGCAGGAGTTAAGGGACCAGACCTGATCGCAAATAGTTAGAATCCACAAATACTTGTTACCCTCCTCCCTAAAAGTGCTTGTAAGTACCTATTTTGATTATTTGTTATATATTTACACATACATAGGTACAACTATTGAAAATATTAAAATACATATGTGTACAGTAGTAACAGACAAAAATAAAATTACTTAATAATAACTCTGTCACTTAGGCTCCTTGCCAGAAGACTTAGAAGAAAATGGATGTTTAGACAGAATCTTAGGGTGTATGTAAAAGGAAAAGCACAAAAGTGAATTCACAAAGATTCACAGAACACAACACACTAGTGAACTAGTCAGGTCTATGGCTTCTACAAAAGTGGCCGAGCATTTTGCATATCAACCAATGGATGCCGGTCTTGTACTGCCATCCAGTCACCAGTCAATAGCATTTGAGTATTGGAGCAAACATATGCTTGTACACATGCATCCAACTGTTTTGCAACTTTTAGCATGTCAGCCATAGATATTTTAGAAAAAATTCCATGAATGTGTGAAGCTACAAATGCTGAAAGACAAATAGGCGAGGACTCACTGTATATAAATATATTAATAATAATATTTCAATAATAGTATAATAATAATAATATTGGTGTATAATAATGATCATTTCCCATTTCATAAATTCAAAGAAAATAAAAAGAAAGAAATCCTGAACAGATAAAAAAATAATAAAAATTAGACAATGTCACAAGTGTAAAGTATTAAACAAGTAACAGACTCACTACAGTAGTAAAGGTCTATAAGACTAGTTTATTAACTATTTCCTCATAGTAAGGTGACAATTTATTTTAATTATTTCACCCAGAGCAAAGTAGTAGAGTCACTAAGAAATTAAATTCTTAATTATTTTTCACCTTTAAGTGATGAAATTTACTAAAACAAATGCATAAAATATTTAATTTCAATGCAGAAAATGGCTAACTCTAAGTAGTATACATTTTGCAATTTCAACAGTAAACTGGTGAGATCTAGCTGCCAATCTAGTCGTATACTTAAATTCATATAGTCAAGATACCAGGGATGAAAGCTTATTAGAACAATTTGTCATAAAAATATTTATAAAAAAGACATAGGGAGGCCATTTCACAGTGGTGGTAAAGTGACTGAAGTTGGGATGCCAGATTGAGAATCTTGAGATATATAGCAAATATGGCAAAGTATTGGTAAAGTTTGTATGAAGCAATTAGAAAACCTGAAACCTTAACATGTAGTAGGTTCAAATGCAGCCAGCTCTAAAATACAATCTTATCTTCATATACATGATCCATCACTAAAGATGCCCCCCCCCAAAAAAAATTCCCACGTTCTCGAACTACTTAAAGTATATGATTCCTTCTGTCATGCTTTATGTTTGCAAGACTCAGATCAGACAAAAAATGGAGGATTACTGTCATACCTGGACTGGACGTGCCCAATCTTTTTTTTTTTTTTTTTGGCATTGACATTTCAAAAGTATTTATGCAACCTTGTGGGTGATTATTTCTACAGACCTTTCCCCACAGATAAAATATAGCAAACCAATTGCTATTCTATTGCTATTTTTATGGCAAATGTTCTGTCAAGCTACATTCCTTAATTTCACCAGTTCAGACCTTTGCAGCTTGACTCACTACACCAAATAACAAACAAATCATTCTCATACCCGTTGTATTCCATGAGTGAGAAGAACTATTATTTTGTGGAACAGACTCCTAGGAGGATGCTTTCCCAATCACTACAATCTTAACTTCTTCAAAGTCTAGCATTAATCATTATCTTTCCTATATATCCTCATAAAATGCACTTACTACCTCTTACATGCATGCAACAACCTCATTCAGTAATCATCTATAGTGAGTGGCTCTTGAGCCTGGCATTGAGTGAACAATAGTAAAAATAAAACCTTTATAAACATTAGTGCTTCATTGTTTTTTGTTTAACCCACCATCAGAATTTGGTGCCTCATAATATATAAAAACATTAAAATGGTTTTAACTTTTTGACTTGTTTGTTTAATAAAAAATTAGTAAAAAATTTCTTCAATTATTATAAATTACACAATTCTAGTTTAGAAATTCTAATTAAATATACAGAGAAATAACAAAGTATTCCTTGATCATTAGGCAATTTTAAAACACAGCTTGAAAGTTTATGAAAAATACTTGGAAGTCAATAGTTAGTTAGCAACACTATTTCCCTTCCCACAGAGCACATTTGATGACCAACTACTACTGCTACTTTAGGCCTCTTCTTACCAAAATTCCCATCATGACCATAAACAATCAAACAAATAAAACTAACACATTGCTCAATAAGTTCCAGGCCTGACATACAGATAACACCACTAAAAAAAAGATCCATATGATTCTTATGATGTACTAACCTTCAAATGACACATGACAAAATTTGGGCCCAATCAGATTATTAGTCTACAAATTACAGTTATTTAAGTGAACCTATTGTTAATATTTCTTTATACCCCCACTTCATCCAGGAATGTCCTACCAGCAGAATATCTTACCATTAATCTCCTTGAATCCCACCCATCTCTTATCCTTTCTTTGATGCCCCTTTTACTTTTTTCTCTCACTGTACCCACCCTTCACACTAGTAGTGGTCCTGCCTCACTTGGGGTGAAATGATTAAAAAAAAATGCAACTATATATATATATATATATATATTTGATCGATACTCATACTTAAATAGATATTCTGTTTTTAATTAAACAGTATTATATATTTATATCTATCAGCCTGATTATTTACGATAAAGTTTTATTACGAAAATGTGTGTCATTCGGCAGGATTCAAACCTGTGACCCCTATCCACATAGGAGAAGCTACCATTTGATCTGGCACATCTTAGACCTCTCAACCACAAATGACCATTAGTCTAAACAAATAATTTCAAACAAATCATTTCATATATATATATATATATATATATATATAATTATTTAAATATTTAGTTTTTGGTCATAATTGAATTAGACCAGTACTCATTTGTATTAAAAGTGTTCAATACAGTTATATTGTATAACTTTTGAATATTTTTCATTTGTAAATGAGTTATTACATAACCCAGGTTTCTACCTTTTTGGTGTCTTCAAGCAATTCATAATAATCATAGGTGTACATTTAAACTAGAAAGCTTAAAAAATTGTACAAAATTAGCTAGCCATGCATGAAAATTGAAATTAAAATATGGAAAAGACTCAGACATAATGTGGAGTATAGTGAAAATAGCCAAGCCTTACAATGATGGCAAAATATATAGACTGTGCCAGGAAAAAAAATTAGCTATTATGTTATTCTCAAACAAAAATAAATTACTAAATGAAAGAACAGAAATTATGTCCAATTGTAACCATACCAACAAATACCTATTAGGATCATACAATCATGGATAAAAATGTTCTAACTTCTAATTTTGAAAATTATGCATTCATAAAAAATTCCTGTTACGTGAGCATTTTCAAAAAAACAATAAAATCAGTTATTATAAATCGCTTAAAGACACCAAAAAGGTGGAAACCTGGATTGCATAATAACATGTTTAAAAATGAAAAAAAAAAAAAGTATATATATATATATATATATATATATATATATATGTCTGTGTGTGTGTGTGTGTGTGTGTGTGTGTGTGTGTGTGTGTGTGTGTGTGTGTGTGATCATTTTGTTCTCCTTTGTTTATTTTCTCTATTACATATTGTCTTATAATTAAGCAACAAAGTCAATTTTATAATATTCTAAAGGGGAAAGAAACAAACTTTGAAATATTAATACAACTATTTAAATAATTTGAATTATTAGATGAATCATTTTCATTACTATTTACTTGAAAAGAGAGGAGATTAATATTCTTTTACCAACAAAGAAATCCAAGAATGTTACAAAAACTGTTCCCACCTGTTTTTATTTGACAAACATCTGCTTCAGCATTCAACAAGCAAATTTTTAATCGCAAAAGGAGCCCAAATGGGTGATTGTAAATCTGAAATATATTAAAAAAGAATAAAAATTTATTTTGGTTTAGATATTTTACATCCATAACATACATTAAGCTGATGTAGCAGGTCAGTATTGGAATATAACAATAGGTATTTAAGTTTGACTTCAATTAGCTCAAGATCAAATTTGAATATTGCAAAAACACTTCCTGCAGTTTGTTTTTTTTTTCATAGAAGAAAGAAACAAATAACAATATAATAAGAAAATTATTATAATTTTATATCTTTATGAGAACTGATAGAACATTAAAATAACTAACATTGGAGTTTTGTAAAGTACATTTAAATGTCTGATAAGTCCTATAAACTTCATGGGCTCGCTTCAATCAACTGTGATATGCAAACAGATATCAAAATTTTTGCCTAATGTAATCAGAGATATTTAAGATAAAATTTCAAATACTTGTCCTAATCTCTATCACAAAGTTTGTAAAAGTAATTCTTAAAAGTATCTTCCTGTTTCATTTTTAAGTTTTTTTTTCACAAATTGAAAAATGGATATTATAAAAGAACTGTAAGCATGACAATGCTTTTAGACTGGGTTAAAAAAAATGGTTGTATTATTTTGCAATTTGAACACATGATTTTGATTAATATTTTTAACTGAAATTTATAACATATATCCATATTGCAAAAGTGACATTTCAGTGTATCTTCCTATGTGATTCATGTACAGATTTTGAATCATATATGTTTTTACATTAAAATCTAAAAAGAAAGAAAATAAGATTCATTTGATGCTCTTTTAATTCTAGAAAAGAAAAAAAAATTGTACAAACAGCAAAATATATATGTGTTGTTTATGGAAACAGTGTCATAGCTGAGATTAATGTTTGTAAATGGTTCACTAGGTTCAGACATGGGAATTTTGATCTAAAAGGCCAAGAACATTCCAGCAGAACTGTAGTCATTAATGATGACAAATGTGAAATGTTGATTAAAACTTATGACACAGGTCATTGTAGAGATACTTTACATGTCTCATATGAGCATCATAGAACATTTATAAACACAAGTATATGTGAATTACTGTAATGTTTGGGTGCCTCATAAAATTTAATAAAAAACATTTATAGATTGCATTTTGATCTATGATGCATTGCTTAAATACAACAAAAATGATTCATTTTTTTAAAAAGATTGATCACAGGCAATGAAAAATGTATTGTTTACAACAATATGGCATGAAAAAGTTTCTGGGGAATATGAAATGAGTCAT
Source organism: Ascarosepion bandense (assembly GCA_037127315.1). NCBI lineage: Eukaryota > Metazoa > Mollusca > Cephalopoda > Sepiida > Sepiidae > Ascarosepion > Ascarosepion bandense. Next base: position 1,221,198 of record JBBBDQ010001338.1, read on the forward strand.
CATTAACAACACCAAAAGCCAGTCTGTATCTGAAGAAGAAAAATCTGTATACCTCGTTAGATTGAAAAGGCAGTGTGTTACAACCTCCTTCTGAAAAAAAAAATCACTGAATTCAGATAAGTGCTATTGATTACATTACCTGTAAACAGAAGATTGAAATTTCTTTGAATTTTTCGAGCTTCTCAAAGACTGGACTTCTGTTTTCATTTGGATAATTCCTGATTCGTCTATGCTTTAGAAAGACACCGGTCAGAGAATAAAGGGTAACACGTGGTTTCACAGGAAGTGGGGGGGGGGAGGATAGGATTACAACTCTGAGATACTATATTGCAACACTCAAATTTTAAATTACACATATAAACTGTGACAAATACTACTACTACTAATAATAATTATAATAATAATAACAGCTTACTAAATCTGAAAGGAAAATATTAAAACAAAGCAAAGAATATGGTGAAGAAACAGACCATTTTTTTTCTCCTTCTTATTTCAAAATTAGTCTAACAGGGAGACTAGTGGTTCCAAAGCTATAGATTACATTACCCATAAACAGAAGATTGAAATTTATTTGAATTTCAACACAGGAAAAGCAAAAGACCCTTAAGATTGGAGATATTACAATAATGACCTCACAAAACTTTGAAGTTGGCTTGACTGAAATAACACTGCTCAGCCAAGTGATAAGCTTTTCCACATTAATTATATATATATATATATATATATATATATATATATATATATATATGATGGAATAAAGTAAAGAACAAAGTACCAAATATATCTCAATCTAACAGGTCTCACTTTTCTTAAAGCTTCTTCAGAGATTGAGTTAAAAATAATAAATTTTTCAGAGATCAATTTTAAAAAAATTATATACACCCCTGTGTAAATTAATTAAAACAACTGCTTTAGTTTCCTTTCTTTCACCATATGGTTAGTTTTAGACCCACTGGAATTGCAGGATGTAATCGATTTTCTATTTTTTCTTCAGATTAGGTCATTTGCAGTGATGTGCAATAATATGAATCTATTTTTGGGGTGTATGATGAAATTTGTTTGGCCTTGAAACATATTGCGTGATCCATAATTGTATCAGATTTTTATCATGCCTAGACACTATTTTCTTGACTGTCGATTAGTTCTCCGAGGGCCATTGTCTATGATAGATGTTACTCCAAGGAAGCGTATGAAAATTGTAACATTGCACAAACACACTGGCAAGGCTTACAGAGAGATTGCGGATATTGTTGGTGTGATCCTTTCAACTGTCAGTCGTATCATCAAGAAAAAAAAAACAAACTGGATCTATCAATCCAAAATGTAAAGAAAAATGCAGTCAAAGAAAAAGAAATAATGCCAAGAGACAATGTATATGTGATCAGGGAAAATGTGAAAGATCCTTGAAAGACATTATTCATTTACTGTGAAACTAATAAATTGTAAATGCAAATTCTACTCCAGCAGTTTCTTTTCTCAAACTTCTTGCCTGTGGAATTCTCTTCTGCATACTTGCTTTCCTGACAGTTACAATCTCCAAGAATTTAAATGTAAAGTCAATAGTCATCTCCTGTCTCACTAACTTATGTCTTCCCTCTCATGCTCTTCTACATCCACCCCACTCTCATCAGTAATCTCTTTCCTCTCCTACTCTCTTCCTGACACCCCCCTGCAACCTCTCACTCCTAATAACATTCCTCCTATGTAACCTCCTGCACAGGATTGGCAGTAAAATGCCTTGCTTGGGGCAACACGATTAAAAAAAAAGTACTGTTCCCAGTCAAACATTAAAAGTAGCAATCAATGGAAAGCATCCAGAACTGGCAAATTGGAAGAGTGTTGTCTTCCATCAGAAAAATGCCAGATCCAGCAGAAACTGGTACTGCTTGACTAGAATCTCCTAATACACCTACTATATTCATCTGACCTTGGACCTTTGGAGTATTAATTTACCTTATCTCTACAAATTTGTCTAATGGGAAGAACTTCACTTCTATAGAAGCTTGTAAAAACCATTTACACCAGGTTATTACCCAGAAAAATGCCAGTTCTCTGAGGATGGAATCATGAAGCTGCCTCAAAAATAATAAAAGATAGTGGAACAAAATGGCACATATGTGGTTGAATAAATCTATGAATGAATATTTAAATATTGTCTTTGAAATTCACTTAAAAATGGTACAAACTTTTGTTTTAGCCCAATACAAACTATGAAGTCAGGTTAATTTTTTCTCCAATGAAGGATTAACATTTTTTGGTTTATCCAAGAAACTGTAGTTTAAATACATCCAGATTTAACTGATAAAGGATTATAAAAGATTACCAATTATAAATACTAATAAATACTGGAAATGCACTGATGGACTCAGATTAAAATGAGAAGCCAAGTAATTTGATGAATCCTGACAGCAATAAATAATCTCTTAATGAGAAACACAAATTTCCAAGTAAATTAAGTTCTCTAGTATAAAAATAGTTGAAGGTTAACTTGAAAAAAGTTTAACAAACTGGTATTATGCAGATGACAAAAAAAGAAACTGATAGATACTGCTTCTACAGGTATAGAGTATATTATGTTATTTCTAAACATCTTATAACCTATCTAGATTCACATCTTCATATTTTTTTTAACTTATGGATTGTTTTATTCTTTCAGAAAATTGCAACTGAGTTTATTATTAATATTACAAATCTAAAAATCTGCTTTCCAACTTGTTTGAAATCCTCTTCTGTAGTACCCGTTCCCTTTTTTAGCTTTTTACCTGTTTTTGGCAAAGGCTCTTATCAACTATGAATTTTTAAGCATCTCATCTTGTGGGCTCTTTTTTCATACAAACAATGACTTTTGCTTCTCTAGGTCAATTGCTAATCTGTTGATGCTTATTACTGAAAGAGTCTGTCAAGCTTTAGACAAGAATAGTGTAGTTTGGGCTGTTGCTTTAGATATCTCAAAGGCATTTGACAGGGTTTGGCATGCTGGTCTTTTTCACAAGTTAAAGAATTATGGTGTTCTTGGCCAAATTTTTCATTTGATTCAATCTTTTTTATTAAATTGTGAAATGAAGGTTGTCTTGAAGTCCACTCTTCTAGGTCTTTTTAAATTAATGTGAGTGTCCTCCAGAGCTCAATCCGTGGACATACTTTGTTCTAATTTTTATCAACAATTTTCCTGATGTTATCAATGCTCAACTCAATATCTATACTGATGACACAAGTACTTACTCCTGTTTTAATGGCAGCTGACCTTAAAATGACCTTCAATCTGTTGTTGACTGCAGCAAGAAATGTTAATGCCTTGAAAATGAAACTGCTTCCTTTCAAACATTTTAGAGAAGCTTTTTAGCCTTCCATCAGCATGGCTGAACCTAACCTCATTGTACCATCATGGTCTAATTTTTTCTGACATGAAGTGAAATTATTATATCAAATCAATTACTTGGTTCACTGTGTTATTCTAAGCAATCTATCTTGCCAAAATCTATCTTGCACATTTATAGGTCTATCTTTTTGTCCATTAACTGAATATTGCAGCCATATCTGGACTAGTGCTTCTGCTATATATCTACAGATTTTTAACGATGAGCAATATTTTTACACCTGACCTGGCATCTCAGCTTCAGTCAGTTTCTCACCTCCATAACATCACTTCCATATTTCTATAAATATTTTCATTGTAATTTTTCTGATAAGCTTTTCTCAACTTTATGAATTTAAGCACATTACTAAATTTACAGCTAGGTCTCATCATTTTACTGTTGAAATTACTAGAAATAACTGTAAGATCTATGCTACCAGTTTTTTCTCTCACTTCTCACTAGTAAAACGCTTCTCTTTTTCCTCTCAACTTTGATTTTCAAAAATTCAAATGCAATGCCAATCTATATGTTCCATCTTCATAATTCCTATTCTTTTATTGTTCTTTCTCAGTTTCTTCCACACTGAGTAACCCCTTGTGTCTTAGTGGCTCTATCATGTTACATGGAGTGAAATGATTAAAAACAAATTTAACTCACTAACAATCTCTTATTCATGTATTATAATCTGCTTTTTAATAATAGAGTACCTCAGCATGGTTAAGGTTTTTATCTGGTTGAACAATACTACTGATAGTGAGTAGAAACTTATGACATTCCACCAAACTAAGCTAAGTGAATAAAAAGTTTCTTACTAATATTTATTGCTATTATATTCTACTTATTATTAAATCTTTGATTGTTAACCATGTATATTTTACAAGTCTATGATACTTGGAAATTTAATTGGTTTCATCTGCAATTAAAATATGGGATAATGTCAATAAATATGTAAAAATATTGAAGGCAAAGCAAGAAGAAATAGACTGTGATTTCTACACTTTTTCTTACCTTTTTTTTACATGTGTCTTCTTCTATATGCCATATCCCTTTAGAACATGGGTGATAATGACTCTTCATAAGTGACAATGCACAGAGAAAATTATACCAAATTAACTCCAAATATAAGCCTCTCAGTCTATCCAATTAGAGAAATGTGGGTTGCATAACCAGATTATACAGATAATACCACATTCACATTGGTATAAATTTAAATAAATGTCCTGATAATATCTTTTATATATCTGCACTGGGTGTTGAAACATTTGACAAAAATCCATGCCTTATTTCATTTTAGGTGGGATTGAGTAGAACCACACAACACACTTATGATGTAGAGAAATAATCATTTTGTCATGGGTGCATTTTACTTTTATCCTTTCCATATTCAAGAATTTTATTTCACAGGACAATATTTATAAACAATTTTGAATCTTATTGGCAGTCTGTAAAATTAAAAAATGACATCCATTGAACTTAAAAATCTTTCAAAGAGATTTAATGGCTTTTTCAACCTTGGAGGAAAAACTAAGTTAGTAGCATCATCTACTAGTATTGCAGCATTGTACCAAATTCATTTTTTAATACTTCTAGATATCAGCTTGGAACAAAAAATCAGAAAGCCAAGTTTGAATTGGGAAAGTTATTAATTTGCCGCTTTTCCCTCCAGGTATGGGTTAAATAGCAGGACAGATTGTCTGACAATTATATTATGATTTCAGCATTAAAATCTAATATTTTTGGCAATACTAATACTAGAGTGATATAAGTTTTGACTCCAAGACATACACAGTTTACAATGACAGTAGCCATGGCTCTAAATTCTACTAATAAAATACCACAAAATGATGTCTATATTTGGAGCCTCCTATTAAGAATTACTTCATTATGATAGTGACACAAAATCCTGTATTTGTATTCCTGATATACTTACAGAATTAGCTAAGTTGATGGCATTCAAAGCATTTGTTACAGATTCAGTATCTCCCAACTCTAAATAAGCAGTGGCAAGTAATCGCAAGGTGCAAGCCTGAAAAAAAAAACATAAGCATTGCAGAACTGTTAATTGTAAAATTTACGATAACATTTTAATCTATATTATTATTAAAGTAGCCATATCAGAAATCATGTAAGTGTCTAAAGAAACCATAAAAAGATATGAAAGGCAAATAAACATGATAAAAAGAGAAAAAAAATTTGTTCTAAAGATAATTGTTACAGAATGGGAAGTGTAGATTAAGCAACTACAGGGTGTCCCAAAAGTCACCTAGGGGTTTGAAAATTGAATCAGTTTTTTTGATTAACTTTATTTTAGTTTTCTTTGAAGTATTTTTATAAAGGAGGCTTTGAAAATTAATTATGTGAACTGAATTACAAACACAAGGATCAATAACTAATACTCAACAACTATATGGTTGTTATTATGGTAGGAAAGATACTCCCAGTTTTGAGAGTAATGGTTCAGTAAGTGACCTTCTGCAAAGTGACATACCAAATTCAGTTAGAAATGAAGGAGTATTTGAGTATGTAAAGAAGATTATCAAAAATCTGAGTGCATCAACTTGAAGTGTATTTTTGTCAACCTGAGTATATAGATTTTTTTATAGCAATAGAAATTTCTGAACACAGTCGACACATTGTGGCCATGTTCATAACTGATATTATTAAGAGTCAGTTTCTTCTTTTTTATTGTTAACACTTTCCTTATTTTTAACATTAGTTTTGCACCATATAGAATTGTGTTCTTGATGAAAACAAATTTATGAATAATAATTACATTGGACAACTAAATACCTCTCAAGAATACCTAAATATTATCCATAATGCTAATGTAATAAATGACCAGTAATTTACTTTGCAAGTCTATTGTTATATATGGTGGCCACTGAAAAACTGAAAGGTTTGAAAAAGTCATATCTTGTTCATTTTCAATGTTTTTTTGTTTTTTTTGCAGTTTACAGAGCATCCCTTGGAGATTAAAATGGCAATGTATGATGTTCATAAATGAGTAACACTCATTAAGTTCTATTCTAATGAAAGATCAATTATTCAAACGCAGAGAAAATACCAGAAACATCTTAATGTATCTCCCAGCAATAACATCATTCAGAAACTAATTGCTTCATTTCAAGGAACTGGATCAGGCAGTGATCTTCTGGGAAGAGATCCTAAGATGCAGCAGTAAAGTTGTACAGTAGAGTGTACTTGAAGATCCATCAGCTTCTACTCATTGTTGCTCTGCTCAATTAGACATCACCAGAACATCACCTCAGAAGATTCTGAAACTGGATTTAAAAAGGTTTCCATACAAGATTCAAATGATCCAAACTTTACTAAACCAAGATACTCAGCAGAACTTTATATCATTCAGTCTGTATAAGATCTGGTAGTGGTAAATATTGAATAATACTGTTTATAGTTGGAACCTTGTTCAAAGTTGAGGTAACAGAATTGCTATTCCCGAACACAGCTAGTACATTATGATCGTGTTCATAATTTAAATGCTCCATGAGAGAACCTTTTCTAATAAACACACACAAAATATATATGCAGAGGTACAGTGGAGTAACAGATAGTGGCTCAGATTGAGGCATCAGAGAGCTGAGTTTGAATTCTAGTCGAATTCATTGCATTCACTTATGTGTCTATACCCTTTGGAAAGACAAGTTGTGGGAAAATGTCAGGAGACACTGGGTTCAATAGCCTTGGGTGGTAACCAGTCTAAGAGAAGGAAACTCTGAATTCAAAACCACCTATGAGAGAGCTAATAGCAGGATAGACTGGGTTACATAGCTTTGGTTGGCAACCAGTCTACCATGGAAAGAATTGGTAATCTACTGCAGAGAAAATCTTCAAACACTCTTCCAACATGCTTTGAGCCAGCATGGAAGAGGAGGTTCAAAAAATTATCATGAAAATAATATCCTGTGTTAATTCGTTACCTGCCACAACACAGTGAGCAACTTATATTTACAAAATTTTTATGAAATCTATTACGAAATGAATTAGCACCAACATATTTTTAATCTATTTGTTTAAACATTATTTTTAATGGATACTTGTACTTGATTAGATGATCTTTTTTCTATTATGAAATGGTATATTTACCCTGGCCAGAATAATCAAGAAATCCTGTTAGGAAAATATGTGTCTTCAGGCCAGTAGATATAAATAAATATACTGTTTAATTATAAAAAAACAGAACATCTACTTAAATACAAGTATCCATTAAAAATAATGTTTAAACAAATAAATTTTTTAAAAAGTTCATCCATTTCATAATAGATTTCATAAAATTTTGTAAATAAATTGTCTTTGTGTACATTTGTTTTTAGGATACAAAAACAAATCAGATATAAATTCTTCAAAAAATCAGAAAATTATTTCAGACTTTGTCTAACTGCAAGTCATGCATGTATTCATACATATATACATACAAACTTACATCCATATCACATTAAAACACTGGTTTTGTACAATCAATAAAGTTAAGCAACATCAAGCTTAGTCAGTTCCTAGATTGATGGCTGGTTGAGAATACCAGGTGCTGTAATTTTGGATGTGCGTGTGGTGCAATGAATAACAGCTCAGAAATATAAATCAGAGAGATGAGCTCCAACTCCAATTGGGTTTGTTATATCAACTTAAAAAATGTATGAATCCACCACATCTCCTCTCCAGCAATGGATCATGTATCAATAATATTTTTTATCTGTTCAAAATTCTTAGAACTTCAAAATATTTTCTGGCTTTAAATAATCTGTAAAAGGCTGATAAGCCATAAAAAACAAATCAATCAAATAAATATATATATATATATAGATATATATATATATATATATAATCAATACAAGTAAAAGATTTGTCACTTATCTGATTTATGTTACCTTCAGCATCTGACTCCAGAGTTTCAGAAATGAATCCTCTAGGAATCACTCCACTCACTCATCAAGGGATATCAGCAATTGACTGTTTATACTTCTCAATTTGTGTGTGTGTGTGGGGGGGGGGGTCAATGAAAATGACAAACAAAGTATTATCATTAAGTGTTTTATATAATTTTTCATGGACTATACATATTATATAGTTCCACTACTACTATATATAATTATAAAATCATATAAAAAATTTAATGATAATACTTTGCCTGTCATTTTCAAAAGAGAGATTGCTTCCCAGATACACAAAAAAATACACACACACACATATACATGCACACCACACACACACAATTTTATCATTTCCTAAAAGTGACCACTTGCTATATAATAATAATTAGCATGTTTTCTTTGATAATCTACAATCAATGTAATGACATCAATCCTCACATGCTGGCTCACTGTTGTAGCCCTGTGCCAAAGCTAAGCTTATTGATAACTAATCAAGGCACTACTTTATTATAATGCTATGGGAATAACTGATTTCTTTTGAAGGAATTTGACTAAAACTTAGCATTTGACTCAAATTATATATTGTAGAAAATAAAAATTATAAACACACCTGATTTGCAGTTCCTGAAATTTTCTTCTCTTTGTCAATGTCATAGCTGAGCCTCAACCAGGAAATGCAAAATGAAAACTGCTTCTTTTGATATGACTCAACTCCAAAATTGTAACACAGCATGGAAAGAAAACCACTCTGCAATTAGAAAAACACAGAAGTTTTATTCGGAATTAACAAAGCATTTTTTTCTATCACTCTTACATAAAAACATGTCAAGATAATGTCAAGAATTTTTGAAAAAAGAAAATTTGCTTTGAACCTTAACCAAATTAAAACTTTCAATGAAATCTTTTGCCAGATGGTCATTAACTAAACTGTCTCTCCCACTCTACTTTATTTTTAATGAGAAGGGTGGTTAGCAACCCTGTGAGATAAAAAATAAGAACTATCAAAGGGTGGAAGAACTCTTGATGAGTCAATGGCCAGCTAACTAGAGTTACTGTCTCAATCAAATCACCATAGAGAAAGCAATGGAAAATCAATCCACTATCAATACCATAATCATTCATAGCAATCTACAAAGTTATTATCAGAGATAGAAGTATGAATTGGGTTATGGTTATTGGGATTAACTCCTCATCCAGTAAAGTAAGAAATGTGTAACAGGTGACATCTCTCATCCAGCTACTGTTAACCAAACTTATATAAAGAATAATGTCATGAAGATGGTAATATTCTTCATAATTGACTTCTCACCCAGTAAAGAAAGACATATATGACATGTGTCACCAGACCATCATCCAGTGACTGTTGCATCAAACAAAGCATAGTTTAAGAATATAGAACAGCAGAAAACTAAATATGGTCAGTTAGAAAATATTAGGCTTGAAATAAATAGGCTAAATATTAATATTATAGAAATATGCAAATCTAGGTGTACAAATAATGAAAATTTTGTCAGTGACGGACATGCAGTCAGAGAGAAAATGAAAGAGGAGTAGGGCTAATACTAGATCAAAACATAAAGAAATGTGTTCTGGGATGCCGTCAATTATCCTATAGAATTTTTAACTGAAAAAGAAGTCTTTTATTATTAATATACATATTATAGTTGTATATAAACTGACAGTACAAAGCATGGAGTAAGAAACTGAAAAGTTTTAGTGAACACTGGACAACACTAAAGCTCAATGCAAATCACAGCAAATTACAAACATTAACTTAAATTAAAGACCTGAATGCCAAAGTAAGAAAGAAGCAAGATGGTGAAATAGTCAGAGACGTCTCTAGATACATTCATGAGATGGTTATTAATTTTGGCCAGCTTGTAATCAATTTGATAAATCTCAAAGAACTTAATAACCTGTTAATGAAATTACTGCTGCCAGAAATTCAATAGATTCAGTAATCTTTTTAGAGGTTTGAAAAGGATTAAAAAAGTATTTTGTATTTTGAAAAATCTATATGAGAAAGACTGAGAGAGAGGAAGAAAGAGAGAAGGGGAAAATAATTTGGGGAGAGAGAAGGGGAAAATAATTTGGGGAGAGAGAGAGAAGGCGTGGGCATTTTTTAATAATTTGAACAGCATTCTAAAGATTTCAAATTGAATAGAATTAGTAATTTAAAAATTATACTCATTCATATTAATTTTAATTTGTATCATTTAAATTTATTTAAATTTTTTATTTTATTTATTATTTATTGATTTGAAAAATATATGCTTTGATATTAAACCTGATTTTTTTCCATCAGCCATATTTTAAAAAAATATTTTGGATAAACAGTAAACACTGAATAAATGTAAGTTTTTATATTCGTTTCATGGGAAATTGTCAAATCCATTTTTAATAATAAGGGAACTTACTTCCTTGGGAAGAGTACAAAGCATCTCCTTGGCTGACTGGATGACAGAGAAGGCAACTTCATTTTGGGACTGACTAAATGCCTGAATATCAAATGAATCTATATCAAAAAGTTTAGACCAAATCATATAAAATATAAACATTTTTTTCAAATTCAAAAGAAAATTCATTTAAAAATATAAAAACAATAAAAGGATAAATATTTGTTATATACTAGTATGAGAAGAGATTAATTTTAAGGGTGAATTCTATCTAATCTTATATATTTATGTAAAGGTTTTAGACAATGTGCTATTATTTTATGGCTTACAACCATATCACATTGAAACACCAGGCTCTTTATGATCACCAAAGTTAAGCAACATCATGCCTAGTCAGTACCTAGATGAGTGCTTGGGAATACCAGATGCTGTAAGCTTGGATGTGTGGGTGATCAAGTGGATAACATCCCTGAGTTGAAAATTGGAGAGCCAAGTTCTAATTTCAGTCAAGTTTGTTATATTCACTTTCTGCAAATAATATTGAGAAAAATATGAATCCAACTCTTCTCCAGTTAAGGGTTAAATAGTAAGACATGTATCAGTGTATCATTATTATCTCCAAAGAAACAATTCTTACAATCCAAAAATATTTTCTGACTAGGCAAAAGATTTTCCTGCAGTAGGTTGCCATTGCTCTCTGCAGTAGAATGATTGCCAACCAAGGCTACAGAACCCAATCTGTCCTGCTATTTGATCCATAACTGGAGAGAGAAGAAATGGATTAATACTTTTCCTGAGAGTATTTGTGTATAATTGAAAGAAATGAATTCAATTGGTATTCAAACTTAGCTCTCCAATTTTTTATTCAGAGCTGATATCCATTACACCACAATGCACATTTGACAATCACAATACAAATCTAATAAGAAGGGAAAAGAACCTAACATCAGGCATTTAATGCCTAAATATAAACAGTATTCAGTCAGTTAAGTGCCATATGTGAAACACACTTGGGCGATCATGTCTCGAAAGAGACATGACTGACTGGGCAGAAGATTATCCCGCAGTAGGTTGGCATTGCTTTCTGTGGTAGACTGGTTGCCGACCAAGGCTATAGAACCCAATCTGTCCTGTTATTTAACCCATAACTGGAAGGAATAGATGGATTAACACCTTTCCCAAGGGTATTTGCGTGTAAGTGAATGCAATGAATTCAACTGGCATTCGAACTCGGCTCCCCGATTTCTCGTTCCACTGCACCACAACGCACATCCTAAACTGTATTACTAAGCATAAAATAACAATATTTTCTTTTACATGAGTTATGGAGATCAAATCTTATTAACATCACATCATAGATTGAATGATAATCATTGTCTCTAATATGTCTTAAATACTCGGCAACCATACAGTAAAACTCATAAGTAGTAATGGTAAAAATCTATTCATATTTCAACCAATTGTAAATAAGAAGCTGATGATAGAATTGTTTTAGTATAGAATTTACATCAATCAAAAGACTTTTTATAAAATTATATATTTTTCAAATATAAAAAAAAAAAACAAAAAAAAAAACACACCACTTCTGCTTTATAGCAAAGTATTTTAAAAATATCTCTTTCATTCTCTATGAGGTGAGTATCCAAATCTTTAGACACGGGGAGCATCTGACAGTCATTTTTCTTCTTCAGGCACAAACCTTTCAAACTTGTAGCACTCTACAAACAAAAATAATTCCAAATTTGATGACATGGTTACAAGAAATACATTTTTTATTTTAAAAATAGTTAATATCGAAAAGGTTGACGCATTTGATTGAATCATTTTCTTTATTATAGACAGTTATAAGGATAGGTAAAAAAATGAAAGTTCTTTAATAATGGATTTAATACATGAAATGAGTGAGTAAGACAAGTTTACCTTAGCAAGGTTTTATTTAATAAACATTCCTTAACTATATTCTTCACTAACTGAAGAATTCCAGTAAAAGAGATAATTACATTAAAAAACAATATAAAAGGATTAATTATATAAACCAAGAATTAAAGATTAAAGGAATAATTGTCGTCCAAGGTGTACAGCTCTTGACCAATTAATAATGCTCTGTCTCTCTCTCTCTCTATATATATATATATATTTTCATTTGTAAACAAGTTATATTACACAACCCAAGTTTCTACTATCTGGTGTCTTCAGGTGATTTACAATAACTGATTTTACCATTTTTTTAAGAACGCTCACGTAAAATGAACGTGCAATTTTCAAAATTAGAAGAAGTTAGTTATAACTTTTTCATCCATGGTTATATGATTCTAATAGGTATTTTTAGGTATGGTTACACTTAGTCATAATTTCTGTTCTTTCATTCAGTAATTCATTTTTGTTTGGGAATAACATAATAGCTAACTTTTCTTCCTGGCACAATCTTTATATTTTGCCACCGTTATAAGACTTGGCTATTTTGATTATACTCCACGTTATGTCTGGGTCTTTTCCATAATTTAATTTCAATTTCCACATGTAGCTAGCCAATTTTGTATAATTTTTTAATGTTTTCTAGTTTAAAATGAAGACCTGTGATTAAACCATCTGATCTTAAAAGTATCTTTAGTTGATCCCAAATATGTTTTGTTTTGACCATTTAAGTCATGTATTTTGCTTTGTAAATTACTCCTTTCATATTACAAAGTCCTTGAAGTGGGCATTTATTTTTGTCCCTGAAGTTACATTCCTTATTAATGATCTTGTTTTGTACATTGCCATACCAAAAAATACCTATTAGGATAATGCTTTGAGTCTTTCCTTCATCTTTGAGGATATTGTCCAGTATTCACTGCTATATGGGATGACAGATATCACCTAACAGTCCAGTACTCTTTACTTTGTTTCTGATGAAATTTTCCTGTCTTTCATTACTCTATTCAGCTTTTGGAATGCATCCTTAGCCAAGCTAATACGCCTTCAGATCTAAGTGTTGCACTTTCTGTCCTCTGTTAGAACATTTTTTCTATTTTAAATATTCTACATTGTTGAAATGTTTTTGATTTTCAAAAGAATATTAAATTCTAGTCAATATGAGTCTAATAACAGTATTAAGAAATGCGGTTCTACAGAAGGATGCTGAGGATATCGTGGATCAAACATATGAGCAACAAAAGAGTTTTGGAGAGGATGGAAATGAAAAAGAAACTTATACTTAACATCAGGAAGAGACAACTGAAATTTCTGGGATATGTAATAAGGAAGGAGGGCTTGGAGAATTTGATACTCGTAGGGTGGATTGATGGAAAGAGAGACAAAGAAAACAGCATGTGACATACTTGATGGGCTTGATTTAATAGATGGCAGAGCAGGGTTTGGGAGAAATACCAAAAACAAGAGGTATTAAGAGCTACAAGGGACAAGGAGATGTGGAGGGCCATGATAACCAACGTTCTGAAGGGACACAGCACAAAAGATGACAATCTAAAAAATCCTTCAAAATTACAGTATTTTATGGTATGAAAAATAATATTTTTTATTTGAAATAAGTTGAAAAAATCCTACAGACTAAAGATTATTTTTTATTTTACTTAATTTTATGTTATTATTTTTCAAAATTGGCAAGTGTTTTTGAAGCTGGAGCATCATCAATGCCAGCAAATACAATACATTATTCTTATTTTTATACATTAATTAATGATTGTGCAATTTACATTGTTTAACATAAAAATAATGAGATTATTCAAAAAGCTTACCTCCATTGTTAATTTGAGAATCTGTTCAGCTTTATCAACCTCTTTGCAATCTAAAATGCAATTTTTATTGAAATTAAATCTGCCTATACAATCACACCAAGACTAAAAAATCAAATTCAGGCAGTTATAAACTGATTAACATTTGCTAAAATTTGTATATTATTGTTAGTATATCACAGATATACGAATGCTTATGACACTACTTCATTTTGTTAGAAATATTCTTACAAAAACAAATTAAATGAATCTTTTAATTTCTTCAGACATTTTCTTCACTAAAATTTAAGCTTCATTACACTGTAGCTTTTGTATGGAGATAAGTTTTTTATCATTTTCTGATACAAAACTGTTTAGTGTAATTCATTTCTCATTTTGTACAGAAATTATTTTTCTAGCAGTATACTCTTTTTATTCTAGTACTTCTGTAGGAATAGAAACATTTCTAGAAAGTTTTCTTGCATTCAACAATCCATTGACAGACTGTTGCTCCTGTTTTACTAAGAATCATATAGATGCTTTTGAATTCTATTAAGACAGGCATGTATGTACTGGGTAACTCCAGCCCAGATAAAGTAGTAATATATAGTGGGTTATCCACTATAGTGAAGTGTATGTATGTTGAAACAGATTAGTTTGATTTGATTTGCCCTTGTTAGTTAGATACCCCACTATAAGAGGGGTCAGTCAGTTAAGTGCCATACATGAAAAATGCTTGGGTGATCATGTCTCAAAGAGACATGACTGACTGGGCAGAAGATTATCCCACAGTAGGTTGGCATTGCTTTCTGCAGTAGACTGGTTGCCAACCAAGGCTATAGAACCCAATCTGTCCTGTTATTTAACCCATAATTGGAAGGAAGAGATAGATTAATACCTTTCCCAAAAGTATTTGTGCATAAGTGAATGCAATGAATTCAACTGGAATTTGAATTCGGCTCCCCGATTTCTCGTTCCGAGCTGATATCCACTGCACCACAATGCACATCCAAGAGGGGTATGAAACAAGAAAATCAAATTGTAAATTGAAACAACAAATTTATATACATATAAATCAACTGAGGTTTCTACAAATAAAATTAATGTATTTTGGTTGATACAAGGTCGTCAAAATGTTCATAGTAGTTCCTGCAAGAATGAGCTTATGTGCACATAGGCAGGAACCTATGTGTGTATGTATGTATGAGAGTTATAGTTGGGTAGGAATGTCTTTGAATAATTCACTCAGTCTTAAAGGGTTCCGTTCAGTTATCAAGTATAAGGAAAGGCAGACGGGTGAACCATGAGAATAAAGAGGTGAGGGAGAAAGATAGGGATAAAAATAATGATCATTTGATGTTTGTCAAGGGTACATGTTAATTACGCTCGTCTCCTTCCTCTCTGGCAACAGTTGAACTTGGCCCGTCTTTTATTTTGTTTGTGGGGCTCGAAAAGGTCATTTGGGAATTCACTCCCATATGTGATTCTGGCTTTTCCATTAGACAATGAACAAACTTCAGGTCAGCTCGTGAAAAGGGTCCATAAAATAATTTGTTTCTGATAATTGAACCTAATTTGAATTTTATTTTAGATGTTTCCTAGTTTTCTATTGGCCGAAAAACATTTTGCATCAAGGTGTGAAATTTCACAAGTTTTGTTTTTGGATTCACTTTTGTGTGTGTGCTAGGCAAAATTTGGAATTCGAGTAAATTCATTTATTTCTAACAAATCAATGAGTGTCAGTGCTTAGCATTTGAATTTTCAATGTTTTGTTCACTACAAATACATTATTTTTGATCTGCTCTGGCTCTTGTAACAATCAAGTATAACAGAGAGGAATAGGATACTTTCTAGAGTGGTAAAATAAATCAACCATTTTCCCAGCATCTTTAGCAATAGATTGTATATATGAATTCCACTTGAGGTAGGAGTTGAGCTCAAGTCTTTATGATGAATTTGTTTAGGGCTTCACTTATTCAGTGAGTAATGAGAGTTAAGACATCAGTTGGGGATCAAGCAGGGCAAAATCCATACTGGTTATTGCTCAGGAGATTTTTCCTGTTGATGTGTACTTTTTGTTGATTATAGATTGTTACTCTGTTTTATCAAGAGTCCTATCAGTTGATTTCAGAACAGAAAATAATCATAGATCAATATTTTCATTTGTAAAAGATCTGAGATCTTATGGAATGATATGAAAGAAGAGAAAAAAAATTTGAAAATTAATTTACCTATCCAAGACCTTCCTGCTTTCAAACCCATCTGAAAAATATTCATAAAAGAAAAAAACGATGAGGACATTATTATATTTATACATTGTGCCTTAAAATTTTTAATATCAAATAGTCAAGTAAAAAAGTTATTCAATATAATCTATATATAAAATTCTGAGACTTCCAATAGTTCATCTGTCCGTCAAACCCTCTAAAATAACCATAATTGAATGACCAATTGAAACCAAATTTTGGGGTGACATGCAAACAGGTAAGGGGACACAATGTACAATTGGTTTTACAAGGGTGTATAAAAACTGTGAAGTAGGGTTTTTGTCAAAGTATTTTTTTTAAAATCAGCTTATTCAAGTTTGTGAAATTGAATGAAATGGAGTTTGTAAATCTTGACAAAAATGTTAACAATAACTTCAACAATATTAAATACTGTGAAGATTTCAACAAAAAAAATTCTAGTTTATAAATATTTTTATTGCTTTAATTATTGTTTGATTGATAAATTGTGCTATTTAATTTTTTTTAGATAATTTATTTTCTTTCATGTGGGTCTCTATAGCCACAATATATTCTGCTCTATTAAATTAGATTAATACAAGACTTGCCAGGAATGGATCTATAGTCTCAAGAGATTACTAAATGCATGCAGCCAGTGGTTTTACTATAAAAATGCAGTGAAAATCAAAAAATAAATGCAATCATTAATAGTAGAATTTGACTATTATATGTGTAATGTAAATTCATTGCTACTAGCTTTATAGCGGGTATATCTTCTTATTTATTCTTTTTCTAGTTGTAGTAGGATTCCATTCGAATGAAGGGTAATTGTATACTGTGCAGGTTAACAGAATTTGGCCTTGTGGGAAGATAGCCCACTATAATTCATAAAATGATTATAAAATCAAGAAAGGCAATTTTAGTATAAAATAACATTTATATATACACATTTCAATTTATGTTTTACAATTAAAATAATACTTGAATATAAGTCCAACAGAGGTTAAAGTGCTCATGGAAAATAATATAATGCTGAAAGAGATAAAAGGCTTAAGAATGTGGAAGCGTCTTGTAGGTAAAGGGATGTTCATTTTGAAGTTGCCGCTTCTAAGGTCAGTAAGTCAGTAAGTACTTTTGAGGAATGTCTTTGAAGGGGTCAATAAGTACTTTTGAGACAGGGAGAAAGAAAGAGGTCAGCATAGTAGCCGCTCGACTTAAGTCAAGGGGATATTAATTACACTCTTCTCCTCTCGTTTTCTCGTCTGTCTAACGATACTTTTTCTACGCTTTTTATATCTGCCTTTTGGATCAAAACGCAGCTTGTTTTGGAATTTCATACTTGAATTTGATTCTGGCCTTCCCATTGGCTGGTAAATAAAATTCATGTAGGCTCATGAAATGGTAATTTGATATTTTATTTTTATTTTTCAACCGGAACATCTGCGCAAATCCACCTGTGCCGAGATGATTTTTATTCATTCGCTTTCTGGTCGGCATAGAGCCAACATCCGGTCTCGCTTTTGCTCGGTCGGTATCACCACAGCTTTACTATGAATTGAAAATCAGGTAAAAAAAACATACTCTACATCATTATTTCAAATAATTACAAACTTTTTTAGTGCTAAATTACCAAATATTGTTTGAAGTTCTGAGATGAAGTCTTGTTAAATTCTATAGATTATTCAGACTGATGATCAGAATAACAATAATAAAGATACCTTTATCGTTGTTACTTTAATCATCATATTTTATTTAATGAACTGACCTTCATTAAATTTATTTAATATCCAGTAATCCTAAAGGAACTTTGAATTTAATTTTTTATTTCACCTAAAATTTATTTTTAAATTTTATTCTAATGAGAACAGTTTCCAAATCTGAGTGACATAGGTTCATGCTGCACTTGTAAAAATTTACAAGTATTGCATGAATGGATTACATTTACATTTAATAAAGGATTACATTTAAAGCAGTTTTAATTTATGTCTCTAAAAATTTATTCTACAATTGAACAATGGATTATACAAAATTGGAAATTTAAAATTTTCAAGTATAATTCTATTAAGAAAACAATGATCAAAAATAAAGTTTTAATCTAAACATCTGCGTTCATTATTCTGTTCATATAGATGCTTTTGACCTTTATCAAGACAGGCAAATATGGATTGGACAGCTCCATCCCTGATAGGGCAGTAATACGCTATTTTTGGTCTGATCTGGCTCTTGTAACAATCAAGTATAGCAGAGAGGAATACGATACTCTCTGGAGCGGTAAAATGATCCAATCATTTTCCCAGCATGTATAATATAGTTTTAATCTAAGCTTCTGTGTTCATTATTCTGTTCAATCTAATTAAGGTATAAATTAGTATAAACAACTTTTATGAAACTAATAGAAAATCATTGAGTTGCAAATTAGCTATAATTAAAAAAGCCAAAGAACTCTGACTGTCACATTTGTAACTTGGACCTTCCGTCAGCAAGGACAATTTCATTCGGACACTGTTTTTTTGTTTGTTTACCTTTCTACCTCTCGTCTCACTGCGACGTCTTTCTTTTCACTGTTTTTTATTTTATTTTTTGTTTTCCCTTCTCTTTCATTATTGTGTTTTCTAACATAGTTTATGCTTCCTTTTGTTTTAATTCCTGTCCTTATCACACCTTACCGTTTTTTATCCACTCTTGGCAATGTGATGATGCCATGGGAGTAGAGTTTGCCTTTTGGCGGGATCTTCAGATTCTTCCTGTTGGTCCCTGTATCCACACGCACTATTATTTTCAATAAAATGTGGATAGAAAATGTTTTTTTCAATAGCAGACTGATCAAATACTAACCATGTTCAACTTTCTTAAGGTAATTTCATCTGTTGTATCCTTGTTGCAGAATCTTACAATCTTGAATGATAAATGCCGTACTGTAAAGTAATCAAAACAAGTTTATACATTATTTTTCTCATGAAAGTAAATATTATCATCTTTTTATCACAAATTTTATGCTTTACAGTGTTACCAAATTTACTGAATTGAAATACTAGTTTATACATATATATATATATATATATATATATATATGTATGTATGTATGTATGTATACATACAACAACAATATATCAGTGAAAGGCAGTAAATAACTGCCTTCGAAAGCATTAAACCACAAAAAAGCACTCAATATGTTGAGGAGAAAATAAAACAAAAATAAACCCACAAATTTCCTGCTTTTACTTTCCTTAAGGTAAAAGCAGGAAAGAATCATGGAGATATTTGTTG
The DNA here is from genome assembly GCA_037127315.1 of Ascarosepion bandense. NCBI lineage: Eukaryota > Metazoa > Mollusca > Cephalopoda > Sepiida > Sepiidae > Ascarosepion > Ascarosepion bandense. The sequence goes on from JBBBDQ010001338.1 coordinate 1,241,041, forward strand.
TAGATTGTGCCAGGAAGAAAAATTGGTCATAATCTATATATATAAAAGGCAATCTGTGAGTCTGTGTGTGACTGTAATCTATGCACACCTACATTTTTTAAGCTACGCCATTCAAACTTTCTAGGGACACATATCTACAGGGAAGCCAGGTCGACACACTTTTTGAGTTTCAGTTCAGCAATTTTCCTTTTCGCACTTTTTGGCCAATAGAGCCAATTGTTTACATTTGCTCCGTAAAACATCTAAGATCTAAGATGGTTGTTAGATTACGTCACAGAAATCAAATCACATGTAAAAAATGACTAAAAAAAAAAATGAAAAATTAGCCTTTATATATAATTTTTATTCCAACGTTTTAAAAATTCATTTGATCAACAAAAAAATGTGAATATTTTTCTCTAATTTTTAAACAAAAGAAATAAGAAGTGTTTTACAAACAAAAACAAAATATGTACAAAAAAAGTGCCAATGGTTAATTTAATTATTTATGTCTTTTGTTTTTTCAGATTTCAAATTTCATACTTCAGAAAATAAGATTTTTAAAAAAATAAAGCTTTTTTTTTCGCTAAATATTTCATGCAGGAAATCAACTGTCTGTAATTTGTGTGGCATTAATGTAACTTTTTCCTCTAAAATTAAATGTCTACATTTTTAAATATTCTTCAAAAATTTCTGAAATTCATTTAGTCAACAAAAAAATGTAAATAATTTCCCCCATAATTTTGAAACAAAAACAATGTCACACAAAACATCAACTCAGGTTTACGCAAAACAAAAGAAAATAGATTTTTTTAATGGAATTTTTTAACAATTTTTAAACAATAATTTTTTATATAATTATTTTTTTATATAACTGGGTTTTAAAGTGAGGTGGCAACTACAAGCACTTGGAAATCGCAACATGCTGCATTAATTATCTAATTTAAAAATGTTCTGAGTTGTATGGGCAACGCCAAGCTATGATGCTAGTAACATACAAAAACAGAAGTGAATTGTTGAATGGGTGAAACGAAGTAATGTCAAGATGTAGGCATCTTAAAAAGGAAATCCTGGGTACATACGAACCCGGATGAGTTTTTATTTTTTGTCAATCTCCTCTCACTCTTTGATAAAGAATGAGTTCAGTTTCTGCGTCCAATGTGGGCTTTGTTTTCCTCCTCCTCCTTTTTCTCCTCCTCTTCCCTTCCTCCCACTCTTCTGGTGTTGATGTATTTTAAGAGTGACTTTTTGGAATTTCTGCATCTGTGCCGACAATACCTAATGGTTGAAACCCGAGTAGCTTGGTGTATATTCCACAAATATATAGAGAGAGCGAGAGAGACAGAGATATGTATATAGAGATAATGATTTATAAATGTTTTTTATATATCATGAAAATATTTGGAAAAATCTACAACAAAGTGGAAAAAAATTTTTGTTGGAAGTGTTTCATCCTTTAGGACTTCATTGTACTAAATTTGTGATGTTGGTTCAGCTACACATGCATACAAATGTGATATGCTGGAAATTTTAAATTTAAAAAGAAAATTTTTTTATTTTTTATATAATCTAGTCAATTTCATTGAGATTCTTATTCTTTTTGTTGCTATCACTTTTGTTATTTGGTATCCCACATTGTGACAATTGAAGATTTTCCAAGAATGGTGAAATGTTGTAACTTGAGCTCAACCCCTAACCCAAATTTTGTCTTGGCTTATAAACAGACATATTGATACACCCATAATTTTCTCATATGCATAATTTTAAAAATCATCAATCATTTAAATACACTTGACACCTGCATTATTTTGGACACATACACTGAAACAGACATTTATACACACATTTAAAATAAACATCTATTGCTTTTATTACATATGGCACACATACAAATAAACAGGCATGGTTTTCTACATTTAAAAATGATCATCTATTGCTTTATTATACATGACACATATCTTACCTCAAATCAAGCCTCAGTCAACATTCCAATAAACTGTGTTCATGTTGTTTTTAAAAAGAATTTAAATCCGTGTCTTATAAACAAATTTCTGAAGAAACTTAATAAAGTGAAACATGTTAGATTAAAGACACTTTTCCTACCTGTTACTTATTCTATCATATATGTAACTAAATACACAAGGAAAACTTATTTTTTATATGTGTGTGTATGTGTGTGATAGGATAAAGAACAAATAGAGAACGTTTATAAATTCACGTTTAATTTTTATTAAAGATCTGTCAGAGAAGGACATATGGAATATGCTATTTTTATTTTTGTGTTATTCGCATTGGTTAAGCAGAATTCATATGCTTTTGACTTGTCAAGCAATACTTGTGTGTATAATTTAAGTTTGGAGGTTATCCAAATGTTGATTTGGGGACATGTTTATGTCAACAGTGTGTGTGTGTGTGTGTGTGTGTGTGTGTGCGCGTGTGCGTGTGTGTGTGTGAGTGCACGTGCGCATTTGTAAAAAAACAGTTACTCTAGTACTACTAAAAGTATGGATTTATCGCATAATATTTTCGTTTATAGTTTTTGGTAGAAAAGATTAGTTGTAAGTATAAAATTTCTGATTGCTTACTCTGAGCATTAGCCAAAGCAGAAAGCTCATTATTAAATCTTGAAGTCACTGCATGGTTCCATAAGTTGACAGAAACAGATTCCAACTGGAAAGAAACATTTATGTAGTAAGGTAAGAACCATATGAAACAAATGCTCTTTGAATGATACTACATTGCAAAATGGTCATTTTTAAGCTATTGTGGCACAATTCGGGGTTGTCAATCAAATGTAGCGAAAACTGGCAAACTTAACTCTGCACACATTTTATAAAATTATATATTGAAGACAATCAATAAAACAAACAATATGTTATAATAACAACTTAAAATTGTATTCAACAAAGATACACAAAATATGAAGAAAAGATCAGTGGTTGGTAATGTAAGGTGAGATTAATATTAGTAAATTGCAAAGTTCAAAAAATTGTACAAGGTAAAATAAGGAGTTGTCTTGCTTAGACTGTAAGGTTTCAACTGAAAAGAAAAAGTTTTAAAAAGATTATTTTTTGTTAAGTGTTCCAAGTCTGATTGAATTATTATGTTCAGTGAATGTCTTGGATGACTAAGAATTTGTATGAAAATATTCTATGTGAAGGAAAGATTGTAGTTTAACTCGGCAGTCTCAGTGAGTGAGTTAACACATTTAGCTGGGCGAAGCTTGGATTGTCATGGATTTTTGTTCGCATTGCATGTCGAATGAAGTGGCGGTTGTTGTCTGTTACATGACAAGTTATCTGGCATGTGCTTCCGAGCCAACAGATTGAGGAGAGGAAATCTGAGGTTTCCTAAAGGTACTAGCATATAAATAAATATAACAAACTCAACTGGATCTTGAACTCAGCTCTCCGATTAAAAATTCTAAGCCATTATTCATTACACCACCTGCACATCCAGGCTTACAGGACCTGGTGTTCCAAAACAGACACCTATCTATACAGAGCAGGCTCGATGTTGCTTAATTTCTGTGAGCATACAGGAACATACAGGAACCAATGTTTTAAGATGATATGGCCATAAGCCTATTTCATCAGAGACGATTCATACAACAGTTTCTGTTTTGAGAAAAACTCAAAAACAATGATATTGATTTTTATATCCTGTATGTTTGCATTCATTTTGCTTCTCTCCTACTACATATTTAATTAGTTTGTGCGTACTTGATGCTGGCACCTGCCAGGTAAGGATCATCATCATTCAGTTACATCGCTGTCTTTAGGCAGAGTGTGGCTCAGTTGTATCTCTGATTGAGGACAGATAGTCATCTGAGAAAAATAAAACACTGAGAGGTGCACAGTCTCAGAGAACAGATGCATGAGGTAGCACCACCCAATTGCACTTGAGGGGTGGATTGGTGGTCACTACCAAGGCTAGCACAACCAATGTTTATTCCTAGCTAGAGTGTACATGCTCAGGTTGCCCACATTAAAAATTGACTTTGTGTCACAACTCACCCCGGGGAAGTAGTAAATAAACTACAAATTTAATTGTAAGATAAGAGGTCTTACATTAAATGTATTAATGTCAATGTAAATGAAATCCTAATAGAGTGAAGATTGACAAAGTATTATGCAAGATCTTTTACAACATTTCTTGGGGGAGAAGTGGTAGTTTTGCTTGGTAGCGTTCAGCTCCTCTTGATGTAATATACAATAGATTGTACCAAGTGACATGGTACTAGTAAAAGGGAGTAATCCTTGATTTAAGTTAATGTAGGAGGCAGAGTTAAACTTTTTCCAAAAATAAATTACTGCATTGTGAATGCAACTGCCCTAACTGGAACTTGAATTACCAGTTCCATTATCCATTCTGCTAATTGTTAAACCAGTTCTCCACGTCTATTAAGTCAGCTTTTGATATGAAAGCATTGTAGAAAATAAATCCTATCTCATTAATACAAATGTGTACAGAATTAAGAAGGCTTAAATTTACTGATTTTATTATATTACCATATTTCTTGGTGTATAAGATGCATCTTTATTTCAAAGGCAGTTTTTGCCAAGCATCCAATGAAAATTGAAATGATGATAAGGCAATTACTGACATTATCTACATTAAGCTCACTGATTGGTGATATACATTTCACATGTAAAATCCATACTATTGTTATAACACATTCAAGTGTACTAAACTATGCATTCCTATTTATATATATATAGCTTATTTGTAATAAATTGTAATCTTTCACTGAAGGTGGAATTTGATATTATTTTATTTATTTGTATGTATTATTTTATCCATTTTCATGTATTATTGAGAAGAAAATTTTTATTAAAATATTATTTATTTTTATGCATTATTTAGAATATTATGTATTATTAAGAATATTATTATAATATTATGTATTATTTAGAATATTATTTAAAAGTAGTATTATTTTATTTATTTTTTATGTATTGGTAGACATATAAGTCAGATTCATGAAGAATGAACTTGTAGAAAGATGGTGAAGTTACAATGCAAAAACATGTGTGTAGAGAGACATCACGTGATCTAAAGACCCACATCTACAAACACAAAAGAGACTTATGTCAGACAAACATTCTAACTCTCTTGTCTTACATTGAAACAACATGGGACATAATTTTGAATTCATTAATTAATAGGAAAGTATTTGAGGAACAAAATAGCATTACTCCCAACTATAAACACTCAATTAAAACATTACATTACTTCACCATCTTTCTACAGATCCAGTCTTCATGAATCTAACTTATATATCTACCAATATATAAAAATAAATAAAATAATACTACTTCCAAATAATATTCAACATATTACATAATATTTTAATAATCTTAATAATACATATTTTAAATAATACATAAAGATAAATATTATTTTAATAAAAATGAAGTTTTAAATAATACATAAAAATTAATAAAATAATACTAATAAATGAAATAATACCAAATTACACACACACACACATATATATATAGCTTGCCCCCCCCCCCACACACATTATTAATAACTTTATTATATAGGATGTAAGCAGCTTTTGAAATTAAATTTTAAGGTAAAAAAGTGTATCTTATGCACCAAAAAATATGGTATTTGTTCTTTTTTAGTTGTTTTTATTTTGTTGACCTCTTTGCAGCTGTCCAAAGACACTTCTGTAACCAATTCATTTAATATGACTCAGTTAATCAATGATAATCATCTAACTGGACCAAGGTTAGAAACTAAGGAACCAACAATATGAAATAAAAAAGTCACTAATTTTACTTGTTTCTTGTCATGATCTGTGAGTTCTTCAGTATCCATGCAATCACAGAGTTCTATGGCCTTCTCAACATGACTTTTCCATTTCTTATCTGATTCAGAAAGTCGAAAGATCTCATTGGTTAAAACTGAAGGAAAAATATCAAAATTTAATAACTATCAAAGAAAATCATAAAAAATATCAGTAAACATTGAAAAGCTATATGCTTATTACACCAACATAAAATCAAAAAGTTTAACTAAACCATTTGGCATCTGAAATTCTGAGATAAAACATTGCCATTATTTAATAAACTATTTAACCAAATATATTCACCTTTTCTATTTGAATCTCAATATTTAAGGTAGTAAGTTGAAAATGCAGCATATGCAACTGAATAAATGTAGTGATCAAAATAACAACGGTGAAGATACTCATCTAAAGTTGTGTGCCAAAGTCTTATTCTTCTACATTGATTCTTTCAGACCAGTTTCCTCATCTTTACTGTCTTTATCAGGTTTTAAAAGCTGTATTTACAAGCCTTTTTTTGAAAGTTTTACTTGTGGGGCTTTTTTTGAAAGCTGTATTTGTAGGCCTTTTTTTCAAAGCTGTACTTACAGGCTTTTTTCGGGACACAATTTTTAAAACAACATGATGGTACCAAAATACATTGATTCTTTCAGACTAATTTTTGTTGTTTTTATAATGATGATTCAATTGCTGTACTCTTTTGCCTTTCTTAGTGAGTTCCTTACATGAACGTTGAACAGAGCCTTTTATTTGTTCTACAAAAGTATTTTTTCTCCTTCTTATACCTGTCATAACTGACTTCTTGAGAATTTAAGAATTCCAAACCTCGTAAGTATCAGTTTTTCCTTATCATGCTGATCTATCTTTTCACTGACCTGTTGCATATTTCTGTATAACCTGTAGTATAGATTTTTTAACACACAATGAGAACTCCACTTGTTGGTTAGCAAATTTGAATTTTTTCGTTTGCCACTAGCCTTGCCTTCCTGCAAGACAAGAAGAGGGTTCTCCACTGATCTCATCTTCAGGTGAGACAGGCACAATGCCATGTTCTTTGAGATCTGTGTCTTGGGCAATGGCTCCACATTGCACTAAAAGGAGACAATAGGCACACCCTAAACTGTGCAATTTTTGCACCAACTCAAGCACAAATCTATGTGGGTTCCCATATTTTAAAAAAAAGGAAAAAAAGTCCTAGTTTGGTTTGGTTTATTTTTGGTTTTATTACAGCATATCTACCTCAGTGGGTTATTTAATACCAACAAAACTTTTAGGGTAGGTTCATATGTTTAGAATATGTATTCTTTGTAAAGAATCAGTTTGAAGATCAGGTTTCAGTGATATATTTTTGTAAAGAAGGTTTTCATTGAGAATCAAATGCATTACTAGTAATTTTTCTTTTTTTAAAAAATGTGTTGTATTGGCAAGAGAAAAAAATTTTTTTTTCTCCATGTGAGTCTGAAATTTTTGTCACCAAATATTGTAACCTCGTTGGTTATTGTTGTGACCTACAAGGTTACTGGAGTGTTGTGATATCACACGGTTGTATTATCTTGCATCTTGGTATATTACTTCAGCTACTTGTTAAATTTGAAATAATAGTTATTACTATGAGGTGATATTCCGGTATCTTGCTATTTGTAAGATACCAGCGTATCTTGTGAATGTATTAAGATGTATTTTTAATGTTCCTCTTGATAATGTTTAGTATCCTCTTTTGGGAGTCCTTCTGAGTAATCAACTCAAGGACTAAATAGTAATATCACACTGTGAACACTGAACTCTGCTACTCAGCTGTAACTAGTATGACTGCTGCTACTATTTGTAACTTAGATGATCCACCCAGACTTCTGTCTGGTGCTTAATATAAGTTATTATTATGGTCATGTCATCCCTAGTGGAATAAACAATTCTTTTAGTTTATTTTGTTATCTGGCAATCAACATTCAACCACATGTGTTGCTGTTAACACTTCTTTCTACATGACAAAATATATTGCTGATATTTTACTATTTTTAGGCTTTCATAGAGTTTTGACTCCAGTTTGGGTGTTAATTATTTGTCCATAGCTGGGACCCTAACAGGTTCTACCACACCAAAAAGACCTAGTGGTACATATGAAAGCCCTCCAAGTTACCTGATAAATTGCTGGAATGGTCTTTTCATGCATATGTACCTGGAAAGTTTTAAGATAAGTCTTGAGACTGTCTTCTCATCATGGCATCTGATCAGTATGAAGTTAAATAACACTCATGGAAAAAAAAAAAGAACCCTTTATATTTGAGCAGTTCAATCCAGAGAAAAAAATTGAATTAATTCCTACAAACAGAACCTGAGATACAGAATAGATTGTATACCCATGTATCATAAAAGCATTGCAGGGATCTTACATGCACACACGTACAGAGTATTCAGCCATTTTTAATATCTCAAGAACCAGTTGTTCTTGTGCAGCCTTAATGAGATGTAGCAACCAATCATGATGGACCTTCCAATATGTGCATGAACACTCTCCCATGGAGTTACTCAGCTAACAGTGAAATGTTATTGAGAGAGCTTGTGTAACCATAGAATTCATCAAGTCAATGATGATTAAGATAGTTACACCAAAATTCCCAAAATCTTAACATCATATTCTTCAATTGGTCAGGTATATACATCTGGTCAATTCTTCTGACATTCATTAAAAGAATGTTAGTTTTCATTAAAACAGTATGCTACTATAAAAAATAATAACAAGTCATTCCTCAATAAGTCCTCCTTGAGTTTTACCTTGTGTAAAGATAAAGACATAATCATAAGACTAGCCCAACATTATTGGTCCTGCAGTTCCTTTCTTACTACTGTAATCTAGCTTTCTTGTGTTTTTTCTATAAATAATTTCATGGCAATTGTTCTGATGAACTTTCCTCTATGGTACTTAGATTTTATGAATTCAAGTGCAGTACTAGATTGGCAACTAAGTCTCATCATTTTACACTTGAAATACACTTGCTGTAACCATAATTTCTATGCTAACAATTTCTTCTATCGTACCTCTCACTTGTGAAACTCTCTTCCAGCTTCTTGCTTTCCAGTCAACTTTGATCTTCAAAAATTTAAATGCCACGTCAATTGTTATCTTCTGTCTTAATTCTTCTTCTTTTATTGTCCTCTCTCCTTAATAGTAGTTTTTTTCATATTCTTTAGCGCTCAGAAACCTCTTGCATCCTAGTGGCTTTATTGCCTTGCTTGGGGTGAAATGATTAAAAAAAAGTCAAAGCATTAGCAAGAAGTGTTTTGTATATAATCAGAAAGACAAACTTCAAGAAATAACTTTGAATTTTTCTGTGAAGTTTTTCATTTCACAAAAAGTTGAGGAAAGGGAAAAATTTTGCACTCCTTCTGGTGGCAATAAAGGGTTCTGGTTTAGTTTTTCTCTATTTTTTTTTTGCAAACAAGCCATTATTTAATTAACCAGATTTCAGTAGTCAAACAAACCTGATATAAATCCTAACCAAAACAAGAAAAATAAAATCTTAGTATAACAGTTGATTATAAAGTAGCTATCATATAATTAAAAAAGTGTTACTTATGTCTTATGCAGGACTTTTTAGCAAAACATCATCTTGCACAGGTAGGTCAGTCATCCTACAGTCCAGATTTGGCTCCCTACAACTACTGTTTTTTTCCAAAGATAAAAAGAGAGGTTTCAGAGCAAAGTTTAACATATATATCTGCCCCCCTCCCCCCAAGAAAAAGAAAGATGTGTCCAAAGGTTGGAATTTTCTCTTGACACCATTATTATTGTATATATATCCTTGGTAATCTTTATTGCTTTAAAAAGATATTTTTAAAATTTTAATGAAACTCAAACACAAGAAACTGGATTTATACATTCTTTTTTCTTCTTCTCATGAACTGAAAACAACAGAAAATCAATTCTTATAAATAAACAGTCAAATAAATAGCATTTAACATTTTATTGAGAAAAGAAACTTAAATCCAGTTGCATGCAACCTATTTTAGTGAATTTTTACAGTAAGCTTCACCCAGTATAAGCCCAGGGAGACACCTAAGGTAGAGAATTATGTTAAGGGGTAGTTTTTATGGGCAGAAGGAGAAGATAACAGTTAACTTTAGATATGAATAGGTTAAAACTGTAGTGATTGGGAATCTGTTTCACAGGGCAGTGTTTATGGGAAGAAGCTTTTTTATTGGAACTTACTTCTTGCTAAAGGAATACAGATGAAGTGCAGATGGTTTGCTACTATGTAAGTGGTACGATGGGTCCTAACCATGAAGGTTAGACCTGGTAGAACAAAGGAATGTAGTTCCCCCAAGCACTTTCCATAGTAGTAGTGATAGTGCAGTGAGAGACTCGCTACATCCCACCTGTGAGAGAAAAGTTGGAGTATGGAAAATAATTCTTCTCCAACAAGGACTCTGTGATGCTTTTGAACTCTATCAAACCTGGAAAGTAAGGACCATGCAGCTCCCACCCAAATATAGTATTGTTGCTATATTTGGGTGGGACCTGCATGAAAATATTTTCAGCCTGATCTTGCTCTTCTAAAAGTAAAGGATAGCTTGAAGAGTCAGGCACTTACTTGAGTAGTACAGGGAGATGATCCATTTACCTGCATCCGTCTTTAGCGATGGATCGTATATGAGATCTACTTGAGGTCTGGTGTGAGTTTGAGACCCAATATTCTCTCAAGATGTGGAGCCTCCTTGATGAGACATCCATCCATTGTAACCAACAATAGTTCAGGGTCTGATCAATGCTGATGAAATGTAACAAGTTTGGTTTTCAAGGCACTGAATGTAACCAGCCAGTTTTTTTCTCAGTGAGAAGTTAATGTTAAATCAGAAAAGAGGTTGGCTGCCAATCTCTGATCGTCAAGAGTTTTAGAGGTGTGCCCATATATTATTTGTATCATTGGCATAGATGTTTACAAATGATTGGAGTATATTCTTAGGCAGATCATTTGTGTAAATCAGAAAGTGGGTTAGTCCGAGAAGTGACCCATGTATTGACCCCAGAGGTCACTTGGAGGACTGGCTGTTAATGACTACTTTCAGGGATCTAACAGTTTGGAAAAATTTTATAATTGAGAAAACCTTCAAGTGATTCTATAGCTGGAGAGGACTAGAGATAACTGTTTTGTCTTTGTTGGAATTTAGGGGAAGGTATAAAGCATTCAGTTTCAGAACGGATTCATTCAGAAAGGATTAGAGCAACAGTTTGAGGGGCAGCATGTATGAAGGAGGCTGGAAGAGCTTCAATCATATAGAACCAAAAGCTGTCCCAGTCTGCCTTTGCATAGCAAAAGATAGTTCTATGGAGCAGTAAATTAGGGGATGTCATTGGTTTGGAATCAACCTCAAGACAGACTAGGGAATAGTCTAACATGCCTGTGGGGAAGCAACATTTTTGCTGAACATTTGTCAGAGCAGAATGTTAGAAAAAAATTGTGGAGGTTTGTCTGATGTCCAGTTGCATACAGGATTCAGGTGGGTTCTTCAATGATCTAGGTTAGTTCATAGGCAATAGAGAATATGTAATATTTGTCTTCCTCATCAGTTTTGTTTGAATGGACTAACCACCCTTTGTGGTGAACAATGAAGTCACTGCATATGTGAAAGCTGGCTGAGGGAAATTTGGTGAGGATATTGTCAGTCCTCTCTAATATTCAATTGAAGATTACCAACTCTTCTTCTTGAGGGTGTAGAATCATTTCTACATGCACGTACATACATATTGCCATGCACACACGTACATACACATATACCCACACACACTTACGTAAAGACTGCACATGAAACTTTCTTTTTTCCCACATTTATTAAGAAATATATAAACTGATTTCCACACATGTTTAGCCAGTTGGAGGCTGTTTTTCAAAGCATAAGTCCGAATACCATTCGTCTCTTCCAACTCACTTACTGGGCTAATTGCATTCAGCAATTAGCCACATTAAAATGTTTCTCTCTATCTTATAAGAACATTTCAATACATGTATAATTATAGTCACTACTATTCAGTACAAACATATTATTTCCTTTCAGGAACTCTTCTAACATGAATATTGAGACAATATCGTTAATATCAAAGAGAGAACTCTTTTCACGACATCTTACATTCACAAATTATTCAGTTCTGTAACCTTACTTAATACAATGTTGCTATATTCGTTACATTGTGCTTTGAGTTGTTTTATTTATAAATGTGGTGATTTGGACAACCAACCTTCTTTTCACTGTTGAAATTTACTACCCCGACGGTCAGTCTACTACATATTGGAACCCAATTTGTCCAGACCACTACAAGGGTAATACAGAGCAAAAACAAATGTGGTACTATGGATAAGTGCCATGTGAAAGCACATATACAGAAAATCAGGGTCCTCATTTTTTGTGCTGTTCTCACAGGGAAACTCATCCCTGATGTAGGCATCAAATCCATGGTGGTCATATTTAGTTATAATGGGTGAATAGATCAGGATTGTGATCTTCAGCAATGGGAATTTTTATATTTTTCAAAATTTATAACTGCAGTAATTCATAATTATGTTTATATAAATTTTCTTGTTCACAAGCATTTTTGTAACCTAATGATTAAAGAAAAGGCCAAAAAAGGCAATAGGTGAAGGCTGGTCTTCAATCTGTCTTATCTTAAACTTAGCTAGCCATGATTACTGATCCAAACATACAACAGTATTTCTTACTCCCAAAACAACACATTCTTACTTACCATTCTTAGTACAGCCAGAATAATACCTCAAAGTCTTTATGATGTCCTAACTAGTTTCCATGTGTACAACTTGTCGGGGGGGGGGGGGGATAAAAAACAACTTTAAAAAATTAAATCTTAGTGGAAAGTTCATCTGAACAATTACTATTAAGGTATTTATAGAAATGGCACAAGGAAGCTACATTACAGTGTATCCCATTTATTTCCCAAGTAGAAATATCTGTAAATATCTCTAGACTTTCAATAAGCCTGACAACTTGATTCAACAATACAAATTGCAACTACTGAGAATTCAACTCTGTTTACCACAATGGTTTCCAATTTTTGCTAATATGACAATGCAATGCAAAGATGAAGAAACTGGATATCAAATAATGTCAGATCAAACTCACAATCTTTTTTGTAAATAAAAGAAGAAAACATTATTCATGCCTATAAAACAAGAGATTCAGATTTTGTTATTGTCAAATGGCTATTTTCATAGATTTAAACATTTTCACATATTACAGAATTTAAAAAATAAAACTGAAACTCTTTTTACATTTACCTTGCAACTGAGCCATGATAGTTTTACTGTCAGCAGAAAGCATCTTGAAGCAAGCGAGTTACTTTGAAAAAGGCAAGAACTGAAAGAATAAGGATAGCAGCAATAAAATTTCATGAAAATTTAATTTTTTAAATTAATGTTTTGCAACAATCCTTTTGAATTACAAAGAAAAACAAAAGTAAATAAATAATTTGTTTATACTTCTGAGATGAGGTAGTATTTAAACTATTTACATTATTCAGACTATTGTCCTCATCTTTGTTGTTATTTTTTTGATGTTTCAGCCATTGAACACTCCAGCCTACATCATATATATATATATATATATATATATATATATATATATATTGTTTTCAGTTTATTCTGATTCTGTGAATCTTTTGTTGCATCAGAGGTGATATGAAAGACCTGTCTGAAAAGTATCCAGCCAGTTTGAATATCTCAACTAATTGCACAGACTTGATGTAATTTAGCAACTGATTAAAGAAGCCCTTATAGCATGTGCATGAATAGTCACACATTGGATTAGTCAGCACTGCTGACTCAGCAGTGAGATGCCAAGGAGAGTGTGTGTGACTATCAAATTCAGTAATAACATACCCGTTCATTCCTCAGGTATATTTAGAAAAACATTGTCTCACTTCTATAATCCGGATTTGGTCCCCTTTGACTTCTATCCTTTTTCACCTCCAAAAATTAGTGAAAAAAATCGAGAAGAAAAAACTAAATATCAACTGCCAGAAGACAATCCCTACAACCCAACATGCAAATTACAAACTGAAAATAGCAAAATCAAATAATATTTACATTGTTTGGACTGTTGTCCTCATCTTTATTGTAATATTCACAATGTTTTGGCCGTTGCATGCTTTTTCTTCAGGTGACTAGAATTTAACACAACTCTTAAGTTTTTTGTTCACCACTCCTGTCACCATGTATTGAACTCACAACTCTCTGGATCAAGTCACTTGATCCAATCAACTCTTTTATCCACTGGGATAAATCCTTGAGGACATCAATGTATGAATTTTTGGGACTTATAAAACCAGAGACTTGAGTTAAATGGAGATAACTTAAACACCTGAAAGTGGCATGACTCATAGAATGAGAGCAATCTATCCCAGTGATTAAAATAAAGGTTTTGGTTCAAAATTCTAATCACCTGAAGAGGGTTGAAGTGTACAACGGCCAAAATGTGAATATGACAATAAAGATGAAGACAATAGTTCAAATTATGTAAATACCTCATCTCAGAAATATAAACAAATAAAATCAAACAATTATAAAAATTTAAATATCTAGGATGTGTTTTAGAGCAACACTGAAATCTGAAGGTGAATTGGGATTGCCAAAGATGCATTCCAAAACCAAAACTAAGTAGATATTAAGAAACATAAAAAATTTCATTAGAAACAAAGAAAGAAATGGTTATGGAATATCAGTCCTCTTATATGGCAGTGAATGTTGGACAACCTTCTCACAAATGAAGAAGAGACTTGAAGCAACAGAAATGTGGTTCTACAGAAGGATACTGAGAATATCATGGACCAAACATGTGAGCAGCGATAATGTTTTAGAGAAAATGGTAACAAAAAGGAAATTTATACTTAACATCAAGAAAACAGTTGCAGTTTCTGGGACACATAATGAGGAAGGAAGGCTTGAAAAATTGATACTCACAAGACAAATTGAAAGCAAGAGGGAGAGAGAAAAGCAAAGCATAACCTACTTAGTGAGCTTGAGTAAATGGATGACAGAACAAGGTTTAGAAGAAATATATAAAAAGAGAAAATTTATTAAGAGCTACAAAGGTCAGGAAATTATGGCAAGCCATGAATGCTTATGTCCTGAAGGGACACAGCACATAAAAGAATTGGAAGGAGGATTTTAGACTGTATATAGAAACAAGGAGAATGCAATAAAACAGCTGATCACAATCCTCAAAGAGGACTTCGCAGACTTTTGAAAAGTGGAATGGATATGGGGATAAATATATGTGGTTCTACAGAAGGATGCTCAGGTTATCATGAACTGAACATATGAGCAATGATAAAATTTTAGAGAAAATAGAAACAAAAAAGAAAATTTATATTTAACAGCAGGAAAAGACAGTTGCAGTTTCTGGGCCACACAATGAGAAATTTATCAGGTACATAAAGAGAACAGAGGGCTTAGAGAACTTGACACTCACAGGAAATATTGATGTCAAGAGGGACTGAGGAAAACAGCTAATAATCTACCTAATGAGCTAGTGTAAATCTTTGAAGAGGAGAATAGGTACTTAGACAAGCTATTTTTTCATTAATATTTATTGACTGTTTGATGTTTGAGTCATATTTTATTCATATTTAAGTTACACAAGAAAAAAAAAAATTTTAATGTGCTGTATTCCTTCAGGATGTAGTGTGACCATGGCTCTTCACAACTCCTCTCCTTTGTAATTCTAAGTAATGCTTGTCTTTTTGCTATCTCTCCTAGTTCCTGTTCTGCTAACCATTTACATAAGCTCATTAGGTAGGTTATTAGCTGTTTTCTTTAGTCCTTCTTGACTTCAATATAAACTGTGAGTGTCAAATACTTCAATTCCTCTGTCCTCTTTATACACCTGAGAAATTTCAATCGTAACTGAATTTTACAATAAATGCACTGGATAATAGAAACGACAAAATGATAAAAAATCCTGTATTAAATGTTTTGTCCTTTACAGGACTTCTTCCGCTTAATAATTTTTATCAATGGAATCTTAAAATTTAAAGCTAACCATCCCCCATATCTTTAGCACTTTGTTATATAACATTGTAATCAGTATTTGTTGTATTTTGTTCCCACCTTACATATATAAGATGTTATTGATAAAACTATTATTATCCTGAAGAAGTCCTTTCAAAGGATGAAACATAATTTTGTCATTTTATCTATTTTGTCATTTGTCAGCTAATATATAGATTTATATATATTTTCTATAAATACATTCTAAAAATCATGTGTGTTGCAAAAGGATTTAAAAATTCATTTTAAAGTTGGTGTATACATGATCTCAATTTGTGTTTTTTTTTAGTTTTGTAATTTTTATTGAGCTATTTTTTATGTGCAAATTGATTGAGAAGACAAACTTAAAAAAAATGGTTTATTAAAAAATAATTGAACCATTTCTTAGACAAATGCTTTTTGCAATTATTCAGTGAGTCATTTGGACTGATATCATCACCACCTTCATAGTTTCAAGCATCATATTTTGGATAGTGGTTTCCTTGATCTTCCTCAAATGTATACTATATGTGATAACCTATATTTTTGTTTTTCAGATTACTTGATGCAGCTCATCAGCCAAAATATACTGATGAAAAAACTAATGAAAATAGTTAATTGAAAAATACCTTTAAAATCCTTTGTTAAGATTGAAGTGTAAAGAATTTGAAATGAGTTGGATGAGTAATGGTGATTACGAAGGTACACCAACTCTGAAAATTCACTCTGATCCTTCTAAGAGAACTCCTGAATTTGTTAGTGATTGAAAATGATCCCTCCAAATCAATTAGGTCAATAGCAAAGGAGGTAGTGCTGCCTTAGATCAAGAGAATGGCTACTAGAAGACCCTATGTCTGGCAAAAGGTCTCTGCACCATGCCACACAAGCAGGAGTACCCAGCCAAGGATCTGAGACAATTTCTGTGAATGTGTCACTCCTTACATCTGATCACCTAACTCCCCAGAATGCAATCCCTTTAATTATTATGAAGTGCATTTCAGTGAGAGACCAAAAAACTCCTTGTAACACCAAAGATGAACTGAAGGCAAAGATTATGGCAGCATTCAACAAATTTTGATCATTCAGAAGATCTACAGGAAATTTCCAAAGTTGTCTGGAGGATGTGGTTAAAGTTACTGGTGATTTTATTGAATAAATTTACTCTTTAGCATTTCAAGATATTTTTGTGTAATTTTGGTAAAAAAAAAAAAAATGAGATTTCAGTGTTATTTTCATTTTTAAATGACAATTTATTCATTGCACTCTGGAATTATAAAGTATAATTTAGAAAAGTGAAAATTCCACTTAAATATATTGGAAATTTTCCTCTCTCTACAACCCATTTTCAACAGACAAAACATTGCAAGCCTCTTGTTATTCTACAGCTATTTCCATGAAAAAGGGTTCAGACAAACTACATTCCTTAGTTCAATTAACACCTGCCATGCTACACACATTGTAGTGAATCATTTTGTATTTCATTGGTGAGATATAAGTTTCACTTGAACAGCTTCTTTCCACAAACTACTACTTTGTGGAACCAATTCCAAGAGGTTGCTTCCCTGATCACTACAATTGCAACCTATTCAAATCTAGGGTTAACTGTAATCTTTGCCACATTCCCTCATAAACTGTGCCTTTTACTCTGTAAACCTATACTCTGGCTGGCTCTTGGGCCTTGTAAAGGATGAAAACTATTGTATTAAAAACGTTTAATCTGAAATCAAGAAAATATGAACTTTAAGGAAAATGATCAAAATATATATAAAAAATGGTATCAGTTTAAACTATCAGAAGATAGTGGCTATGTAACAACACTAAATATGTGAAACTACATGTGAGTTTAAAATTGATATGGATTATAATTCTGAAATTAACAAAATGAATTTGGTTGAATAATTTCTCTGGCCTACCTTAAGTTGATATATTAAATAAAGGGTTTAATTCATAATTTCCATAATGTCTCTGAAGAACAAGGCCCAAAATGTGACTATAACAAGTTTACACCAATTCAAATAAATCATTGCATGTTAATGAAAATTTCTCTTGTCAGAAATTCAAAAGACTTTGATTTATAATTAACTCCCAGTTTATGGTTAGGGTTATGCTCTTTTTCTGAGATATATGCAACAATTGTACATATATAACAGCAATCCCTCTTTTATACAAGTTTCATTAAAAATGACTGACAAGGTACTATGGTTAAGATTTTAAAATCTTAACCATAGTAAAAACAACTGACAAGGTGCTATGGTTAAGATTTTAAAATCTTAACCATAGCACCTTGTCAGTTGTTTTTAATGAAACTTGTACATTATATACATATATATATGTGTGTGTGTGAGTTGTGATAATGCTTAGTGCCAAGATTGTTGATTTTTTTCCAGTGATTTACTGGTAAAAACATATATTGGCAAGCAGGTTTTTTGTTGTAAAGTGCTTGATATAGAGAGAGAGAATTAATAGAATTAATGTGGAGAAGTTTGTCCTTTAACTGAACAGAGTTATGCTAACTTCGAAGTTTCATGAAGCATAGTCATACCTTCGCAAAACTTCAAAGTTCCCATGACTCTACTCAGTTAAGTGACAAACTTCTCCACATTAATCATATATATATATATATATATATATATATATGCAATAGATGTGTAGTTCTACAGAGGATGATGAGAATACCATAGACTGAGCATATAGGCAATGAGGAAAATGGAACAGAAGGAAAACTTGTACTTACAATCAGAGACAGTTGAATTTTCTGAGAAACACAATAAGTAATGAGGGCTTGGAGAATTTGGCACTTACAAGACATGAAAGGTAAGAGGGGCAGAGGGAGACATTGTGTAACCTACCAAATGAGCTTGTGTAAATGGAAGGCAGAACAGAGACTTGGAGAGATAGTAAGGGAACAAATACTGCTTAAAGCAAAAATCTTTGCTAAAAATAGGAAGTTGTGGGGACCCATGATCATCCATGTTGTGATGGGAAATGGTATATGAAAGAAGTATTTATCTAAAAATGTTTCACTTTTTAAACAAAAGATGTTAAATTCAGTCAACATTAAATAAGAACAAAAAGATTTATTCATCTTCAAAAATTGACTGAGTTTTTGTAGATTTTTTAACCTGGTCACATCAGTTGTTCTAAGTTTTGAAAATGTCCAATTGATTTTATCACATATTTGAACTGAAAGCAAGCAATAAAAAATACAATTATCTCAGTTTCTTTTTTATTGGACAAAAATAATTTTTATCTAGTATTTTCTCCAACTTGTTGCATAGTAAGGATTATTTTGTTGAGTTAATATATTATCAGAAGGGTTGTGTGAAAAACTCCAACAGCATTTGAATTTACATGTATGGCACAAGGATACTGTCTTACAATAAAAAATACAAATCAAAAGAAGATTCTTGGAAAAACACTAACAAGAATTTTATATGAAAATTTGTTCAATGAACAGATCATAAAAGGAAAATTTCTCAAAGAAACTGCAATGGCAAAATTTGATTATATTAAAAATGTTTAAGTTAGTTGCTGCAATGGATATTGAGTTCAAAGTTCTGGATCAAGAAAAAAATGTTTTCAGATGTAATTTTGTTGTGCAGATTTGTTGGGGTTTTGCAGTTGAATAATTGAACTCTCAAATGACCAAATCAAATAAAGAAATATTCAAATATTTAAAATTTAAATTGTCTACCTTAACTGTTACTGGTAGCTGGAGTCAAATGTTTCTACAGTGTTGATAATAAACTTAAATAGTCTGAAAATTGTTTCATTTAAAGTTGATGTATGATATATATTTGCGGAAGAGTATTTCTGTGCAGGTCTGTTTGTTGAAATTTTTTTGATGTAAAATTTTCGTAATTAAGAAAGTTTGTGTCAGTGTTATATAATTTAACTTGATGTTTGTTTGAGTGAAAAAAAATGTCAATTGTTGAATCAATGTGACATTATTTGTTTTTTTTTTAATTCAAATCATTTAGAAAGGGTCTTGTGGCCTGCTTCTTCCAAGGTCAGGATTTTCACAAATGGTTTCTTTCACACTACTGAATTTGCTCTACTTGTGATAGGCTCCAGAAAACTTTGGCACAATTTGCAACCCAAAAATGTTGCATAGGCATTCTGAAATATACTAACCAATCAGCACTGGTTATTCTTAAAATAGGTGTTTTGATCCTTTTGGTGTTTAGTTTGCCCAAATCTTTACAGTCAGTATGTGCGATTAAAAAATTGTCGCTAAAGTGAGATGTAAAAATTGTCGTGTCAACTTATTCATAAACTTAAAACATATATTTATTTTTGTTTGTGAGTAAGGTCCTAAAAGCTCTCTTAATTTGTAATTGAACCATAAAGTTTATAAAAGATGCTTCAATTTTTATGTGCTACTATCTTATTTTATTTATTTTTCTTGAACAAATATTACTTAAGTTACTATCATAAAAAGGAATTCAAGAAAGGAAAGTGAACTTTCTACAGAAACGGACCTCTCCAAGAAATAATCATGTATTTCATTTTTTCACATCATTATTGTTCATAAATGCATGATACCAAATATTAATTTATTAATATATATATATATATATATATATATATATATATCGATCGATAGATAGATAGATAGATAGATAGATAGATAGATAGATAGATAGATAGTATTTGTCTAAGTTTTAAAAGAGGATTCAGTTTACTTTGTAAATTCATTGGAAATTAATCCTCCCTAGCTTAATAATAGTCATAATAAAAAAAGAAGAGTTAAGTAAGTATGCTTTTTAGTTTTTTTAACTTTTAAATTCATATTTCACAAATTTAGAAATTATCTGGAATTTTGTATGTAAGCTTTAAATTACCACACAGGAAAAAGTAAGTAATAATATACTTTGAATAATATGAATTATTATTTGAACTTGAAATTAGTTGAAATTTTGTAAGGTTATAGCATCATGTTGGCTTGGAGGAGGACAATGAATAATAACCCCATGTAAAATTTAAAAAATTATTATTTTATTTTCGTGATCTGAACTTTTTAAATTTTTATACAAAAAAATAACAAAAAAAACAAACAAACAGTCAAATAACAATAAGAATATTATTTGTTCAACAAATTGTTACAAATAATTCATTATATGCTCTGTTAGAAAAAACGTTATTTCAATCAATTTGACTAGCAAATATTAAAAAAAAAGATTATGGAATAAAAAAAGATAACGTTTTTCAGCTATTAATGAAAAAATATAAACAAAAAAAGTAAACAAAAAAGGCATACCTGCGACATAAAAAAAAAAAAATTTTAAATTCGCCCCACTTAAAGTTCAACTCCAGGAAGCCGTCCCACAAACTTAACCATCACCATTTGCATTAGAAAGAGATTATCAAGAACCAAAATCAATCCCTGTCTGAAGAGAAGATTGTATTGCGTGTGGAGCTCCAGGTTAATTGTGACCTTGTGTCAAACCTACCAACGACGGAAATAATTAAACACTACAACTAGCGACAATATTTTTTAATACTGAGTGAAAAAATATCCCTTCCAAAAAAGTATACTCCTTTTTTTTTAGTATAAATTACAAATAACCTTATCAAATTTAAAAACAAAAAAGATTAACAATGAAGACAATCATTTCTCGTTCAGAAAAATATGATTTTACTAAACTTCAAACTTATGTTGTAAAAAAATGATAACAAAGGCAAAAAAATGTTTTCAGAGAGTAAAAATAATTGAAATTCAAGTACAGCGAATTGGTAAAAAAAATTCTAGTTTTGATCAGTTAAAAGCTGTGAAAACTGAATTTTGGAAAAAATTAAATTTTTAACTGATGAAAATTATAATTTAAATTTTAATCAGACATTTCGCTCTATGGTCAAAAAATGTTCCACATGCTCACAACTTTTACACTTTTTTTTATCATCATCTAACTTAAACTTTAAAACTTAAAGCAATAAATTTGAAAAATCTTTTAAGAAAATGTTTCACAGAAAAGAAAACAACCTGAAAAAAAGAAAAAAATCATAGGGAACCAAACCACCCCAAAAAAAAAAAACAATTCCTTTTTTTTAAAATGCAGAATATGTACATTTTTTTGTGTTTTGCGCGGAAACACTTTTCAAGAAAGAAAAACGAACAGGACTTAGTGAATTAAATAATAATAATAACCAAAAAAAGAAAAAAAAATGCAACAAAAAAAACTGAATAATAAATAAAAATAATAATAATAAAAACCGTAATAATACCAATGCTGATCAAATGAATTCAATGTAAATTTGAAGAAGAAATGTTGTCACCGTACTAAATGTGATCAAATTAATAATGGATGAAAAATTGAATATTGATTGTCTGTTGAATAAACTGACTGAACTCATGAAATAAGTTTTCTTATTGAATTTTTAATTCAAGAAAAAGTAAACATTTTAAAAGTACAAACAAAATTTAATCAAAATCTATCTTTGAAAGTAAAATTCTAACTCATAAAATTTGTATAAAAGATTTGAACATTTAATTTTTTGCAGTGTGTTTTTTTAATACAGCAATAAAATAAAATTCAAATAACCAAATTACTACTTTAGTCATGAGCTAAGATTGTTAAAAAAATGATAAAAAATAGCAGTCAGTTTTCCTGGGAGCAGAATTTATAAAAAAAATAAGAGTAAGACTAAAGGGGAATTACTTAATCGAACGTTGATGAATTGAAATGATCTCATTTTTCTCAGTTTTCTTGATGACAAAACCTAAGTTTCAATATTTTCATTTATAAATAATAAACTGACTTTTTCATTTGAATCATCTTCTTTCCTAATGTTATTGTTATGTTAACCACCTACATTTTTTGGTACTAGGTCACACGAATGCGGCACCCAGTGAGGATTGAACTTTTGCTACATACATTTACATTGTATTTACAATTTTAAAAATGTGTTCTCTGTTACTTTCAAATCATATAACATTGCATCAAATCATTTTTTTATTTTAAAACTTTTAAAGTTTGTGAAGAAAAAAATTAAAAATCTAAGATTTGGTAAAATGATTAAATTTAAAGACAGAGACAAACTAGTTACTAAAAAGCAGACATCATTCTCAGTCTGTTAAAGGTTTTAAAATGAATTTTAAAAATGAAAAATCTTTCTTGAAGCTAAACTAAAAAAACTAAAAAATAGTTTTAATTCCAATAGACAGAGATTAAATTTATTATGACAAATAAGCAAAATACTGTGCCGTCTTTCAAACCGAATTAAAATTGATTAGAATATTTTTTTTAAATCATAAAATTGCCCATATTATTGCCAAACAACATAATCTTTATTTTTATTCAGAAGACGGTGATGATCTTTTTGAGGAGGTGGGGAGTCCATGAACAGAAAGGTACATCTTGTTTGTTTGAGAGTCCCAGTGAAAAAGATTGAGATTCCTCTGTTTCTATTTTAGCGCTAGGAAACCCCCTTTTTCTCGTGCATGCTTGAACGGTCTTTCCTGTTAGTGGCCTCCTACGATAAATTATTCTTTTTTGTCTTTTTATTTCAGTCTCCATAGACGCTCAAATTTCCCACATTAATTTATGGTCACCTGTTTGCATAAAAAGACAATATTTTTAAATTACAGTATACCACATTACAAAGTTCTTGAGAGATGGTAATACAGGAGAGGAAATTAATTGTGAAAACGTTGAATGAAGATCAAGAGATCAATCAAAAGGGAAACTGAAAACATTAGTAAGATAAGAACAAGAAACAACTGGCCTTAAGCAAATCACAAAATGTTTTTGTGATTTGCTGGAGAACTGGGTGGATGCAGAAGCAATTCAAAGTGCAATTCCTGTAGTTTTGCCATTATTGCAATTGACTTGTGACACGGTGCTTTGTCTTGGTGAAAGATCACTTTTGCTTCTTAAGCTGTGGCTGTTTTTTGGCAATTTCTTCCTTCAACTGCACCAGTAATGCTATCACTATTGATGGTTCTTCCTTTCTCGAATTAATCAATGAACAAAATACCTTGCGCATTCAAAAATATGGAGGCCAAAACCTTGCCTGCTGATGTTTGTACCTTTACTTGCTTTGGATGGCTTTCCTGTCAATGTCTACTCAGAGTGAAGTGGTGGATCCATGTTTCATCCATTGTTACATAATTATGCAAAAACTCCTTGTTGTGTCGAAACAGTTGTAAACAATGCACTGAATCATCGACACATAGTTGTTTTTAATTGATTGTGAGCAAATGCAGCACCCACTTTGAACAGCTTTCTCATTGACAAATGTTTATGCGAAATGATGAATACACTGCCTTCTGATATGTTCAACTCCTCTGCTATCTCAGCAACTTCAATTTACAATTGGCCAAAATAAGTTTGCAGATTTTTTTGTGTTTTTCAGGACAACTGCCAATTTTGGGTGACCTGAGCATTCAGCATCATTTGTGTCTGTACAACTGCATTTAAAGTCAGCATACCACCTCTTAACCATTGTTTGTGACAGAGAAAAATAAATATAACACTTATCAAGCCATTGCTTTGCTTGAACAATATTTTTTCCATCAGAAAGCAATGCTTTATTAACACACGAAATTCAGATTTTTCTATTTTTTTGAAAATTTACAACAGTAGCTTCACTTAAATAACTGTAATTTGTAAACTAATAGGCCGATTGGGCCCAAATTTTGTCACGTGTCATTTGAAGGTTAGTACTTCATAAAAATCTTTTTTTTTATAATCATATTGCCCCAAGCAAAGCATTTTACTGCCACTGTTTTGCAGGGGGTTACATAGGAGGAAAGTTATGAGAAAGAGTGACAGGTTATAGGGGTTGACAGGAAGTGGGTAAGAGAAAGATGAGAATACCAATGAGAGTGGAGTGAATGGAGAAAGAAACATGAGAGAGAAGATGCAGGTAAGTGAGATAGGAGATGACTATTGACTTTACATTTAAATTCTTGGAGATTGTAGCAGTTGGGGAAGCAAGTAAATGGAAGGGAATTCCACAGGTGGGAAGTGTGAGAAAAGAAGCTGCTGGAGTAGAATTTGCATTTACAATTTATTGTTTTCACAATAAAAGAGTAGGACGACCTAGTTGCTAATCTTGTGGCTCAAGTAAATTTATATATAGGGGGCACCAGTGAGCTAAGTTCATCGGAGCAGAAGCCATGAAAGTATTTGTAGAAGAGACACAGGAAAGCCACATTGCACCAGTGATAAAGTGACTGTATCTGAGCTGCCAAGTCGAGAGCTATCATATTACAGATTCTTCCTTTGGATTTTGTCAAGGACACCCAGGTGGATAGCAGGAGCACTCGACCAGATATGGCAGCAGTGTTCAATGCACAGGCGGATGGTAGATTTATATACGTGCAGGATTGTTTCAGACGGAAAAAACTTCCTGGCCCTACACAGAGAACCAACTTTCTTAGCAGCGGATTTAGCTATGGTTTCTATATAGTCATTCCACTTGAGGTCTTGTGAAAGCTAAGCCGAGGAGGCGCAGTGTTTTGCTTTCTAGGAGACAAGCCTGATCCATGCTAATGAAGGGTAGGAGCAATTGCATGTGATGCTTTTAGAAGTGTTAAAATTTATGAGCCATTTCTTACCCCCAGTCCTCCACAGATCAGAGGTCCTTTTCAAACTCGGCAGTGAGGTTTGTTTTGTCAGCCTCAGCAGATTTTTGATCAATGCAAGAGTAAACTGTAGTGTCATCAGCGTATATACCTACTTGGGATCTTATTACATCTGGGAGATCGTTAATGTAGATAAGGAAAAGCATAGGACCTTTAATAGAGCCTTGAGGGACACCCGCGTTCATATGATAGTATTGTGAGGCATGTCCGTTCAATACTACCTTCATTGTGTGATTTGAAAGGAATGACTGGATAAGGTCAAACAATTGTCCAGTTATACCATAACCCCGCCGCTTGCGTAGAAGACCAGCATGCCAGACTCTGTCAAACTCTTTGGATATATCTAGGACAACAGTTCAGGCTTCACCGTTCTTGTCGAGAGCCTGGTGTATATACCCAGTGATGGTCGTGAGCATATCACCAGTAGACCTGGTGAAGCGGAAACCATACTGTTTGTCAGAGAATAGTCTGTGGGCTGTGAGATTTTGAACCATTTTGGCGTTGATGATGGCATCAAACACTTTGCCAAAATTTGGTAGGAGGCTGATAGGGCGATAATTAGAGGGGTCAGAGGGTTTACCAGTGTTTTTATATATTGGAACCATAGAGGAGGACTTCCAGCAGGCAGGAAAGTAAGAAGCAGAGAGGCAGTAGTTACAGAGTTTGGAGAGAACAGATGAGAGTTCAGGGAAACATTTCTTCAGGACAATAATTGGGATTCCATCACCGTCGCTTGCTTTATGGTGGTGAAGCTTTGAAATTATGTTTTGAGACCACCAAGGGGGTAATGTGGATGTCATTCAGTTGAGCCTCAGTTCAGGGTGGGAAGTCAGATACAGATACTCCAGAAGAGTCCAGTGTCAAGTTGGTGAAGAATCTGCAAGCGAAGCACTCAGCCTTGTCTGTTGTAGAGGTAAGGACCTCAAATTTGTTGATTAGAGGCGGGATTGAGGGTTTGCTATTGTTTAGTACACTTTTACAGAGCCTCCAGTAATCTTTGGAACCGAACTTACGGGATGCTATGCGCTGCTTCATTCTGGCTGCAAGCAACAGCTTGACTTCTTTAAATATCTTCTTGCACTCATTGCGAGCAGAGGCAAAGAGGCGCCTGTTATGGTCCAATGTGTGACTCCGATAAAACTGGAAGAAGTGATTTCGATGGGCGAAGGCGGCCAAGCAAGCGGGGGAGAACCAAAGGAATGAGTGGGATTTAAGTCTCAACTTCCTGGCTGGATGAAAGCTTCAAGGAGAGACCTCAGCTGCACAGTCTTCAACGGGAAGACTGAAGACTTTGTTCCAATGGATGTCACACAGGAAATCGCAGAATGAGTCCCACTCGGTTCTTTGGTAGCAGTATAGATGATATATAGATATCATATAGATGGTACTACTAATAAAAAATATAGATTTTTTATTAGCAGCACCACCTCTATGTCAGACCCGGGACTTATTGAGTGATGTGTTAAGTCACAAAGAACTATTAGAATTGCTAGGTAACCTTAATTTATTTGGAAAGGATATTAGAATAATAATGTAGAAATTACATGGGAAGCAAACTGCCTGTATGTGAATAAAAAATGAATTCAGTAAACACACAAAAATAGAAAGGACGTAAGACAAAAATGTGTCTTCCTACCATTCTTATCCAACCTATACAGTGAGATGATTCTGAAAGAATTAGAATCCCTAGCATGATTCATTATTTGTGGCCACAATCTTAACAACATTAGATGACAGTTTCAATAACAGACATAGAAAGGAAACTACAAGAACTCCTACAGAAGATAGTAAAGGAAAGTGAGAAGAAAGGACTAACCATCAATTGTAAGACGGGAGAATGTATAGTTGTCGGCAAAAGGAACAGCCCAACATGTGAATTACAAATTAAACAAGTGCAACAATTCCAATATCTAGAAAGCATTTTAACAGGACGGAAAATGCAACAGAAATCCGAAGGTGATTTGGGATATTCCAAAAATTATGCAATGTATTAAGAAACAAAAATTTCATTTGAAACAAAGAAAACTGTACTAAACTGTTATGTAACATCATTCTTCCTATATAACAGTGAATGTTGGTCAATTTCCTCACAGATGAAAATGGGACTTGAGGCAACAGAAACAAAGAAGAGTACTGAACTGTTATACCATATCAGTTGTCTACTATGGCAGTGAATGCTGGACAATTTCCTCACAGATGAAGATGAGACTTGAGGCAACAAAAATGTGTTTCTACAGAAATATGATGAGAATACCATGGACTGAACATGTGAGCAGTTACAAAGTTCTAGAGACATTGGCAACAAAAAGAACACTTATACTTAACATCAGAAAAGTTTGAGGTTTCTGAGACGCATAATGAAGAAGTGAAGGCTTGGAAAATTTGTTACTTAAAGGAGAAATTGAAGGTAAGAGAGACGGGAAAGCAATGCATAACCTACTTGGCAAGCTTGAGTGAATGGTTGGCGAAGCAAGGTATGGAAGAGATGGTTAAAAAAAAAAAAAAGTTATTAAGAACTACAAGGGATAGGAAATTGTGGAGAGCCATGATCACCAATGTGCTGAAGAGACAATGCACATAGAAGAAAAAATATATATTGTTTTCTTATATAGAGAAAATGGAAACAAAAAGTACACTGGTAGCATCAGAAAGAGAAGCTGAAATATTTAGGGCATATAATGAGGATAGAAGGCCTGGAAAATTTGATACTCACAAAACATTGAAAGCAAGAGGGACAAAGGAAAGCAGTGCATAACCTACCTAATGAATATTTGTAAATGGTTGGCAGAACAGGGATTAAGAGATATAGCAAAAACAAACTTTACTAGGAGTTACAAAGGACAGAAAGTTGTGGAGAGCCATGATCGGCCACATCCTGAAGTGGCACAGAAAATAGAAAAATACTAATTATGAAAACATTGACTTGCATAATCTAACAGTGTAATTAATACTTGATAATTGAGCTAAGTGAATCAGTGACATTTAAAGAGAGAAAATGAATCATCTTTCTGTGCCAGACTATTACAAACAAAGACTAATTTGTATGCATTGCACTAATTGTCCCTAACATATCAAATTCTACACTTCACCTAAAAGAAAAAAAATTCCTGACAGCAGACAAAGAATTTTGCTAAGAGTAAAATTTTAATCAAGGAACATTTAAAAAAAATGTGTTTTCCCTCACAGTAAAAATTTAAATTCAGTTTTCTTATTGTGCTATTTCAGAAAAATATCTATTGATATTAGCTAAATTTTTCTAGCATTCTTGTTTGTCTGTTTATGAAAAGTATAAAAATGTTCTATAATTTTCATTGTGCCAATTGTTCACTTCTTTAAAGTCAACAAGATTTTGTTTTTTGGACAATGAAAATTATGGGAAATTTTTGTACTCCCACCAAACGGAAAAACACTAGAAAAACAATAAAAAATGAATTAAATTTTCCTTGTCTGCAATGAAAGAATATGTGTGTGTGTAACAATTTTTGCAGGACACAGACTCTGGCTCTTAGACAGAAGTGCTAGTCCATAAGAGAGATTGATAAAGGTTATAGAAACTGATTATTTTTTACAGTTTATCAATACTTTGTTGGTTACTTAAAGCCAAAACATTATTTTTTGTGAATATTACTCTAACAATTTTTTGAAAATGACAATGATTTTTCTTGAAATAACTCTTACTATTTAACCCATAGCTGGGTGGAGGAGATGAATTAATACCTTTTCGAAGGGCATTTGTGCATAAGTAAAATTAACAAAGCCAACTGGAATATGAACCCAGACCACTGATTTCTTATTCCAGGCTGCTATTCAGTGCACCACCCAAACATCCACAAAGAT
Organism: Ascarosepion bandense; assembly: GCA_037127315.1. Lineage (NCBI taxonomy): Eukaryota > Metazoa > Mollusca > Cephalopoda > Sepiida > Sepiidae > Ascarosepion > Ascarosepion bandense. The sequence goes on from JBBBDQ010001338.1 coordinate 1,270,274, forward strand.
TATAGAAAATGAAGAATTGATATTAACATGTAAAACAATAAAGTAATAATCCATTCAAGTATATGATGTGTTAATCAAGTATAGCCTATCTTTTCTAATTATTTATATTGTTTGCTGAATAAAACCTAAATATACTAATATATTTTTAATCAAGATTGAAATATTATAAGCTGAAGCTTACACTATATATTATTCATATAAATACATCCTGAAATTTTAACAACATTGATTGGTTGTTGCAAATTTTACTGTGAAAACATTTGACTTACATAATAAAATCTGTCACTTTACAGATACTATGTTATAACCTTAGGCAAAAGTACCAATCCATATGTAAACAGTGCCAACATTTTGATGGTTAGTTTAAAAACTGTTACCTTTTTTCCATATAAGTACCACATTTACTGATACTTAACATGCATTTTTCTCTAACTGAAACTATCCAACTATTACAGTGTCCTAATGTGTAAATATTGTAGATAGAAGACTAATACTGACTGTTTAACTCTAGATCAAGAGGCGATGAATTTGATAGGCAGTAGTTCCAAAAATTATCCTTGTAAAATATGACACATCACCTGTAAAAAATAGTATTATTAATTATTTTGAATAGTACACTAATATATATGAGTGTTGGCTGAAAAGTTCATAGGCTGACCAAGATATTCTCATAAAATGTGACCAAATGAGGTTTATTTTACAACATAATCACCTTTGCAGTTCACACACTTTTTCCATCAATGTTGCAGTGCTTGGATCCCTTTAATGAAGAAGCTTTCATCCTGTTGATCAAAAAGTCATCAACAGCACACGACATTATAATCACTGTCATACTGGTTCCTAGCTAAGTTTTTTTTTTACCTGTTGGGGGAACAGATGATAGTCAGATGGGGCAAAATCAAGAGAACAGGGAGGTTAATCGACTAGTTCAAAGCTAGTCATGCACATTGAAACCAAGGACTTATGTGCTGGAGCATTGTCCTGATGAAAAAGACCCTTTCCAGCAGTTTTCCTGGGTGTTTGGTCTTGATACCCTTTCATAACTACCACAGCAAGTTAGTATACTTTCCTTTGATGGTGTGGTCCTTTTGAAGATAGTTAATAAATATAATGCCTTTTGCATCTTAAAAACTGGGGTCATCACCTTCCCTGCAAGTGAAATGGCTTTACCATTCTTTGAAGGTTAGGAGGGGGTGTTTTTACTGCATGGATTGTTTTGGGCTCAGTGATGAACCCAACACTCATCCAGGATTAGGAAACATTCAAGGAAACCAGCTGGATTTGCCTCAAACAATGTCAGATTTTTCTGTGATGTGATCAGACTGGTATGTTTTTTATCAAAAATATCAGAAGACATGGCACTCTCCAGACAGAAAGCTCTGTCAAGTCAAATTAATTGTGCAGAATATTTTCAACTTTCTCACTGGATATGCTAATAGCATTGGCAATTTGATGTATAGTCAATTGCCTGTCATCCATCACCTTGTCATGAACAGTCAAGGCATTCTTCAATGGGTCATCTTCAAGACTCTCCCTTTCCCTCCTAAATTCAGCTGCCCATTTTTGATAAAGCTGGAACATGATCCCCTAATGTAGCAACCATGTTAGCATGAATGCCGTTGAGGGCTAAACCTTTTTTTCTAGGTACTTGATAATACCATAATGCCAAATTTTGAAGAAAAGTTGCTACTAGTTAATTCTCAAGTCGTCTTTTAAGAGTCAGATGTCAGTTTACCTGAAAAGAAACAAGGCAGTTATTAATAAGAGTTGAAATTAATGCTGGCAAGATTTCACATCACTTTCATAGCCAGCCTATGAATTTTTCAGCCCACTCTCCTATTGAAGTAGTACCTACCTGTACTAATAGAATACAATGATGACTTATTTCTAAGCTTCATTTACTCTCATGTAGCCCCTTTAGTAAAAGTGTCTTACCCTCATCCCCAATCACAGTAAATACAATTGCATAACCTAAAAGCCTTAAATGTAAGAAAAAATTAAATTGCAGTTGTCAATGCGGTAGCCATTTTGAATATTTTGTTACTAAGTTTTGGTGGTTTTTTTCTTTCCTTGTTTTTCTTAAATAGAAAAATAGCTTATGAGTTTTCAGGAAATGTACATTTTGAATAATTTCTAATCACAAAATAGCTTTTGATCAGAAAAAAGAAAAGAAAAAGACAAGCTTGATCTGTACAAATTTATTGGTTAAGAAAATACGGAAATGAGATTTTTTTAAAAACATTTTCATAACATCACACCTGTCATGAATAAATGTGTAATTCAAAAAACCTTTTTCAAATTTTGATTACCTTTCCATCTTCCCTCAAATTAAAAATAAATAAATATTGAAACACTCACATTTATTCATAAGCATTTACTAAATAAGACAACAAAATCAATTTTGACCAGACTGCATTTCCAATGTGGAAACATAATTTATTTCAATTTTTGTTGACACCAACAAAAATTGCCGCTTTTCTCTTTATTAGCAAATGAAAGAGCAATGGAATTTTGAATAGTTTCTTTGCTTTCATAAATGTAAAAAGATTAATTTTAAAAAGTCTCATTTATTCAAATGGTCATGGAGAAAATTTATAATTTTTACATTGTCCAAAAGTGAACTTTGTACGGCATTACTGGCTCCTTCACCAAACTGGAAAAGAATCAAATGATTTGCAGTTCTTTAAGTGTAGAAATTATTCTCACAGATGGCCTTTATTAATTCTCCCATGCTTTTAATGTTAGAAAATAAAAAATCTTAGAACTATTAAAATCAGCATCAAAATGATAAATCTTTTTTAACTTCTGAAGTTCCGGTTTTGACTCCAATCATCATTAAGGAAATTACCTGCAAAAACAAAAAATAATTGAAACATTAAAATAGCCAAAACAGAAAAGAGATGACCTAAAATGTTTTTTTACAAATAAAACGATTTCAGAAAGGATGCCAGCAAAATAACTAGAAAACAAAACAAAGCAAAAAAAAAAAAAATGTAAACATGATAATTTTTTGCCAACAGTTTAGTCCTAAGGTCATGTTCCTCAAAGAACTTTGGTAATCATTGTTATCCATAATTTCTACTTCTAGACAAATCCTGACTATTACAATAAGCAAAAAACCATTTTGTCTACCAGAAGCTAATTCTGAATGTAATGTTTCTGAAATATGTGCATGTACTTGACATACTAAGACAATTCTGAGTACAGATTTGGGATGGGGATTTTCAATTGAATAACAAGTATGACAAATATAAAACAAGGTTTTCTATAAGTATGCTTGTAATGCAAAATCCTAACATGCTCTAATATCTCAGAGTACACATTCAGAATTTTCAGACTTGATTTAATCTAAAACATATGTTCTAACTCCAGTAGTAAAATTTTCATTATTTTTATTGAACTATTTTTATTAGTTCCGTAAAAGAATAATTTCCATTCTACTTTCAGTACCTAGAATTCTTAAGGTAATGCCTGAGCAGAATGTTCATTTCTAAAGCCAAATAAGAACTGGTGATTTTTTTTTTAATATTTAGATTGTAAACTTGATTTGTACAATAAACTGAATAAAAATGTGATCAAAACTTATTTAACATCTGAAATTGTGTAATACTTGAATTTGTTTACCAGGAATGAGATCAGATGCATACCAAAAATTGAACAGAATTTAAAAATATACCATTCAAATAGCATTTTTTCTTAACACATAAAAATCTAAAAGTAATTTTAATATAATACTTGCAACAATTTTACATTAAAACCAGTTCTTTTTTGACTGGAGAAATAAATTGTCACTTGTCAACCATTTATCAAGTGACGTCTTAGGGATCATCTTTAAAATATAGCAGCCTTCTCTTCTCTTTTTAATGTGCCATTCTAGACCATCATAGAACCAGCTGATGGCTACCTAATATAAGCCACAACCAAAATTCAAAACATCTGTACCAATAATGCTTTATTGCATTACTTGTATCTTCTTTTTCTTCTATGTGACGTGTTTGTTCAGGGCGTAGGCGATCATGAAACCTCCATGTCTCCTATCCTTGATGGTGCTTAGCAGACTTTCTCCTCTTACCCCACCCAAACCCTGTTCTTCCATTCACTTGCTCAGGCCTGTCAAGTATGTTACCTGCTGCTTTCCTATCTCTCTTTCCCTCTATCTGACCTGTGAGTATCAGATTCTCCATGCCCACCCTCCTCGTTACATGTTCCTGAAACTTTAGCTGTTTTTTCCTGATGCTCAGTATTAATTTCCTTTTTTTTCCATCCTTTCGAAAACCTCATCAATGCACACATGCTTGATCCATGATATCTGCACCATTCTTCTGTAGAACCACATTTCAATTGCTTCAAGTTTGTCCTTTATCTTTGATGAGATTGACCAGCATTCACTGCCATACTAAAGAACAGACATTAGATAGCAGTCTAGTACTCTCTTCTTTGTTTCTAGCAAAATTTTCCTGTCTTTCAATACTCTACTCAGCTTCTAGAATGTGTCCTTCGCCATGCTAATTCACCTTCAGATTTCAGTGTCACACTTTCCATCTGTTAGAACACTTACCAGGTATTTGAATTTTTATACCTGCTTGATTTTAATATCCCCCACCTGTAATTAGCATTTTGGGCTCCTCTTCATAATAGTCTGACAAGTTGAATAGATCCGGTAAAAAGGCACATCCTTGTATTATGCCCCTTTGTATTTTTGTATATCTGCTGAATTTGTTTCCTGTCTGTATGCAGGCAGTTTACTACCAGTAGAGGTTCTTAATTACTTTAATGACTTTCCCAAATATGTTGAGATTGCTGAACATTTCTAACAATTCTTTGTGGCATACTTTGAAATATCAGGAAATAATATAAAAGCATTCGGATGATCACAAGTGTTTAATTCACAATTGGATCATTCCAGTAGATATTCAATTTACAAACCTTTTTAAATTTTGCTTGGATTTTGCGCAAATCTGTGATCAAATTATCATGCTTTGAATCCTCAACAGGGAAATTCTTCAAGAGATTTAACAAAGACTCTAATAAGGAACCAATTCTGAAAAGAGATTCCGAAAACTAACTGAAACAATTGAGGAGGAAGGGTTGCAAACATTAAGAATTTGAAGAATTATCAAAAGAGAATCTTAAGAAAAAGGATACTTCATAAATAAGAAAAGCTGATTTTAATTCTTTAATCTCAAAGAGACTTTTTAACATTCTTTTTATTCTTTTAAAAATAGAAAAGTCAATGTTATTGTAAACTGAAAAGATCTCAGAATTTTCCAAAATACAGTATCACTCAATATTGCATTTTTATCATTTCTAAAGACTACATTCTTCAATGTAGTCTAAACATGTATTTGCAACATTTGCATGATCATTTATTGAAAAAGAAAAATGATAGATTATTTTTTTAATTCAGGTTAATTTCTTTTTCTCCTTAAATAAAAAGTAAGTAATCTCTATTTTATATAGTGAGATGCAATTTGTATTTCACATGGCCAAGAGATGATGGCCAGAAGAATTTGCAGAATTTTCAATCTAATTGCCCAACGGACCATTTCTGAACTGCTTTTTAGAAAGAGATTTTTAAAAGCTTTACATAAATTTAACTTTTAATAAGTGAAAATTAATCAAAGCTATAGCTATGGATTTTACACTTGTTGACTTTCATGTGAAATTTACTCTTTGGAGAAAAAAAATCAAATAAGATGTTTGATCTGAATTCTGATTACATAAGAAAGAAAGTAAAATGTTTAAAATTTAAAAATATGGTGAAAAGAAAAATTTAATCACCGAGGCTTAACTTCAGGATTGTCTTTCAATAAAATCAACCAGGTTGACAAAAAACCATTAAAAAAACCAATCTGGAAAAAAAAAAACATGGGAAACCAAAGAAAAGTAGTTAGTTATTTTGAATCATTTTTCATAAAAAAAATTTAAAAGTTCATTAATTGAAATAAATGGTAAAAATAATAAGATATATCCAAAGAAAGGCTGTAATCTGATGGTAAATAACTCTTCAATTTAGAAATTCAAACAGAAATATTACAATGATTTTTACTTTAACGGGTGTATATTCCTGTAGCAAAACTAAATCACCCATGATTCTAAGCATAGGAATTTGAGCTCAATTAGAAGCACTGATAAAAACAATGTTTAAATTTTTAAAAAAATGTTGCAAAGCCATGAAAAAATATATTCACTGCAATTGTATACATTGTATTTATCTATGAGATGCTAAAAAGTTATCCCCTAATCAAGAATAGATTTTTAAAAATTCTTTTTCTTTTTAAATTTGATAATGTTTGGGAAGTGGGTGAGGCTGAGAACTTTCCAGAACCCTGATACAAGTGATACAAAAACTGCAACTGCACCAATATGAATAACATTTTCCACTAAAAGTCATTAATATGAGCTTAAAAAGTAGATTTAAATACAGTATGAATAGAAGCTTCAGTCATTTGAATTCAGGAAAGGAGAGAGTTATCATTTAGCATATGTGTACTTTACAGTTTGGTTATGAAAAAACAAACGGTCAGGTGTTGGTCATGAAGAAACAAACATGATGTTTCTTCATGGCCAAACGATAAGGTGCACCGGGTTCCCCTCTTTCCTGAGGGACATAGGTTTGATACCTACCAAAGGACACAAATTTCTTTTAATAAGATTTCTCAAATATTCAGGCTGGTAGGTGAAAATAAATAAATATCAATATATTTGTATGTTGTGACATATTTTCTCCTTCATCTTAGTTCCAGTTATATACAATTTGTGCCACAGTAACCTTTCTATTAGTTCATATTTGGGAAAGCCTGTGTTCACGCCTTACAATTTGTGCCTTAGTAGCCCTTCTAGTGGTGGTGGTGGTTAGTGATTTTTCCCTACTCAGACCAATGTCAATAAATGAACCATATACAAACTGCTGTTTTGAAAATGCTCTGATCTAGTCTTTTGGTTATAATTTTATCAAAATCATACAAATCTTTCTTCTTTCAAAATACTGCAGTATTTAACATGTCAATGAATTTCTCTTACCTGCTTAACCGTTACATGTTATGAATCAGTAGCTTTTATTCTTGCTACATGTAAGTGATCACATGTAAGTGTATGCATATATATATATATGCATAAAAATATATGAATGCATAATTATGACTGAAGAAACAATGCATAAAAAGTAAATATCATGTGAAGCAACAAAAATAATATAAAAACATGAATACTTCAACTCCAATATGACTTCCCATAGCATAGCCCATCTTGTATCCGTCATGTTGACCAGTTTCACATCCATGTTGGTGTCCTTCATTAAAACCTTTCTCCACAGAACTAAAGGCAAAATAAAAATCAGAAAAACTTAAATATGGAATTTTATTTGATCCTTATTTTATGTACTAACGAGAAAAAAAAAAAGAAAAAAAAAGGAGATAAAATAAACTTGTTTCTTTGGATGGAATAAATGGTAACAGATTGTTACATAACTTTAATTTGAATAACTGATCACAAAAATATATTATTAGTAAAAAAGCCACATCTATAAATGTTCCCCTATCAATTTTTTTGTGAACTGTTGTCCATAATTTTAAAAAGAATCCATATCATTTCAAGAGATGGTAATTTAAAAGTTCATGTAATCTTGCAATATTCTCAGCATCAACTGTAAATTTTACAAAATACTAGTTAACAATTTCAAAAGTATTTAAAAAATATAAGTGTTCAGAAATTTACATATATATATTCTCATTTGAATGAAGAATAAATTTTAGAAAAATTGATATTATTTGGATATTGGAGATTTTCCTGGTTCCTTTCCTCTTCTCAAGACTTTTCTACAAATATTTTCATGGCTGATGAGATTTTTTCCCTGGTGCCCTAACCACATGAATTTAAGTGCATGGCTAGGTTGGCATCTAGGTTCCACTCTTTTACCATTAAAATAGTTAACATGTAACTATTTTAATGCCACTTCAACTTCAACAGTTTATTTTCTAGCACCTTCTACCTATAGAACATCCTTCTGTTTACTTGCTTCCCTGATAGCTATAATTTTCAAAAAATTTAAATGCAACATCAATTGCCATCTATCTTTTTGAATCTTTGTCATCTTTTATCCTATACCCAGTTTTTCCTCTAATTTTAACACCCTGCATACTAGTGGCAGTCTAGCTTTTTGGGGTGAAATGATTAATATATATATATATATAAACTGGTCATTAATAGAAAAGCATGTTTTAAGATCTAGAATTTTTCTTTGCCTAGGTACATGAAGGATATGTAAAGTGACCTAATGGTTATCAAAATGAAAATGATTTGGCAAATTGAGACACTATATGTGTTCATTTCATATCAACACTCAAAATGTAAGAATTCACTTCTCCACTCTATTCTATTTGAACATACCTAATTTATTTTTATTATTATGCCATGTGTTTTTTTTTTTACAAAAAGGCAGAACTTATTCAAATTAAAGAATGCAGATACCATGTAACCTATTATAATGCAGCTACCATTTAAACTATTATAATCTGTCACAACAAACTTGAAAAGTGATGGCAATTGATAAGCAACTACCTGTGATGCTATAAAGGACAAAAATTTAAAATGTTTAGTTATAAGATTTGACCAACTTACATTTTACCAATATTGGTCACTTAATACTAGTAAAAATGTTGATTTGCATTATAAAATCTGAGTGTATAATACTTGATAATTGAGCCAAGTAATTCAGTGACATTTAAAGAGAGAAAATGAATCATCCCAGTACTAGACTATTGCAAACAAAAGACTAATTTGTATGCATTGTACTAATTGTGCTTAACATATCAAATTCTACCCTTCACCTAACAGGAAAAAAATTCCTGCCAACAGAGAAAGAACTTTGCTAACAGTGAAATATAACTTAAGAAAGACTTTCAGAAATATATTTTCCTTCATACTAAAAATTACATTTTAACCCAACAATGTGTTAAATTAGCAGAGACTTCAGCCTTGGTTGGCAACCAATCTAGGAGGACAACTCTGAATTCAAGACTGGTTGGGCAATAAGTATTAAATAAAAGGTCTACTAATCAACATTCCACCATGAATTTTACTAAAGAAGTATTTAAAAGTGACAAATATTTATTCAATAATTTCAATGCAGCTTGAAGAGAACAAACACTGTTAGCATGAAAAATATCAAAATAAATTAATTTAAATTTATGTAATCAAGTTGATTTCACATCGACTTATTAGAATAATTTATCTACAAAGGCTGAAAACAAATGAAAGAAATTTATTTCAGCGTTTATTTTTTACATCATCCAATAAAACAAAATATTAACAAAATTAATTAATAATAAGTTGTTTAGTTCAATATTGATTTTACCTTTCTACCTTAAAAAGCTAAAGTTAGCAATCTCTACACTGTAAACTATAAGTTAAATAAAGAATTAAGTGTGTACACTTACTACCCTAGGGAAAGGTCTTCCCTCCAGTTATGGGTTAAATAATAGAACAGATTGGGTTCTATAGCCTTGGCTGGCAACCAGTCTACCGCAGAAAGCAATGGCAACCTACTGCGGGATAATCCTCTGCCTAGTCAGTCATGTCTATTTCGAGACATGATCGCCCAAAGCATGTATCACGTATGGCACTTTTTAACTGACTGACTGACAGTTAAAAAGGCAAAGTTTACAAACTTAGGCTCTAATAATGGACAATAAAATCTTAAATGTAAAAATACTCAATTCTAAAGTTTAGTAACACTCTGAGTCTGATTGATAGTTTAGATTCTAAACTATCAGACTCAGAGTGTTACACTGTATTTTTTATGTAAAAATATCCCAGTTTAAAAAAAGGAAAATAAAATAAATGAAAGTTACAACTTAAATTATACACTTTTTTAGGTTCCATAATTCTTAAACTATTTAAAAAGGGGTCTGAAAAATATCTCAGTCATGATAGCAATAAAAACTCATAAAAATAAAAAATATATTTTTAAGACGGTGTATGAGGGAAAGAAGCGACTGACTCATTCCACCACTACATCCAAAAAATCATTCTGACAATAATATTCCGGCTAATACTTAAATTATGCTTTAGGAAATTCATTTTAGCTTTTTAGATATTATATATTTTTATTTTATATTATGATAAATTATTTAAAAAAAAAAACAAACATCAAAGAAAAAATGAAAAGGCAAACACCGCAAACTCATTATACCCCACCACCAACATTAAAATTTAAAATTATGTTCATTGAGTTACTCTTGCAGAAAGCGTTAAAAATGTTAATGATACATTTAAAATCATCATCAGTCCAGCCAGAATATTAATAATGTTAATATAATTTTACGCAATCTTTAAATTCAAATATTTTTAACTCATAATAGTTTTTTTTCTTATTTGTTAATTGAGAAACTAAAAAAAAAATTCAATTTTTAACGAAACCACATGGCGACTCAAATTCACAGGTGCAATTGGAGTTGTTTTTGGAGATTTGTGAATCCACATTCACTAATTTAGTAAAATAAATAACGACGAGGAAAAATTATATTATTGGAATTATGAATATTTTCCTAAAGAAAAAAGGATTTTACATTTCTCTTGACCATGTTATAGATTCCCGCAAAAAATGAAAAAAATGATGACATCATCAAAAAAAAAAAAAAAAGTTAAGTAAAACTAATTTGGGGACATTTGTAATGTCCACAATTCTTGGGGTTGGGCAGTTTTTTAACGTTTTAGACGAGCGACTAAAATTTAGTCACTAAATTAATTTCATTTATTTACCACCAAATCATTAGAAAATATGGAAAACATCTTTCTTTAAAAACAATTTTCTAATTTATTTTGAGTTTATTAAAAAAGAAAAGGACTCTTTTTTTCTAAAATAAACGAAAATATTATTTTTATTTTAGTGCTGTTAAAAAATTTAGAAATAATGCAATAAATTAAAAAGGAAACGAAGAAAATTACAACAGGTTACTTTCAACTTCACAATCGTTGAATTGAATCAAATCAAGCCATACATTCGATTTAAATTTTCAAAAATCTATTCCCATTTTTAAGAGTACGTCTATAAAAAATACTTTAAGTTTAAAAAAACAGAATTATTTACGATAATTTTTAATAAACAGAAAAAGAAAAATCTTTTAAAAAAAAAATCTGAAATGACCATGTGTTCGAACGATCAATTGTTGAAGCAAAAAACAGTTGAAAAGAAAAAAAAATAAAATCGAGCATTGTTTTTTAAATACGCAGACTTTCTTATGTATCTTCCGTGGTAAAATTTAAAAAAATGAAAAAATTTCACAAACCTTTTCTCAATCATAACAATTTCATCAAAAATATCGACATCGTCGGGAACATCTTCAATGTTTACGTTCCCTAGTGACATGTTTATTACTATTAAAATTACGTAGTGCAATGTTTTGATTATCTCCCTTGATTAAACGGAAGTCGCTGGTCTCACGATTAAATTATAAAAAAATGTTTATTTAATAATAATTTGTAGACTTTTTACTCCAAAATCACATTATAAAACAATACATTATAGATGTCTTATGCAAATATGTAAAATTAATTGAAAACTATTTAATTTACAATTTATTATAGATGCTAAAATGCAATCATATGTTAAATAGATAAACCCATAATTTGTATTGCAAAGATTGTGTTAGTATATATATGAGATAATGAGACTATTAATCGTGTTGCAAAAAAGGAGAGACGGTTAGCACTCCCCTTGACAAGGACGGAATAAGATCATTTGATCTTCCTAACACATATGGGCATTTGCTTCCTACTTCGAAGCAAACCTATTTTTTTTTCATAGGAATGTTTAAATAACGAAAAAGTACATTCTTCTCGATATAATGTACAAAGTTAATTAAACAAAAATATTATTAAAACAGGTTTACAATCTTTGTAATACCGAATTCTTTTGTTGTCATTTTAGGTTTATTCTGTAAATAATTTGTTTACACATTTAATTTCCAAATCTGGGTAATCATTGACCATTGGCCTGAGCTCAGGTTCCCCACATTAAAAACTGACCTTGTGTCACAACTCGTCCCAGTTGGGGAGTAAGGTAAATATCAAGTGTATCTGCTCTTGAGTAGATAAACTACATTTAATTTCTCAGTTATGGCTCTATCTTATGAAAATATTGTCAGGTGCCTGATCTTGGGAAACACTACTCCACACTAGTCCAAAAAGAAGGGATCGTTAGCAGTACTGATACCAGCACAACTGATGGCTGAGCTATTTTTTAACGTGGCCAAGGTGCTCCTCACATTAAACTGACCTTGTGTCACATCCTTCAGCATTGACTGACAAGAAAATACAATTGCTTTGCAACCTTTTGGCCAGGAGGCATGACCACCTAAGACAAGCTTAGTACCCAGTTATCACTTATATGGGAGCTGGGTAAATTTTGACCACCAGCCTGAGTATATGCTCTCAGATCCCTATGTTAAAAACCGACCTCGTGTCACAACTTTTCTGGTGGGTGTAGGGTAAATACCACTTCTTGATCAAAGTGTAGTATCTGTTCTTATCATCTTAATCTGGTTCTCTCTCTCTCTCTCTCCACTTCTATCTTCACTTTTTTTCTTAAATTTTTCCACTGAAACCAGTTAGCATCTTTTTCTCTCTTTCCATGCAATTAGAATAGCCATTATTTATGAGGTGTAACAGTTGTACAAACTAACAAAAAGAGAGATAAGCACCATTATAATAGGGTACATGTTAAAATCTGAAACTTTGCAGATTAATAATTTGATACATGTATTAAATGCTGTGTAATTTTTCTAACGTTTACCATAAATTATTGATTTATTAAATTTGATTTTAAATTGATATCCCCTCAGTAGAAAAATTATATCTTAATAATTTCCAGTAAAACATAGTTTTTTATTTTGTCTGAAACTGATTAATTGAATGATGTGACCATTTTAATTTGAATATGTTTAATTTATTAATTTTACCAAATCTTAATTTATACAGGGTGCATCAGAAATATTTCTCATATAAAGGTAAAACAATAATGGCAATGGTGTCTTTGTTTAGCCATTATGTGAGTGGTATTTCTGCCACACAATCTATATATTATGAGGGTTAGGTGGTTATCAGTTATGGATAAGTTATCATATGACAATATCCATTCCCACCATATTTAAGGTATAACTGATTTGGATTTATATTAACCCTGGGTAATGATTAAAAGAATGCACAGAGAGTTAATAAATACCAAAAGAATTTTTTATATATCACAATATAATAATACAGAGTCCATTCCCATCATATATTGCTATATTTGGTCTGAGTATATATTGGCCTTGTGTCATGATTCAAAGAAAATGCACAGAGTGTTGATAAACAAACAATTTTTATATAACACAATATAATAATACAGAAAGATAAGGTGGAAGTTGAAGTTTCAGGATTTCAAGTGTAAATGTTCTGGTGCATACAAAAGAAAGAGTATCCAGGAGGAAGTAAATGTAAATGTATCTGCTTGATAACATAATGAAGGAAAGTATGTTTGTTTTCACTGTATCAAGGGAAGTGTAACAGTCTAAAGTTGCCAGCTAGTCATGCAAATGTATTTCATTTCTGGAAATTTTACAATGGTGCATCAGAGAATGGACAAAATTTATTGACTTTGTTTTTGGCTGATTTTTCACTTGTTTATATATATAAATCTACTTTAAATTTACTATCCATTGGTTCATAGCATGGCTGTAAAAGTTTTCTGATTGATTGGTCAAACTATGGCTTTGTTTGCTTGGTGAATTTTATTATTCATCTATTTTTAGAGATGGCAAAATTTTGATTTGTGTTATTTAGTTTTATTTATTTGTTTCTCTATCATTAAAATATTTTTACTTTTTTCTACAAAAATACTTGTCAGTGTTAGCGGTTTGTGTTCAAGCACAGGTAAAAGCAAGGACTTTTAAATGTTGATTTTCAAGGCTCTCATCACTGGGAAGATTAGTGCAAAACAATCTGATCACTCTCATTTCCCTATTTTGGCTTATGCCAGACAAAACTAAGCATATATTTATTTTATATATCTAAGCTTATATATCATTTTACATATTTGAAAATGCTCCATTGTACTTGTGCATGCCACTTTTCCAAGGAGAGTAGAATAACTTTTAATATTTTTATGTGGATGTTTCATTAGCAAACACATTTTCACCTAGTACAGCTGTTCCCAAATATTTTCCCATCATATTGGTATCATGCTAGAGAATTTTTCCATGGACCAATGAGACGGGGTCGGTAATATTCATAACAGCAAGCAAAATATTGATAATCAATAAAATAGAAAAAAAATGTTTAATTACTTCTTTGTGGCCTGGCATCAAATGGTCCATGACCTGGTACCTGTCTGCGGTCCAGTAGTTGGGGACCACTAACCTAGTACATATTCCGAAAAAAATATTCATATAATAACTATGAATTTAAATAATATATATAATATTCTTATATTGTTTTGTTGTGTTTTATTTATCATGAATCAACCTGAGCACTGAATTATATATTGTTCTGTTTTAATTATACATTTTATTTAACTGGTGCGTGATACTATGACAAACTAATGTTGAGCAGATTGTGAATTCAAGTCTCATTTTTTTTTTTTTTTTTTTTTTTTTTTTTAATCATCTCACCCCAGGCAAGGCATTCCACTGCCACTATTGCGCATGGGGCTACATAGGGGAAGGTAAAGAGAAGGAGTGGATAAACATAGGGAATGTCAGGAGAAAGGTGATAGATGAGTAAGGATAGCGAGGATGAGTGTCGGGCAGATGGGAAGAGTGTTTGATAGAATGGGAGCAGGTTAGTGTGTTAGGAGGTGTCTATTGACCTTACATTTAAACTCCTGGAGATTGTAGCCGTCGGGGAAGCTGATTTTTTTTGTTCCAGTTCTTGCCATTTAATTTGAAAGTTCAAGAAGTGTAAAAAATAAGTAGACTCCAAAAATGATGAGGAGAAAGTCAAAATTGAAGTCAGTGGCAGCAAGGTGAAGGATAAAAAATTTCAAATTTTTGTCAGCAGTTTCATGGCCAAATGGTAAAAGTGCTGTAACTGGATTTTTGTTCTCACAATTTAATTTCAAGGCCAAAGAATATACTGTCTGGAATTGTTCGGATAAGAAGTTAAAAAATGTGTCTAATCATGAAAATCCTTCCTTTTAGAACCTCAAACAACTGCTACTTTTTATTTATTTATGGGTCTGTATGCACATGTGTGTGTAACAGATTTACCTTCTTACAATTTGTAATCTAATTGTGATGGGTATTGTCATTTTCCTAGCCAGACTGACTGGCCATAATTAACAGAATGAATAACAAGGCTAATTTATCAAGTAAACAACTATGGTCTTTTAATCTGGGCTTTTTACTTTTGTTTAGACAATGTCATTAAGTGTAAACATATCAAATGCCATTTTGATAAAAATAGATTACTTTATATCAACTGTGAACAATGCACACACACACACACACACACATACGTGTATGCGTAAGTATATAAAATAAAACTCAGTGGGAATTCATCTTATTTCTGAAAAAGAATCTATCTATCTGTATGTATTAATTAAAATCCTAAAAAAATTTAAAAATTTGATACATAGAAATTTTGCATGAAAAGTGAAGAAAGATTTGCTAAAATAGATTTTGCCAATTTAAGGCTTTATCAGTTCTAAAAAAAGAGATAAAAGTATGCATGTGTGTATTTGTGTGCATTTTTTATTTAAACATCCACAAATGCACACACATATTTTATCACTTTACTTTTAGATCTCATGAAGCTTTAAATTGGCAGAAGGAATCATTTATTTGATCAGATCTTTCCTCTCTTTTCATGCAACATTTGCATGTATCAAATTTTAAAATATATATATATTCAACTAACAAGTTCTGTTTATTTAATGTATTTTTACTATTTTATCATTATTAATAATTCATTTTAATATTAATAATTACTTATTGTATATTTTAATTTAACATAAATTATTTTTATTATTTTATGTTATCATATTTTTCCAATTTTTAAATAAGATATTGTATATTTCAATCAAAACTGTGGATAAGCTATCCAGATGTCATGTTTGTTTTGTTTTTTTTTTCTGTGTTTTTTATCTAGTGAGTCATTATCAAGAACTGGGTATTGTCACTGTGGTAGATAAGATCTTGTCCTAGCATATTTGAAATACAAGAACTCAAATATGCACATATCATTAGTAACATCATGCGTTTTTAGTTATTTATTTGACCATGAAAAAGATTAATTTATCCCAACTTCTAGTTTTTATCATCTTATAAAGAGTACTGGTTAATTCAGGAGGTACTGCTCATGAAAGGAAGTGGCTGAAGTCTACGACATTCAATTTGTGTATGATGCTCAAATTCAATTAACTTCTGAATACCACCTCATATTGACATTATACTCATACAATACACACACACACACATATATATATCAGTCAGTTAAGTGCCATACGTGATACACACTTGGGTGATCATATCTTGAAAGAGAGATGACTCTCTCGGTTGCCATTACTTTCTGTGGTAGACTGGTTGTCAACCAAGGCTATAGAACCCAATCTGTTCTGTAATTTAGCCTATAGCTGGATGGAAGAGATGGATGAATAGCTTCCCAAGGGTATTTGCATATAAGTGAATGCAACAAATTCAACTTAAATTCGAACTTGGCTCACCAATTTCCCATTCTAATCCGATATCCACTGTACCACAATGCACCTCTGCATCTCTCTCTCTCTCTCTATATATATATATAGTGTCTCATTGTGATAATGTTTTGTGCTAAGGTTGTTATTTTCCAGTGGTTTTACTGATAAAAGGTATTTTGGCAAGCAGGTTTATCATAAAACGTTCCATATAGAGTGTTGATTAGTTTAGTGCAAAAAATTTGTCACTGTAATTGAGCAGATACATGCCGACTTTGAAGTTTTGTGAAGACACCATTATGATGTCTTCACACATCAGGGCTGGGTTTTAAAATGAGTGAAGGTATTATGACAGTGTTCTCACAAAAAGTTGAAGTTGGCATGAACCTGCTCAGTTAAAATGACAAATTCTTTGCACTAAGCCTATACAGGTATACCTCGGGTTTTGTTTGTTTTGAGTTAAGTCATTTTTGTTTATATGTTGTTTGTTAAAAAGATATATGGAAAAATAAAAATCAAGTTGTTTTATTGTACTTCACTTCTGCCCACCACAAATATTGAAGTTGTAATATCACTAGAAAAGTGTCAAAAGCGCATAAAATCATGTTACTGTATAATAAATAAGAATAAAAATAATATAAAATCATATTAACATACATGCATTTACAGTAAATGTTATTGTTAATATAATCATTATAAATCCTAAAGAACGAAATATGAAAACATCTGTAATTCTGTGTCGTTATCTTATTTAGCAATCTTTAAGAGCTCAATATTGGCATTTCCCAACAGTAGTTCCAATATCTATCTTTTAACCTTACAAAATCATTTTATTTTTAATGTGTTAGAACAAACCCCATTCACAAATAAAGAGGCCATAAAGATTGCCAAATTGTAAACATCTACGTTTACAAGTATGCACATGCATGTATTCCTAAATTTGATTACTTTTTTTTTTTGTACTTTTTTTTGTTAATCTTTTCACCCCAAGCAAGGCATTCCACTGCCACTATTGTGCAGGGGTTTATATAGGGGAAAGTGATGAGATAGAGTGGTTAGTTATAGGAAATGTCGGAAGGAGGGTGATAGACGGATGAGGATACTGAGGATGGGGGTTGGGTAGATGGGAACAGTGTTTGAGAGAATGGATGTGAGTTAGTGTGATAAGAGGTGTCTATTGACCTTACATTTAAATTCCTGGAGATTGTAGCTGTCGGGGAAGCAAGTATATGGAAAGGAATTCCACAGGCAGGAAGTGTGAGAAAAGAAGCTGTTAGAGTAGAAATTGTGATTACATTTTATTTATTTTACTGTAAAAGAGTGGGATCTAGTTGCTAATCTAGTATCTTGTGCAAATTCATACCTAGGGGGCACCAGTGATGTAAGTTCATTGGAGCAGAAGCTGTGAAAGTATTTATAGAAGAGGCACAGGGAAGCCATATCACGCCAGTGAGAGAGTACTATATGAAAAACTAAAATTTATTTGTTTGTAAGCTTAACATAGATTCATATTGACCATATATTATTAAAAATGCATATATAAATAACATATAGAACTTGTGGTTTAGCCTAATGACAAGTAAATTCAGAGACAAGTAAATTCGACTTAAGTCATTTTTTGACTTAAGCCACCTCTCCTGGAACAAATTACCAGTGTAAAGTGAGATACACACACACTGTTCAGAAATTATAAGGAAACCGTGTTTGAGTGATTTCTTGTTAAATTACAAATTTCACGCACAGAAGATTATAGTGTAAATATAAGTGAACAGCAGATATACTTCTAAAATCTTTCATCTCGTGAAATGAGTTCAATTTTGTAACTAAAGTCATTTCTTGGTGGCAAGCAAATACCATATAAACACCTGTGAATTTGATGAATTTTTGCAGTTCTAATGCTGAAAACTTCCTTAAAAGAGTCTCTGAAAATGCCAAAAGGTTTCTTGCATGCATCATACAGTTGGTCCTTCTCTCACCTGTTTGCTGACTAGGCAAATAACCTCATGTTATGTTTTTAATTCTTGTTCACATCATTGTGATTAAAAACTGGGAAAGGTTTACTTGAAGTTTATAAGGGAAATAAAAGGTAAAGTTCATGCCACAGTGAGAAACAAAGACCTGAATCTTGTTTTGGATATATTTGGCTGTTTATTCAATTCTTGGGGATAGGTGATACTTGATACAACATCTGCTACTTCTGTCATGACAAACAATGGATCAGTTTTTCCTTTTAACCAGTGAGAACTCTGATTATCTCTTAACCTCTCTGCTGCTCATCTCTACATCATAATACTTCTAACAAGTTACATCAGACTTCTTTCTGATGTATTGGAATGTCTATGATGAATAGCCTGCAGTTGTTGATGGGTGGCTTAGAATTACCGTCAATTTAAACATAACTGTTTAAATAAACCTGGGAGCAAAGCTTTCTAACTTCCAGTCAAGTGTCACTTTATTTCGAAAGTTTTCATTTATCTCTCATTTTCATCTGAGCATCGAATATTGCAGCCATATGTGGTCTGGTGCTCCTACTATATCTTAAGATTTTTGACAAAATTCAAAGGGTTCTAATGAGCATTCTTCCTTTGTATCTTGACTGCATGAATTAAAGTGTACTATTAGATTGACATCGAGTTCTTACCATTTTACTGTGGAATTAGCTAGAGGGGCTTTTTGTTTCTTAGTTTTCTCACCCAATCAAGGCAACAAAGCCACTAACGTGACAGCAGTGTTACTGAGTGTGAAAGAATATGAGAAAAACATTATTAAGGAACAAAAACAATATAAAAACAGAAATTAAGAAAAAAGAAGATAATTTTTGAAGATCAAACTTGACTGGAAAGCAGGAAGCCAGAATATAGTTCCTCAAGCAAGAAGTGTAAGAAAGGAAACTATTAGCATAGAACTTATGGTTACATTGAGCCATTTCAAATGCAAAATGAGATCTTGCTGCCAATCTGGTCAGTCAGTCAAGTGCCATACATGATACACACTTGGGCAATCATGTCTCGAAAAAGATATGACTGACTGGCAGAAGATTTTCCCACAGTAGGTTGCCATTATTTTCTGCAGCAGATTGGTTAATCTGTCCTGCTATTTAATCCATAGCTGGAGGGAGAAGTGATGGATTAATACATTTTCCAAAGGTAATTGTGCATAAGTGAAAGCAATAAATTCAACAAGAATTCAAACTCAGCTCTCCAATTTCTCGTTCCAAGCTGATATCCACTGCGCTTAAGTTTATAAAGTGTAACTGTTCAGTTATATTCTGTTTTTTTCCCCTACACATCTCACTTGTGGAACTCGTTTCTGATTTCTTGCTTCCTTGTCAACTATGATCTTCACAAATTTAAATACAACATCAATTGCAATCTTCTGTCTTCTTGAATCCTGTTCTTTTATTGTCACTTCTCCTCAATAACATTTTCTCATTCTCTTTCACTCTCAGTAACTTCTTTTACCTTAGTGGCATTATCATCTTGTTTAGGGTGAAATTATTAAAAAAAAATGTTATAAGATACCAAATGTAATGTTTGGTATTGGAGACGACCGATACTTGCTAAGCATCGACTACTGTCATTGTGGATTAACAGGATGGATGAGGATTAATGAGAGAGCAAAGACGAACCCTGCTAGTGTGCTTTGTGTCCCTTCTTATATATCTTCCCCCCGGATCCACAGTGGCCGTACCCTCTGTGACCCGGAACAATCTGATTCATTGTCATCTTTCTTTTACTTAGGTTAACAGACGTCTCCTCCTACACAAAGTCCGACCCATCGGTACAACTACTCCAGCCATATTGGATGAACCCTCTCCAGTTTAAAAACAAAAAACCAAAAAAAACATTGTAATGTCCTGACCAATAAAAGGGAAATAACCTCCGGGTCACAGAGGTTACGGCCCCTGCAGATCCGGGGAAGAAGATATATAAGAAGGGACACAAAGCACGCTAGCAGGGTTCGTCTTCGCTCTCTCATTAATCCTCATCCATCCTGTTAATCCACAATGACAGTAGTCGATGCTTAGCAAGCATCGGTTGTCTCCAACACCAAACATTACACAAAATAATTTTATTTTAGAAAACTTACTTGGCTATAATGAAGAAAAATCTTCAATTTCAATCAAAATATTACTAATAACAAGAGAGTTCACAGTAAACTAATGTAGTATAGATGTCCTACATTGATAAATACTTTCTATCTTTTACTAGAGCCAAGCTTTTATTAGAGGCAAACAAGATTAAATATAGATTTTCATGGAGCTGATCCTGGGAGCATAAAGATGAGACCAGCTGTTCCTGCTTTGAGTAGTTGATTTGTTTGGTTTTTTTTTTTTTACTGTTTTGTGGGTTATTTAAAGCTGAAATGTATTTCAGATTCTAGGTGTTGAGGAAGCAGGTAGTGTTTAGTGGAACTGACAAAATTCTTAATTATAATAAGAAGAGGGAAAAGTAAAGGGTAAAATAATATGAGACAAGATGGAATATGTAGCAAAGCAAAACAACTATAAGAATGTAACAAAATAAAAACTTCACAAATTGCAATAGTGTTCACATGCAAAAGAGATAGTCAAGTGGTTATAAAGGAAGAAAAAAATCTGTGTCAAACCAAGAATTGTACAGTTTTTTGTGGGTAGAAAGAAATCCCAGCATGCATCTGTAAGGATGCTGAGGGGGTATTTTTAGCAGTTATTTCCTAAGAATTATTCCCTTGTTAGGTGATAGAAGGCATACTTCTCTGGAGTTGTGGGAAAATTTTGTTTTTTCTTCTACACATCCCCACTCTATTTTGGCAGAGTTATTATGCTTTTCTGCCAATTGTTAATATGGGACCTTCTTCACAACACATTTTTCCCTATACATAATTTTCATTCAAATCATAGGGTTGTTTTTTTCTTAGCTAAAGTTAGGATAGTGATTCCCCTTTTTTAGTCTTGCGCCACATTGTGTATTTTGATTTTTAAAAAATTGTAAATAAACATACATTTCCTGGAATTGAACCCAACAGTAGAAGGTTGCTTACAGTACACAAAGGATCTGTTTTTGCAAAGTAAAAACATTGAAAAAGTATAATCAATGGAGAAACTATGAAATAAGTTATGACTGATCATGTATAGAAGAGAAAAATCATTCGTTTCTATGGAATGAAGTTAGAATACAGAGAACAGTGTTAGAAAATATGGTAATTGAAATAGCACTCATACTAAACTCTAATAATGTTTTTTAGTAGACCTAGTATAGAATTGGGATGTGTGCTGTAGTGTAAGGAATATCAGCTCAGAATGAGAAATCAGAGAACAGAGTTTGTTACATTCATTTAAACACGAATACCTTTGAGAAAGATATGAATCCATCTCTTCTCCCAACTATGGGTTGAGTAGCAGGACAGACTGGGTCCTACAGTCTACCACAGAACAAAATGACAACCTTCTGTGGGACAATCTTCTGCCCAGTCAGCCATGATTTGAAAGACAAATGATTATCCAAGTATATATCACAATGACATAACTGACTGTAGAACTGAGCACTATAAGGGGTATTTTATAAAGAAAGAAAAAAAAAGCCTGTATTCAAATTGCACCACCTGATTGTGTCATAAATGGTGGTTTTGTGTTCAAACTCTAAGTCAGGGAGGTAAATTCATATATTCTGGTTCAATCGAATGAGTATAAAATAACTGAGAATAAATTAATGCGAGTTATCTCCCCTAGTAGGAACTGTGAAATGAAAACTATCTACTTTTATTGGATTGAATAACAGGTTCAGTTTGAAATTTCTAGAATGTTAACAAATGCAAAACATCCAGTGTTCAGTGACCAGAAAGTTGCTATAAACGCCATAATGATGATGATGATAGCTTGAATGAATCTGTGTGTGATATTTTCCCTGTTTCTTTGTCTTTCCCACTGTATACTGATTAATAAACTATGAATTGTTTTAAACTTTAGGTTTTAAGATGCAAATAATGATGAGTGCATGCTTGCATATAAAATAAAGATAAAACAATTTGATATTAATAACTCTTTCCATAATCTTTATGAAGGTAAGCAAAAAATGATCTGTATTATTGTCATAAAATATCTTTAGACAAGAGTGCTGATGATTTTTGTCTTTTCCTTATAAATAGCAAAATAATCAGGTCATATTTTTTATGGAATATTCTCATTACACAATCTAATTTTGAGAGCCCATTATTATACATAAAAGTACTCACCATTAGAAACATTTTGATGAGTTTTCTTTCATCTATTTTTGTTACTTTTTATCACAATTTTTTCACAGATCTATTTTTGGGTTCTTAAATTGTGTGAATTCAGTACAAACAAATAATTTCAAGGAAAATCTGACCTTTCATCCTATTCCTGGCTACACTTAATAATTCAAATAAAAATTACCTTACTGGTGTTATTCCAACTCTACCCAGCTTAATTTTGTGGAAATTTTTCTATTCTAGACTAATCTTACCGCCTCCTATTTTTCAATCAGTTAAAGTGACATATGTAATACACGCTTGGGTGATCATGTCTCAAAAGAGACATGACTGACTGGGTAGAAGTTTTTCTCACAGTAGGTTGCTGCTACTTTCTGCAGTAGACTGGTTTCCAACTAAAGTTATAGAACCCAATAGCCGGAGGGAGAAGAGAGATCAATAGCTTTCCCAAGGGTATTTGCGCATAAGTGATCGCAACAAATTCAACCGGAATTCAAACTTGGCTCTCTGATTTTTCATTCTATGCAAATATCCACTGCACCACAACATGCATCCATTCAACCATACCCTGCTTATTAAAATAATCTTCCCTTCCATGCAAGATCGAAGAGTATACATTTAGAGCTTTTTTTTTTTAAATAATGATGACTTAAGCAATTAAGCTACCAAAGCAAGATTCTCATTTTCAGTCTTTTTCTTCTAACTCTATTCCATGCTGTATTGTTAACTAGCAGCAGCAATACTTTTATGCTGCTTTTAGATTCTGAAACAAAATATTTTCACCAATTCAGATATTTTGACAAGTTCTCATTTATCTACTTTTGTTACTTTTTATGTTTTTCAGTCAGTCCATTCAATGAATGAATCTATTTTAACAAAGATATTTGATTAAACTAAATTTGCAGGATCAGAATTTAGGTTAGAACCCAAAGTTTAACCAAAGAATATTTGGCAATTTTTAACTTTCATGCTGAGAAAATAAAACAATTTCAAAAAGATGATTTTTTCTTTGACTACCTTCCCTCATCGGCAAAGTTTATTGTTTTAAAAAGTGATGATTAAAATTATAATAAAATGTAAACATATGACAGAAGTGATTTTATACATTTTTTTCTTTAAAATTTACAACAGAAATATTTGATACTACTGTATTTATAGAAAAGTCATGAAAACTACATTATGGCAGTTATGTGACTGAAGGCAAAATGCCAGGTCAAGACCAATAACATTGCAAATTTTTCTTTGGAGTTTATCTATAAATATATATCAGAAGCATTAAATCATATATCAGCAGTATTCAAAGCATGGAAAAATGTTAGACTAAGAAATATGTAAGGTAGATTCTGCTGAGAAAAATTATCTAGCATGGCATTGTCAAGCAGCAGACCTAGCAATTGATTCAATATAATTTTTCCACTTCATGTCAGTGGAAAGCAATAATCTTAGAAGGCATAATAAACCACTCTTCTGGAGAGCAGTTTATCACATTTTTCTTTGTTTCTAACAAAATCTTTGTTTCTTAATGGAACGTAAAATGACACTTTTACTTAGAATCAGAAAGAGACAGTTGAAATTTCTGGAATCTATAAGAAAGATGGCATGGAGAATTTGAGACTCACATGATATGCTGATGGCAGGAGGAGAAGAGGGGAAATAGTCTACCTAACTAGATTGTGTAAATGAATGACAGAAGAGGGCTTAGGAGAGATAGTGAGGGTACAAACATTGCTAAGAATGCTACAAAGGATAGGAAATTGTGAAGAGCCATGATCAACCACATTTTGAAAGGACGCAGCACATAAAAAAAAGAACTCTTTCTAGAAGATAAATTTCCCAGAAGCCCATAAATACATATTATCTAAAGTGTTCTCACAATATCAGCAATCAATGGCAATCATGGGAATCTGAAAATGGGGGAGCCACTTAGGAGACGAGATTTTTCTGAGGCAGTTGGGGACAAACTCAAGCAGTGTCTTCATTTTCACAGTACACCACTTTCATATACACAACTTAGGAATGAGTTTGGGTATAATATGTTACTTAATTAAATTAAACAATAACCTTTCATTCATAGTAGTGGAGTTCTAATCTATTCTTGCCCTCTTTTCCACTCCCAACCCAGCCGCATCGCCAAATCTCCATTGACAGCAATCCTGTGACAAAGTCACCTGAAAAATGCTTAAATCATTTTTCAAAAGTATGGTAAGCTATGGTTCTATTTCCTTCTACTTACTGAGTTCTGCAAGTGGTTTCCATCTCTTTGAAATCCAGTTTATCTTTGTGAACTGGCACTACAGATTCACAAATCTGTACCAAATCTTTTTACACAAACGCAGGTGTCCCTCATGGCTCTATCCTAGGTTCTATTCTGTTTCTGGTCTTCATCTATGATCTTTGCTGATGTCATCAGTTCCCAAGTAGGCATCGATGCAGATGACACCACCATTTACTCCCATTTCAATAGGAAATCTGCCAAAGCTGACAAAGTAAACCTGGTTACTGCTCTTGAAATAGATCTCTAATCAGTTGGCAGGAAATGGCTCGTAAATTTTAATACCTCCAGAATAAAACTGCTTTCTTTTAACCATGGTAGAGAAACTTTACTGCTAGCCATCAGTATGGCTGATGCAAGTCTTCTAGAGAGCAACACACTGCATTTCTTTAGCCTTACTTTTTCAAATGAACAGAAGTGGAACAACTGCATAAAATATGTAGTTGCATTTACTGCTTGGAAGAGTGGGTCTCTTTGTTGGGCCAGAAAGTTTTTCTCATCAGAATCCATCTTGCACATTTATAAATCTATCATTCGTCTGTGCATTAAATAGAGTTGCTATATCTAGTTGGGTGCACCTGCTATTCATCTTGAGGTTCTTGACAAAATCCAAAGAAGGATCTTCAATGTAACTGATCCTGATTTGGCATTCCAACTTCAGTCACTTTCTCACCTATGTGATGTGGCTTCACGCTGTTTTTTCTGTAAATATTTTCATGGCAACTGCTTTGATGAGCTTTTTTCTTGGTGCCCTGATCATATGAATTTGAGCATGATACTAGATTACCCTTGTGTAAATTGAAATAACTGCTTTAGTTTCCTTTCTTTCACCAACAATCAGTTTTAAACCCACTGAAGTGACAGGGTGTAATCAGTTTCTATTTTTCCTCAGATTAGGTCATTTGCAGTGATGTGCAGTAATATGAATTTATTTTCAGGGTGTATGTTGAAATTTGTTTGGCCTTGAAAAATATTGCGTCATCTGTGATTGCATCAGATTTTTATTACGCCCAGACACTATTGTCTCGACTGTCGATTAGTTTTCCTGTGGCCATTGAAGCATACAAAAATTGTAACACTTTACAAACACACTGGCAACACAAAAACACTGTTTACTTGCTTTTCTGATAGCTACAATCTTCCAAAATTTAAAAGCAATGTCAATTGCCATCTTGAATCCTGTTCACCTTTTATCCTTTCTTTAATACCTCCTGTATCTAGTCTTTTCTCTCACTACAATCCCTTATATACTAGTGGTGACCTCACCTTGTTTGGGCTGAAAAGATTTCATAAAAAAAAGAAAAATTACAGAAACCACTTCACTTGAGGATTTTCAACAGTAGCAACAGTTAAAATGGGTATCATGTGTAACTCAAGAAGAAAATAGTAACAATCAAGATGTTGACACTACTGTAGTTTGTGTTCACTCAGGAAAGAATCAATTTCACTGTCTTTCTCGTTGGTTTTTTGATGTTCACTTTGACAACAATACATCTTTTCTCTTGTTCTTTTCTCGATCTCTCATACTCATACCATTCGTCCACCATAGAAAACCCACACTCAACTATGCAACAATTATAAGATTTAAAACAATTCTCCCTTTTCTCATCAGTTGTGTGATTTTCATATTCTTTTTGATGGTCAGAAATATGCATTTTACCAGTAAAATCTCATACTTGTGAGAATGTTGTGTTTTTAAATATTTGCCTCGTTAATGACCATCTATTTTTTGTCTTCTTTTTTTCTATGGATTTCTTTACATTCAATTCACATGCAAAGTCTTTGGGCTGGCACTAAGTCTTTTTTTTTTCTTTATTTGCTTTTTCCTTCAGTTTTCCAACTGCAACTACTTCAAATAAAAAAGTTGAGAAGGAAATTCATATCAATACTGAAAAGAGCAACAACAGCTATTGGATATGATAAACCTATTTTCTTGAAAAAATTGTTTTAATCAAAAGATTTTATAAATTTCAACTAAAAAGTAAAAAAAAAAACTGGCTTGGTCAATGAATATCAAACATTTCATTATAAAGAAACAACTATTATTATCATTATACAGGGTGTGGCAGAAATACCTCCCAAAATACCCACCAATATAATGGTGATTTTTTAAAGTGTAGTTTAGATGTGGCACAAGGCCGAAAGTGAAGATCGAACTCACAACTCAAATGTAAAGCAAGCTTGGTAAACACCTCACCTCAAACCTCAAGGTGCCCAAAATAATGATTTTCCAAGCATTGCTTAGATGTGACACCCAGTGAGGATTGAACTCACTACTCAGCTGTAATTGTTCTAGCAAGACAAGCTTGCTAACTATTACACCACGTCAAGGTGCCCTCCCCCACCAACACATACAAATAATAGTAAGACAGTAAGAGGTATTTCAAGGAAAATATGTGGGAAATATTTCTGCCACACACTGTATAATGACACAGAATTGCTAGAAACTCATTACTCTTATTTGCCCTTGTAATGCCTAAAACAAATAGTATGGCTAAAAAGTATAGGTAACAATATTATTAATATAGTTGGGTGGGAGATATTTGTTTTAGATGTATGCATGAAATTTTGGAGCTAAAAATAAAAATACTTCTGAAATAGCCTAATAATTTAGGTCTCTGAAGAGTTTGAGAAAATAGAAACAAACACACACAAAAAGAGGATAACCAATAGCCAAATATTTATTTGTGACTAAATTTACACATGATGTACAACAGAATACTTGGATCCAAACTTCTGTTTACATACAATAGTGGAGAGTAACAACCAGAATGGGATCATCGGAAATGGAGGAAGCAGTAACATCATTATATTTATTTGGCTGTTGATCTGTCAGAAAAGGTAGAGTATTATACAGAATGGTAAGAATAAGAGAGTGCTACATGAAGACATTTTCTAAAAGCACTTTTCTGCAGACCTATTTAGTGTACAAAAAGATCAATCAATTTTTTTTATTAAATAAAATACAAAAAAATTAATGCAGTTTTTCATTTTTTAAAAATTTCTTAGATGTAATTTTGGGAATGATTCTAATACCTGCAACCTGTCCACCTTTGTGAGAAAAACTCAGTAGCTTTAAGCTATAATAAGTCAATTTTTCTTAACTTCTCTAAAAGAAGCACAAAAAATAAAAAGTGATATTTTTTTTTGTATTTCATAAGTTGTTGGTACCTTTCTGTAAACAGATTATTCTGAAACTAGTTTAACAAATCATAATACATACCAAGAATGTCTTATGAAGGACTATGAATACATTTTTCTAAGTAAAGAATTTTATGAAATTCTTTTTAAAAAATTACAAAGATTAATTTTTTATCAAAATAATTTTGTCCTGAATTTTGTCATTTTAAAAAACATTTATGCCAGCCAAAAAAAAAAAAAGAAAAAAAAATGATATGTATTTTTTATATAGTAAAACTTATTTTAAAAATTCCAGCAGTTGAGAATGGGTAAAAAAATTGAATACTTCCACAAAAAAAAGAAAAAAAAAAGTGAAAATAAAAAATTTAGCTATAGGTAAAAAAGTAGCTTTTAAAATAATTTGTATTTCATGAATAGTGCTAATTCTTTATTAAAAAATTGATGTAACTGAATTGTAACCAACACCTCATATAGACGGGAACAACAAATTACAACTGAATTTTCCAGTCAAGTTAACATTTTTAAAATTTATACAAAAAATTAAAAACAAAAAATATGTCTAGTTCACTTAAAAATATATATATATATTGCCGAATATTTCTTAGAAAAGAAAAAAAAAATAGTATTTTTTGTCCAGAGTATCTAATTATTTTCACCATGTTTTGATTCATTTTTATTTGCATCAAAAGTTCACATTGATTCTTTTTATTTTTACTTTGTGTCAAAAAGAAAGAAAATCAAGAGAAATAAGCAAAAAAAAGTTTTCTTTTTATAATTAAATGATTAAATATAAGATGTACAGAAATTTAAATATTTTGAGGTCAAATGGATAAAAAATATTGGAAGAAAAATACATTGCTGAATTAAAAAAAAAACCTTTTCAAAATTTTGTATACATTTGTTCTTTTTTGCCTCAAAAGCTACATATTTTTAAAATAAAATAAAATAAGCGAAATTTGTTTGATATAAAAATGGCAGTTATCATGAAGATATAAAATCAAACTATAAAAAGGTTAAAAACAAAACAAAAAATCCTTAATTTCCACTGAATGCTTTCTTGTAGACATAGTATGTTAGATGCTTCCTTTTATCACCATTTACAAAATGGAAAGACAAAGTCCCCCCCCACCCACCCAAGGAAATATTTTGTTGCATAAGGCCATTAAGTGTTAACATGAGCAATGAGTAACAAAGGTCAGTGAATCCAATTGGCTGCCTCTATTTTTTGGGTTTCATGCGGTTCATTGTAGTCAGCATCAAACTGATATAAGAGGTCAGAAGGTCATCCATCTTATAACCCTAAAAAATAAAAGCAACAGATTTCTGTGAACAAATTTTGTTTTTTAAATTTGCGTATGCAAGAAGTAATACTTAATCAGATTTTGGATAGAGCATACATTGTTCTACAAAAGGGTATAAATAAGGTTGCAGCCTAACAGACAAATTCTGATCTGACATTTTCATTAGATAACGTTTAATCTCTGTGAATAATATTCAGTATTGAATTAAGTGCATTAATAAGAAAGGAGATTTGTTGTGTAAAATAAATGCTTGTTTTTTCTATCAATAGACCAATGTTTCTCAACTATTTTAAGCAACAGCACACAGAAACAAATGAAAATATCATGGTACACTTAACAAAATCTTTAAAGGGTAAACATTTAAATGTTATGAAATAAAACCATAGATTTAAAAAATAATACAGTTACACACACATACACACAGTGACAATATTTTGTGGCTCACTAGTATGCCATGCCATGGCAGTCAGGAATCACTGCACTGGGGTCTGACATATGTAAATATTGATTGTACAAAGTTAACTTAAACAAGACATATGCTGACCAACTTGCAAACCAATGACTGTGTGAGAATGACAGCTGCATATTGAGGTTTGTTTTGATGTACTAGGATCAAGTCAAATGAATAGAGAAATAAAATTACTAAGAAAAGCATGCAAGATAGCTACGGTAAATATTGTTTGACAAAGTTTGTTTAAATTTTTTACTAATAGATAGCCTGGAACTATTCAATTGTAACTGTGTCTGCTTATGTTAAGCCTGTGAACAGAACTTCCTAACTTCCAGACAAGTATCACTTGATCCCTAAAGTTTTCACTTATTCATTTTCTCTATTTCCTAGTGGTCAGGAAAGTCCTCATTTTTCAATTTTACTATCAATTCACTTACGCTTCAACCCAGATGAAACAATTCACAGCTCACTTTACTCTGTGGATGTTCTAAATCAATTGTGTGGCAGCACATTGTCTCAGATAGTCCTGAGTATGACGATAAACTACATCTGGCAGCAAGGCCTCTGATCAAGAGATTAGAGGTTTATAGGAGCGTGGAGCCACCTCTTAATTGTTGTTGTTTCTAGGTCCACCCTGACACAGGGTGGTAGCACCTGTTAGGGTCCAAGCTATGAGAAAATAGTTTAAACTGGGGTCATTTAAGAGGAAAAGAAAAAGTTAAGCTGAGTAAGAGTCTTTAGCTAGGGATAGCAACTTATCTAAGAGAAGGAAATATCTGATATAAAAACCTCTGTGTAGAATAAAGGAGGCTGAATGCTTTGACCTTGGTAAGTAATCTTCCTAGAATTAAAAGCACCGGGTTTCCAATCTCCTAAACTGGTTGGTGTTAGTAAGGGCATACAGCTGTAAAACTCACTCCAGTATTTCATGATGGTTCAATTACGGAGCTATCAAAAAACCTCATCCAAACCATGCTAGCATGGAAACAGATGTTAAACGATGATGATGATGTCTTAGATACTGTCAATAAAACTGTTACATAAACAGTTGATGGATTCATCAACAAATGAAAATGGAGATTGAAAATATATCTAAATTTAATTTTAAAAAAGATATTTTACTTTGCACAAATAGCTAAACTAAAAAAAAAAATGACTTTGAAAATTTTTTTTTTTAACTATTGAATCCAACCAATTTCAGAGAAAGAGGTAGGGATATGATAATTTTACTTAAAAAAACTCCACAATATAAATAAAAAAGTATTTACCAGTTGTGTTTCACAGAGGAGTTTGCTTCCTCGGATCAAATTGCCAATTGTCATGTGGAAGTAACTGTTGCCACTGCTCCAGTTGGATATCTTTGTAAAAGGATGGGTGGCCAGCACATCCTAGAGAAAAGGAAAAATAGATAATTATAATAAAATTCAAGTGGTTTATTGAAATGAGTAGATTAATAAGTGCTAGCTGAAGAGTTATATTGGTGAGATGTCACATTGAATGTGAAAAATGAAACAATTGCCTGTGGATAAAGTTCTTAATTTTCAAACACTTATCAAATAATGATAAATATAAACATTTAAATTTTAAGTGTTTCTCTATCATCAACAGGAAATGCGCACCATACACATTGACTATAAAAAGAGGATTTTGGATTGCTCTTTGTACTGGAGGCTCAAGTACTAGAGGCTCAAATCAACTTCAAATTGCATAAGAATCTCACCTTTGGCTCTTCTTTGAAACAAACAATATGGTTTTTGCTTCTCTAGGTCATCTGCTAATGTGTTGACGGTTATTGCTTAAAGAGTCTGTCGAGCTTTAGATAAGAATGCCAAAGCTCAGATGTTTTAAATATTTCAAAGTTATGTTTGTTTTCTTCACAAGTTATGTGTTTTATGGCAGTTTATTGATTTAATCTTTCTTATCAAACCACACAATGAAAGTCATCTTGAATGGCTCCTCCTTTAGGTCTTTTTGCATTAATCCAAGTATCCTACAAAGCTCTATTCTTGGACTCTGTTCTTTATTTTTATCAATGACCTTTCTAAAGTCACCCAACTCCATATCTATGTGGATGATAGAGTTATTATTTGTATCTTACTATTAAGTCTCATAGGTCTGATAAAATCAAATTTGCAGCAGATCTTGAAAATGACCAACAATCTGTTGTGAACAGGGTCAAGAAGTGGTGAGTTAATGTTAAGACATCTAAAACAAAACTGCTTTCTGGTGATCATTCTTTCTTTTTGTCTTCTATCAGCATGGCTAATGCTGACCTCCAGTAGAGCAACTCACTGTGCCAGATGATTTATAAACATTTATTACATTTGTGTTTGTAAAAATGACTATTTTTAGAAATGGCAGTTAAAGAAATGCCAACAATATTTCAGTCAAGGTGGATGGTTTCAAATTCACTTTTTTAAATTAAAAAAAAATATGTACAATTTCTATTTGTTATCCAATCAAAAGTGTGGCTTTACACCTACATAAATTCTAATTTAAATTCTGTCTGGAGCCCTTTCATTTCTTATCTAAAGAGAATTGACAGCAGATAAAAGAAGAAGGTATTCAAAGTAGATCAAATTTTCTAAGAAGAACCAAATGTTTCAACCAAAGCAGACAATGAAGGTTCACAAAAATTTAATCCTGAAGAAGTATAAGGATCCAGAAGAAAAAGCAATCCACAGCCAGAGAAGTATACTCCAAAATGGAACTGAAATTTGTTTATAGTCAGTCAGTTAAGTGTTATACGTGAAACACGCTTGGGTGATCATGTCTTGAAAGAGATATAACTGACTGAGCAGAAGATTATCCTGCAGTAGGTTGCCATTGCTTTCTGCGGTAGACTGGTTGCCAGCCAAGGCTATAGAACCCAATCTGTCCTGTTATTTAACCCATAACTTGAAGGAAGAGATGGATTAATATCTTTCCCAAGGGTATTTGCGTGTAAGTGAATGCAATGAATTCAACTGGAATTTAAACTCGGCTCCCTGATTTCTTGTTCCGAGCCAATATCCACTGCACCACAATGCACATCTATAAACATCTGTTTATAGTACTGTATTTTAAAATAAATTAGAAAATGTCCTTGTGACACCAATAGTTATAAACTGTCAAAGCTCACTCCATTCTGTGATTTTTTTCATCTATTAGGTGAGTGCACCTATTTTTAAAAAAAATTTTCTGCCTTACCAAAATTTTGTTTTACCTCAAAGTTTTTCCCCATTTTTTGAAGATCATTTTGAAATTAAATTAAAAAATATGGGTAGCTGAATGAATATATTTCATCCAGCATTTTTCATTTGCATAACATTTAATTTGAAATCTTGCACCAAAAAGAAAAAAAACATTCTTCTGATAGCAGTGAAAAAAATCTTTCTAAAACTATTTTTATATAATTTTTCAATCATTATCAAGATTTTTTCCTGAGATGAAAAATACATTTTTAAGTGCTAAAAATTAAAAAGATTCAATATTCAGCTGTTTAAAAATTCTTCCAATTGCATCTGTAACCATAAAGTAACAAGCCATTAAAAACTGGTTCCACCACCAGGCTTTTTTGGTGAGGTGGGTTCCCACCCAGCTGGGTTAAAAACAAGACATGTCAAAGGGTAGGTGAACCTTCTTAAGCCATGAAGCACAATGGGGTAGACTGTGCTCCATTGTTATGGTCATTTTCTTAGTATAGCTTAGATGTGGTACAATGCCAAAACTAAGGGGCACCCAATAAGGATCAAACTCACTAAGTTGTAATTGTTTTAGTGAGACAAGCTTGCTAACCATTACATTAAAGTGCCATGGGCTCCTTTGTAATGTGTGCAGTTTGTGCAATGATGACACATTGTTGGGCTAAGGGCTTCCTAGATGGAAGTCAATTGCCAGGGTAGAGAGTTTCCCCGATGGACTCAACAGTCTGTGACCAAGTCAAGCCTTCAAGTTAGAAAACATTGGCTGTAGCTTAACCTGGAGAGGGGTGGGCCCTGTCAGTTATACTTGCCCAAGACACATGAATACTGCAGTGACCATATGACATTGGATTGACAATGAACTGCTTTATAATGAATACATAAGAAAAGAGATGGTAGGAAAACAGAAAAATTTACTGTTCACTGGTTTATAAAGATGGAGTCATCATCATTTATCCATCACACCCAGATAGTGCATAGGGCAGCAACTTTTGGTTGCTGTTTCTGTAACTAACCATTTTTTACGGGGCAGGGTTGTTAGCCCTGCACCCAACCCCCAAACCTGGAGGACTGGTGGACCATTCTTGGTCCTTACGTTTACAGCACCTGGTATTCCCAAATGGTCACCCATTTAAGTACTGACCAGGCTCGATGTTGCTTAACTTCAGTGATCGGACAGGAACCGGTGTATTCAACACGATATAGCCGCAGACGATAAAGATGGAGTAGGTAGGCTTAATTTTTTGTGGAAAAGACTTGTTCTTTTGAGAAAACAGTTGTCCCAGGATAAAAAATATATCAGCAGAAATGTTTTGGTTTGGTTAATTAGAGAAATTGTCAGTTTTGGGAACACTTACCTTTGTTTGTGGATGAATCAAATTCACACCATTCTTATTGATGGCAATAAGTAGAATTTCTGGATAATGAGTTTCAGTTGTTTGCTGAAAGAGAAAACGATAATGAACTCTCAAACTTTCCATGAAAAACGTAATTGATTAAATGATTCCTTGGATTTTACACTATATATACAAACATGTAAAATCGAGATAATTAAATCTCTATATATAAAAATGGATATGTGTGTGTGTGTGCGTTTCCATTCTAATGAACCATACTCCTATAAAACCCTTGGTTTGATTTAAACCAAAATTGGTTCACTTGTTAATCATGACATGATACTTTTGATGCACCCCAAAATTTTTCAAATCAATTTACAGGGTAAGGCATAAATCACCGAAATGCTTAGAATTTATAAACTCTTCTCCTCTGAGACACCTTATGCGAATTCAACTAAAGTTGGGTAATTTGTAGATCAAGGTCCGAACCTTAGATTTTTTGAATCAGTGTACAGGGCTTGTCAAAAATCAACAATAAACATAATTTTGGGTGATCTTTTGCCCACTTTTATGCATTTCTTAAGATGCTTCACTTAAAGAAAATCAAGTCATTGGTAGATCAACATCTGATCCCTTGATATGAAAACAAAAATTTCAATTGACACACAGGGTGTGGCAATAATTAATGGAAAATTTTGCTTTACGATCATTTATTTTTCTAAAATGCTTAGTTGTATTCCAACAAAAATTGGGTCTTTTTGTAACTTTTATCTCATCATATGCTATAACAATTTCATGTTTTCTACAAGGTGCCAACCCCTCTGACATTGCAGGGACAATACATCCACTTCTTCTACATCACAACATTATAGCATCACATTACAGGCTTCCATAATGCCTGTCCATTCAAATTGTACATACATCATTCCCATTTATTGGTAAAATTGATCAAGCCTGAATCCTGTTTTACAAATACAACAAAAACCAATACTTACTTTGTATTTTTTTTAACTTACACATTATGGCAACCTTATACTGGAACTTTTTGAATAAGCACTTGACCATAACATTTCAACATAACCACTAAAAAAAACTCGAGGAATGCTGAGCTATATAGCTAGTTAATTAATAAGCTTATAAATATAGACATACAAGGATGCTACGAAAGTAAAGCCTCCTATTTCCACAACAGCTACAGCAGATAATACATAAGAATTCATCCTCTCATACTCTTTTCCTTCAAGAACTTAATAATAGAAAACAGACACTAGTTAACAATGGTTTTCCTAACTAGCTCATCAACCACCAGAATAGATTATTTCTTCCTAAAGTAACTAATAGTGATATTGAACATAGATAAAAACAATAACATTAACAAAAACCAAATACATGTCAGCTATATGCAAGACAATTTTTCTTTTAGAAATATCAAAGAAAAACAACCCCAGTCAATCTGAACAAGAAAATTAAATCATCTATTATAAAAAAATTTAATTTAAAATTTTATCATTTTTAATTTTATTACAACTAACTTTATTAAAAAAACATCCACAAAATCAAAACTGCAAAGAACAAACATTATTTACGAGTTCAAATGCTCTTTACGGAACTGTGTTCATGATCAAACCAAACTCTTAAGTAATTGTATTGGTGATGCTGCTATATGATTCTCTAGAGGACTTATATTACACCTACCCAACCATAGCTCAATTAGGACTCATTTAAGCACACACAAAACCCTAGCAAACTCTATCCGAAACATACTAATAGAAAATGTATAACAGCCTCACCCAAATATAAAAAACATTGTTGTGGAAGCTGTAATAATAATAAAAAAAAAACCAACACTCAATAACATTAACTACAAACATGGCCACGATGTACTGATCCTGTTTGGGAAATAAAACATTCTTATAACTTCAGACACACGCATAAAAACCCATACATTCAGTTAAAAATATAAAATAAAAATTCCCCTTGATAATTGTTAAAAGAATAGCTGAAGGTGCTTGGATATGCAAATCTTTTGAACAGTTTTTACACACTTTGTGTCCAATAAAGAAAATACTTGTATGAACACAAGAAAAATTAGATAAAAAGCTTAGTTGCAGAACCTTGTCAGTCATCTTTATCAAAACATGTATAAAAGAAGGATCGCTACCAAAATACACAATCATTGTGTGTGTGTGTGTGTAAACAAAATAACTAATAACTAAACTTAGTATTTTGCTGAAATGGTATACATTATGCATTCATCAGGAGGTTAAATTGTAAACTGAATTTATTTAAAAATATATAATAGTTAAAAACATTAAATTTCTCGAAAAAGATGTTACTTTTTTAATGTTAAATTCGTTTTTATTTACAAACAGTACTGACTCACAATATAGTTTGATGCTGCACAGTTGTGTATATTAGATAATTTTTATATAATCAAAACATTTCCATTGTGGAAAGGAATATGTAATCATTTAATAGTATCTTTAAGAAAAAAAATTAAAAACAAAATGTTGATTTAAAAAATTAATAACATTTTATAGAAATTTAAGTAACATCTTTTAATTCTATGATAACTAAATAAATTCAACTTACTATCTAATGAGCATATATATTTTCTGCAAAACTCCTAGTTGGGAAGATAGATTTGAACAGTTTATTTATTTACAGACACTTAACCAAATTTAAATATAACATTTTCTAACTCTTTAGATATTTTTTCACTCAAAATAATAGCCGAATAAAAAGAATAAAAGGAAGAAACATGTTTATTTACTTTCACTTCAAAGAAAGCTGATCCAAATGTAGGCCATGTTGCAATCTTTTTCAGAAATTCAATCTTGGCTTCTTGATCTGTCTTCCCTTTATACTCATTGTACTGTGTAATAATTTGCTGAAATAAAAACAAAACAGCCATTTTGAATGTGATACAAATTCATCTGGATTTATTACTCTTGTTAAGAACTGTTTTACTTATGAAAACACTCATATTTCATTAAAACAATGATTTGGTTTAACCACCCTAAAAATGGAGTTGGGAGTTTTCATTATTATCATGCATGTTAGTTTTGTGAAAATATGGAATAATTATGATACTACAAAAAAAAAAACCGAAAAAAAAAAAAATCCCTGTGACATTAAAAACTAAATGTTGAAACATAGTGTTACGCCTAGCGAATGCTAGTTCCAGTTATATCAACGAACAACGCATATATATATATATAAAATATAAGTTATATTTTTATTAATGACGATGAACCGTGTAGCATAGGGGACAGAGAATTGAGAGAGCGCGCCTCTAATGGGTTGACGGGAGTGTCGTCGTATCTGTTGTGTCTCTCTCTCTCTACTGCTACTCTGGTCTGTCTGGTGAATCCGTGCGCCGAGGTCTTTTTATAATCTCCAAACCGGGACTTTTTCTTCCGGTTTTGCCTCGCCCACGCACGCAATTCTCAGAGACACCTGTTCTGTTTGCCTCTGTAGCCATTTCCGCTACTGCCGGAAATAAGGTCAAACAAACATCCGTTCCTTTCAACGACCGGAAACACCCCTGCTTGCATCAGCCTTCCTCGGGTGGGGCCAGATTGTTATATTACAATAGTTAATATAAAGGAAAAATATTAATATATTAGTTTTAACATTTTAGTTCATTTTATTATTGTTATTTTTTATCAAGATGCTTTAGTTCTATAAGCTATTCATCATTATTTTGCACCATCTTTTTTTTTTTTTTTTTTATCAAGAATGATTATTTTAAATTGACAGAAAATATGTAGAAAAACTCAAATTTAAAATAAAATGAAAGAAAATCTAAAAATACCCTTTTCCAGTCTTCGGCAGATTGTGTCTTTATGAGGTCAGCAGAAACATATTCTTTTAAAACTTTCCTGAAGCAAAAATCCAAACACAAGATTAAAATCAATCAAATATAATTTTGATTTATTGAAGTAAAAAAAAAATCAAATTGCAAAAAAAGGATCATCATCAAAATATTTACCAACAATTAATCAAATATTAAAACTTTCAAATCAAATAGGCTTAACTTTGACAAAATATTCTAAATCTTTAACTTATTTAGACTAACATTTGTACCAGTCAAATTTTATCAAATATGCAGTGAATTAAGTGATAAATTACTTGAATGTTTTATATTTTTTGAAAAAAAATTCTACACTAAAAAAATTGTTTGTGCTTAAATTTTTTAACATTTTCCTGTTTTAAAGACATTGTGGAAAGAATTGATGAAAACAATTATTATCACTGGCTTTATCTAATAACCAAGAATTAAATTTCTTCTTTGTTGATCTTTTCTTTTGTGATGATGGTGTTGATGACTAAATTTTACGCCAACATGCATGTTCAAGACTAGAAGCTTCCAATTTCACTAACATCTGCTCCTGTCATCCATTCCCTATCAATGTTTGGCTTTGCAAATGTTGGTTGGAGGTGAAAAAAAAAAAAAAAATCAAAGTAGAAGAAAATGCCAATGGTGTGAATTTGTTTAAGGTAGACGTCAACTTACCAGGAAGTGAACCACACACTTAATTTCATGACCTTTCTTTGTATCATATATGAAATGAGATATGCAGAGTAATGGACTGCATTAGAGTGGCACTTTCTGTAGCATCTTCTTCATCCACTGGTTCAATTGTTAAGATCTATTGTAATCATCTGTGGCATTGCTGCTAAAGGTGGCCCTACCAGGAGTTTAGAACTCCTGATGACATTGCTCTCAGAGTCATTGGACCATGAAAGTATTCCCACCAGGACAAGAAGCAACCATCAGAGGTAGGTACATAGAAACACATGTATTTTATACTGGATGTGGGAGTAAACAGTTTGTCATCAAATGGACCAATAATATTATTATTACTACAAGTAATCTCCCTTGATACATAGGAACAAAATACCTCTGCCCTAAAAATATTCTACCTATTAATTCAAAACATTTAAGATTTTACTTTTCAATTTTATGTTTAAATTTAAATTAAATTATTACTGAAAGAAATACTGTATATCTTATTTGTAAAGGAAATGCTGCATATTTTATTATTGATTGAATCATGTGATGGACAGACATGGTTCTTATTATAGTATAGATCACTTGAAAGCAAACCATAAATAAGAAATGAATAAAATTATCATCAAATATAGGAGAACATTATTTTTATTATTGCTGTTATTAAAAATATTTGAAAGATAAATAATAGAGGAAAAAATTAATTCTTCTGAATTGAACCAGCAGTAAAAAATTTTTTAAACTATTGAAAATAGTAATTAAGATATGAACTACTAATTCTAAACACCTTAAATGGTCCTTTTGGGTTTTACAGAGAAAAATTTGAACACAATACAATTATATGTATTATGATCTAAGTATTAGATTAGGACTTAACCCTAACCTTGCACTATATCACTTTCTCATATTGTCATATGTAGATATATGCTTGTTTTATTTAGATCACAGATATCTCTTTATAAGAATTTAATAAAACTGAAAACTTTATGATGTTAGCCAAAAGAAAAAAACTTTGCTGCTAACTATATAACATTGTACAATATACATTTAACTCATATATATATATATATATATATATATATAAGAAAGTGAAACAACATGTAGATTAAAAATCTCACAGTTAAAGCATTTACTTTTACAAAGTAGAGCTCAATATTGTAATTTTGTTATAACAATGGTTTATAAAAACATCACTACACAAAAATTTTCATGTTTCAGAACAATACTATCCTTCTTCAGGTAATATGTTAAAATAAATGGTGAAAATGATTTATTTTGAAAATATAAAATGAATTCATGGTTATTTAGAAAATTAGGGAACAGTTGTTGCAGAAAATGCTTTAGGGGTGTCAATATTGTTCAATCAATATGACAAATATGTAACCATGAAAATTTTTGTGTAATGATATAATGCTTTTATAAACCATTGTAATAACAAAATTACTATATATATATATATATATATATATATATATAAAAATCATAGAATAAGTAAAGAACAGGTAGGAAAAGTGTCTTTAACAAGTTTCACTTAAGTTTCTTCAGAGATTTGTTTATAAGACAGATTTTACAATTAAAAAAAATAAAGAATATTGGAATTTTGATTAGGGTTTGATTTCATTGGTCAGATATGTGCCACATGTAATAAAGCAATAGACGATCATTTTTAAATGTAGGAACACTAGTCTGTTTATATGTATGTGTGCCATGTGTAATAAAAGCAATAGGTGTTCATTTTAAATGTAAGTGTGTATAAATGTCTTTTTAGATTTATGTATGTGAATAATGCACATGTTAAGTGTATTTAAACAATGAAAGATTTTTTTAAAAATATATGTGTGAGAAAATCATGGGTGGTTAAATGTATGAATGTGTGTGTTTATAAGTCATTAACATTAGTATGGGTGTGAATGATAAAACAAAATATTCTTCTATTAAAATTGTAGCAAAATAATATGATGAACGGTTTTCTTTTTTAAAATATGTGTATGAGAGAAGCATGGGTGGGTAAATGAATGAATGAGTGCTTATAAGTTGGTAATTTTAGTATGTTTGATTTATAAACTGTTCTATAACTGAAATCTATGATCTGCATGTGCTTTTTATTTCTAGTGTGTTATTACATTAATGTGCACTATAAAAAATTACTATACATAACATTTTTCTAAGTCTTGATAAAATACAGCATCCAGCACAAAATCATATTCCAAGCAGTCTTTTGTGTGTATCGTGCGGGCCACATACAAGTACTGTACATCATGGTATAGTACAATTCTCTAAAGTATGTTATTAATCATAGTGCTTAAACATGTTTATGTACAATGGAGAGATTTACCTAAATATGTAAGTGTCAAGGTACTTAATGCTGTGCAGGTTGTATATTTCTCTTAATCCTATAATAGCTTACAGCCACATCGTATTGAAATGCTGGTTTTCGTAAGCTCACAAAAATTAAGCAACATCGAGCCTGGTTATTACCTATATGGGTGACCACTTGGAAATATCAGGTGCTGTAAGCTTGAGTGTGTGGGTAGTGTAATGAATAATGACACAGAATTGAAAATTAGAAAGATGAGTTTCAATTCCTATAATAATTCTTAGTTCGAATAACATACATAACTCAGATAAAAGTCGACATGTTCTGGATGAACTGTTGCCTAAAAGAATCAATGCAACAGTCATTTCTAAATTAAGTTAATTTATAATTTTTTAAAAAATATGTTCATATAATTTATTAATAAAGAATATATAAAGTATATTTTAAAACTGAAGCATTTATTTTTTTAGCTTGTTTCTGTGAAATTTTTAAAAAATTACAGCATTATTTTCATATTCTAAAAATTTTGAGATAAATAAATTCCAACCTGAAATTTTTTCAATTATTCTCTTAAACCATCTTTTATTTAATGAAAATCAAATATTTAGATTTTTTTAAATACATTAAAATGCCAATAAATCTATTATGAATTGAAATATGTTGCAAATGTTGCTTGGCTAAGAAACATTACTTCTTTATTTGCTTTATACAATTATAAAATAAAATTTGTGATCAACAAATATAAGGCCATTAGTTTTAAGTTTCAAAAGCAACTTCAATTATTTCTCAGTCATTTTTATTGAATTTTAAAATTTAATAACATTTATTTCAACAATTAATTTCAATTTTCCTGTCTTTTCTACAAATATTTCCTATGGCAATTTCTTTCTTCCCTGGTGCCTTTGACAACATGAATTTAAGCATGCTACTTGATTAGCAACTAAGTCCCAATGTTGAAATAGCTAAATGCAATTGCCACTTCTACTACAACAGTTTCTCTTCTCACACTTCCCTTTTATTTTCTTGTTTCCTTGATAACTACAATCTTTAAAAATTTAAATTCAATGTCAGTTGCCATCTTCTGTCTTCTTCCGCACTAGTCATTTTTTTGTCCCTCAATGATCCTTATTCTCAGTCTTCTCTTTCACTTTCACGCCCTGTACCCTCCTCCACAGTGTACCACCTTGCTTGGAGTGAAACAATTAAAAAAATAAAAACACAAACTTTCTATTAAAAATATTTTATTAATCCCATAATTCATTGTAAGGTGTATCGAGTTAATTTTATAACCTAGAAACATTCCAAATCCCTTGAATAAAATCCAGTTATTTCATGACCTAGTAGATGATTAAGGTGTAATACTGGGTCCTTCACAGCATTTCCTGAGGCAATGAGGAACTTCTCTCCTAATAACATGAAACATTGTACGAGGTGAAATGAAAACAGTAACATAATCTAATTCCTGAGATGACCTATTATTAAGAGAATAAAGTCACCAAGACACAAGGGGTTACCAAGTGTAAGAGATAATGAGAAAAAAAAAAACAATATTAAGGAGAGAAAACAAAAACAAGATATAAAACAAAGGATGACTTTGCATTTAAATTTTGAAGATCAAAGTTGACTTGGAAGCAAGAAGCTGGAGAAGAGTTCCTGAAGCGAGAAGTCACCAGTCAAATACTAGACTTAAATTCATGAAGTCTAGGTACCAAAGAGGAAAGTTCATCAAAACATTTACCATAAAGTATTTATAGAAAAGGTCAGGCCCAGTATCATTGCAGATTTTTCTTTGGATTTTATCTGGAATCTCAAAATATATAGCAGTGGCACTAGACCAAATGTGGCAGTAAGTCTCTTAAGTCTACTTTTTAGATCCCATTTCTTTTTATAAATAATAATAGATAAAAGTTGTGGATTGTCTTAGATTTCTAGATAAGTATGTAAAATAATTATATCTGAAAAAAATCTAATTTAAACTTATGAGATTAATGGTAAAATCAATTCATTTAAGTAAAAAAGAAATTAAACTTACGGAATGTTCTGAAGCTGTGATTTATCGTCTCCATATTTCACACGATAGATAAGGCCACCCAAAATGGCAGCATCTTCCTTACTGCACTTGTGATAACCACGTAGATATTTTGGCAATTCCTGCAGTGAAAAAATAAAGAAAAGTAAATTTAATTTTTAGAAAATTTAAAAACATTCAGTTTTGACAATTTTCTGTCAATGTTAAAACAGCTATTTGTAAACAAATCAATTTTCATATCAATTCAATGTGCCACATTCCTTGAAAACGTAGACGATCATAACTCTCCACAACTTCCTATCCCTTGTTGCTCTTAGCAGTTTTTCTACTTTTGCTAAAAAGGTGCATTCAAAAATATGTTTTTTTCCTTTCTTCAATATTTCTCTCCATCTACAAAATTGCTGCAGAATGTGAAAAGTTTTTAAATTAAATTTGGGCAATTTGTGTAGGTGCATTAACACAACTGGCTAGGCAACAGCTGAACATTTATTAAACAACTATTGATGGGCCTGGTTCTATAACAAAGATGTTCTCAGTACTAAGTAAGACTAATTCTGAGT
Source organism: Ascarosepion bandense (assembly GCA_037127315.1). Taxonomy (NCBI): domain Eukaryota; kingdom Metazoa; phylum Mollusca; class Cephalopoda; order Sepiida; family Sepiidae; genus Ascarosepion; species Ascarosepion bandense. The sequence goes on from JBBBDQ010001338.1 coordinate 1,314,259, forward strand.
TACACTTTAAGATTTTAGAGTTAATAGAAATTATATCCTATCAGTCATAATATGTTAGGTAATGTTATGTATAAATATATATATATATATATATATATATATATATATATTGCAATTTTGTTATTATAATGATTTATAAAAGCATTATATCACTACACAAAAAATTTCATGTTTCAGAACAATACTGTTTTTCTTCAAGTGATATTTTAAAATAAATGGTGAAAATGATTTATCTAGAAAATATAAAACGAATTTATGGTTATTTAGAAAATTAGGGAGTGATAGTTGGAGAATATGTTTGTAGATGTGTCAATATTGTGCAGTCAAAAATGAGAATTAGGTTGAACTATGAAGTTGAAAATTTGAGTCATGAATGGCAACATCGTAACCTGATGTCATGGCATGACACTTTTTAATTTTGCCTGGGTATGATACATAGTTGGACTATACATTATTTAAACAGGTAGACAATTTTTAACAGCAAGTTAGATTTCAGCTTTTTGTAAAATTTGATTTTGTACTACCTCATGAGTTAAAGGGGCTGGAATGTTTAGGTTAAATTTAGAATTAAATAATTATTGTATACCAAGGTATATTGTAGTTATGAAAACCAAATAAGTATTGTGTGGGTCATTTATTTTAGTAAAATAATTTTTAATTTATATTGGAGCATAAGTTATAAATGAACAATTGTAATTAATTACAATTCAGAGAAAAATATTTTCAATGTTTACATAAAACTATCAGTTCATCTCTATGATTCAGTAGTACTTAATATATATATATATATATATATATATATATATGTTTTAGAACATGTACATAATTTTTTTCTATATATGTCCTCTCCTTTACAATCATATGTTTGTTTCAACGTTGGGTTTCCAACATTTTGTCAGGAGGAAAAAAACATGTACATAAAAATTATGTACATGTTCTAAAACATAATTTATAATAAATATTCACAGCTCTATACATCATATATCGAGCACTGTTTTAAATTAATGTTTTGGACGGTGAAAAAAATTTCTCTCTTCGTTCTGTATTCACTCGGATATATATATATATATATATATATATACACACACACACACATAATATTTGCTGTGTACAAGGCCGAAGAGCCAATATTACATAAAGAATAAAGCTTTAAAATAATTTAAAGAATATCATCATTCTCACATTAATTCATGATGATAAAAGATCAGCTAATAGTTTTTCTCATATCTGGTATGAGTATATATTTTCAGACATTTTTGTTTAATATTGTTCTGACATGGAGGTAATTCCAGACATACCCACCGTAATGGGGGTGCTAGAAGGTGTCGTCAGTGATGTCATTGAGAGGATCACTAGGGGGTTTTGGGTCTTTCAACATCACACCCCACCTCACCGTGCCAACCCAACCATAGATGATCAGTTTCTGGCCCACCCTTGATAAGCGCTTTCAGTCACTGGAAAAATTACATTTAGGCCCGGTACAAAACCTTGCAAATGCTTCTGATTGGCGACAGTCAGAACCACTTTCCATTTAGAGGCGAACTGTACATGAGCTTGTCCGAAACATTAATTTAAACTTATTTATGCATTTTATCTTATTTACGAGTACTAATAAAATGAAGAGAAATCAGAAATGCAGAATTTCGGGGAATTTTAGCTAACAATTTGTTTTGGAATCCAGGCACTCTCTCTTTTGATCTATAACCAATTAGCTGTTCTTTCCACTGTTTCAGTTATGGACTTGAGTGCTTTCCTTTTTTTTTACTCCCACTATCCCAATATCTGTTAAGGCTTTGCATAAGGACATTGCTGCAAATCCTCTAGTCTCCACTTCTATAGGAGTGCAGCTAGCTCTCCAGCCTTTAACCTGGCAACTCTCTAGCAGTTCGTCATATTTTAACTTCTTCCTTTCATGAGCTTCTTCTGCGTTTTCTTCCCAGGGGACCGTCAGTTCCCACAAGGCTATCTTCTTCAAATTATGTGAGAAGAAAACTATATCTGGGCGAAGTTTTGTGATGGCAATTTGCTCTGGGAATTTCAATCTTGAGCATATATTGGCCCTTAGTTCCCACTCTGTTGCAGGAGATAGCAGGTTTGGATTTACCTTTCTATTTTGTGGGATTTTCGCGCCTGTTTAATAAATTTTATCTGCCTTGTGTCTGGGTTGTAAACATTCTCTTAGATAGCATTTTGAACTATTTTCACGATCTCTTTTAGAATTTCGTCATGGCACCACCTGTAATGCCCATCAGCTAGTGCAGATTTACAGCTACTCAGGATATGTTTTAAGGTACCTTTGCGCCCACAAAAATGACAATTTGGCAAATGGGCTTTATACCATAATTGTAAGTTTGTGGGGCTTGGCAGGGTGTCGTATACTGCCTGAATCAGAAATTTTAATCTGGAGTCACCGTACCATATTTTGGACCATTTGATTTGACGTTTCAACATAGAGCTCCATTTGGTCCATGCCCCTTGCTGTCTCATCAGAACAATAAAACAAGTTAAAATTAAAATGTAAAAGAAAAAATAAAAATGGTTTGATGTGATTAAAATTTCTTAGGAAAATTATTTTATAAAATCAAATTTTAGCTCACATTTAAAAATTACAAGAGTAAAGATTGATGAAACAATCATCAGATTGAGAAAATAATTCAATCAATAATTTTTATTATAAATTAATCAAATTGCATTCAAATTATGTGGACCTGAAACAAATGTAGGAAAAACATTAAGTCTTTGGTGTTTTTCATTTTACTTGCTGTGTATATTTTTAATCCTCAATTGAGTTTTGATGAGAAAGAATCAATAAACTATTTAAAATACATTTTTGTTATTCTTTTCTCTTTAACATATCAGTTTTAATCAATATTATAACATTTAAAAAGTTAAACTGAAATAAGGATTATAAGTATAAAATTGTTTTCCAAAATTAAATATTTTGATTAGACACATTCTTCAAAACTTGTATCATCATGACAATGTACATTATGGTGTGGTGGATATAATCTCTGAAGAAGAAATTGGAAAGCCAAGTTTGAGTTCCAGTTGAATTCGTTAATTTATGCGCAAATACTCTTGGGAAAGGTAAAAATCTGTCGCTTTTCCCTCCACCTATGGGTTAAATAGCTTGGTTGGCAACCAGTCTATTGCAGAAAGCAATGGCAACCTATTGCAGGAAAATCTTCTGTCCAGTCAGTTATGTCTCTTTTGAGACATGATCACCCAAGCATGTATCACATATAGCATTTGACTGATAATCATCTTATATTTTTAAAATTTCTAAAGATCATTTGATCACTGATGAAGGCTGAAGAATATACACATGAAAATACTTGGGAGTACAGGTGGTCTAGTAGGGGGAGGGAGGGAGGGCTCAAGAGAGAGAGGAGACATTCTCACTAAGAAGAGAGAAATCACTCTATAACAATAAAAACAAGAAATAACTGACCTGGAAGTAATGGAAAATAGTATCAGCATTGATGTCTGTTCCTGGAACAGTATTAGTCCACAGTTTCTTCATAAAGAAGACCTGGTATGTGAATGGTGATACAGAGCCTGCAAAAAATTTAAAAAAATAAAGGAAATGAATCAAAATAGCACCAAACAGGGCAAAAGAAAATTAATGTTAGAATAAAAAATAAAAATGGCGGTTCTTTTTACCTTCCCGTGATGGTCTTGCTTTTCTTATCCAATCAGTCAAATATCTAACAAAATCAAAGAAGAAATCTCCTTCTGGAACACTGATAACTGCAACAGAAGAACATTAAATCTTACAAAAAGCTAATTTTCAAATTTCATGACGCAAATAGTTTAGAATATAAATAATAATGACAAAATACACTAGAGAAGAAATAACCATATATTATCAAACTCATTCTTGCAATGATAGAAATCTATAAATTGTCATGACTGAGAGTCTGTCAAAGCAAGCTTTGAAGGCAACTGGAGAAGATATGGTTAGGCATGGCAAGTTTGGATTTGGTTTGGTTGTTTTAGTTTAATGACATATCAATCTCTATGGCAGCTTTTGAGTGAAAAACCAGGTTTCTACTGGTTGTTAACCTTCTACTGGCAAATCATAATCCAGCTAATTTTTCACAAATTCTCAAGATAGACCAATTTTCGAATTGAAGTTGCCAGAATGCCAAATATTCAAGCCACTACTGTCCCAGTTATCATTGGGGTTTCTACCACTGAAAGGTCTACAGTGAGAAAATCAGAATAAAGTCAAGTATCTCATAATTTCAGAAGTAGGTGTTATTTGGTCCTGCAAATATTTGGCAAAATCTGCTCTCTGTCTGAAATTATATCACTTGATAGAAAGTATCAATAATGCAAGATCTCTTGTATAAAAACCATGTGAAAGATAATAACAATAATAATATCATATTCCCAGCCAAAGTACACTGCAAGCTTTCATCTATTAAAATGACAAAATTTAAATGGCATTTCCACTATTTAAAACTAACATGTCACAAAAGTAATAACACATTATGATTGTAAAGTTACTACATGTACTTCAACTGTAGCAGCAGTGATGTGTCTTGGGCAAGATAGTGTGACAGACCCCAATCCTCTTCAGGCTGGTTTTGAATTCAGATTTTTTCTTCGACTGGTTACCATATCAAGGCAAAAGAGTCCAGTGTGTACTGTTATTTAACCCATAGGTGGAGGAAGATCAAGTAATGCATTTTTCTAATGCACAGGTAACTTTTACATTATTTCCAAAGATATTTGCTGTTCATAGAAATTGACATTTATTTAAATAGCAAATCAAGATTTTTTTTTGTCCACAGCACAAATCAACCATGAACATAAGTACTTCAAAACATATTTTTGTTAATAGAAAAAAGAACACTTTAATCTAAAATTATTTGTATCAATAATTTACTATATTCTGTACAGCAAAAAGTTAATTAACCAACTATTTTTATTTTCCAAAAAATAAACATTAACATTTAAACATTATTATATAAACTACAAGTTATATTCAAACAAACACAGGTTATCTGATTTTTAAATTTTCTTTAAAGAGTTATCTCCATTTGATCCAGTTCATTTGAATATATTTGTAATGAAGGAAAAATATTCTACGCAATATTAAAGCAAAATCCTTGCTTACCTTTATCAGCAATTTTAACAAATAAGCTGAAGCCTTCTGAAGATTTAAGGCGTAATTTTTGGGCAATGTTCTGGCAGAAATCTTTGGCTCTTGTGCTAGAATCAACTTCGAAAGCCTGAAATGGATTTTACATAAAGTTTTTGAATTGAAACTATGAAAGACATTAACAAAATATATTATTCAGAATTTAAACCACATATTTTCATTGTTAAAATCAAATGTAAATATTTTGTCACATTTTAAATTTATTTTTTAAATTGCAATAATAAATTTTTGCTGTGAGTTCAGGTATTGCAGAATTCTTAAAGTTAAGCAATCTGAGCATGGTCAGTTATTTGAAAGAGTAATCGTTACTTAAATATACTCTTTCAATTTCAAATGTTTTCGATTTTGAGAATATATAAGTTAAAATCTGAGCTTCTCTCAAAAGATTTAAAGGTCTATTCAAGTGATGTTTATAATATTGAAGATCATAAGTTGAAAATATGGATTAAATCTAAGAAATTAATCAAACATGTGTACCATGATATGCACACACAAACATTTCACCTTTCTTAGCAGATCTATTATCACAGTATTAGATATTTCATAAGAGAAATTATGGAAACATGAACAAAAAGAAAAAGAAACTAAATGAAACTGACTAGACTATATATCCAAAGCACATAAAAAAATTATTAAATTTGAAATTCTTAGCATCCCCTTTTTTCATGCTTGTGTTGTCACATCAGTGTAATCATCACTTTAGTCTAAAATCATAAAGGATGAAACATGTCACATGAAGACATTTTCCACTTTGACATATTTTTTCCTGTATATAAAATTCTTTGAATAAAAGAAATTAGAAATTATTACACTATAATTTTATGAGAAGATGATTAGGTAAAAATTAGTTGCTAGTGTTTCCATTTTGAGAGATCTATCTGGTAAAAATATTGTATATTATCCATTTCTTGAGATTTACTAAGCTTAATTTGATACAAGTTATAAGAAAAAAAAATAGGAACTGAAGCTGTATTTCATCAATAATTAAAGTTGCTAAAATTGACAGGCAAAAATTACAATTTAAGATCATGAATTTTTATGTAGATTTGAACACTGATCACTTACCTGATCAGTATCATCTGGGAAATAAACTTTGTGCAAAATCTGAGTTGTTTTATGTCGTATTGCTTCTACTTCAACATGGTGGGGAGGATATTTGCGGGTTCCATTTCTGAAAAAAGAATTAAGAGTGAGATAAACAGTTACAATTTATGATACCCTATTAACAAAAATTTATTTATCCAAGTTATTAATTTGTAAAGGCAAATATTCATATTTTTGATGTTTTGATTTTAAATATGTTATACTTTTATAAATAGAAAGTTTTTTTGTAGTTTTTACTGATTTAATTTTTTTATTTTATTTACATTGGGATAAGAGTTACTATAAAAATACACAAATCTAAAGGATGATACTTTCATAATTATTACGAATAACAGATACATATTTAGTCAGTCAGTTAAGTGCCCTACGCGATACACGCTTGGGCAATCATGTCTCGAAAGAGACATGACTGACTGGGCAGAAGATTGTTCCGCAGTAGGTTGCCATTGCTTTCTACGGTAGACTGGTTGCCGACCAAGGCTATGAAACCCAATCTGTCCTGTTATTTAACCCATAACTGGAAGGAAGAGATGGATTAATACCCTTCCCAAGGGTATTTGCACGTAAGTGAAGGCAATGAATTCAGCTGGAATTTGAACTTGGCTCTCCGATTTCTCATTCCGAGCCGATATCCAATACACCACAACGCACATTCTTACATTAAACAAAATGCTATAGGAGACATTTTATTAGCTAATCATTATTATTAATTGTTGATCATAATATTCTGGAAGTCCAAGACTAGAGTTAAGTAAGATCTTTAACTTATTATTAAAGCTAGGTAGTATCGACTTGGAACGAGAAATCGGAGAGCCGAGTTTGAATTCCAGTTGAATTCATTGCATTCACTTATGCGCAAATACCCTTGGGAAAGGCATTAATCTGTCTATTCCTTCCAGTTATGGGTTAAATAACAGGACAGATTGGGTTCTATTGCCTTGGTTGGCAACCAGTCTACCGCAGAAAGCAATGCCAACCTACTGCGGGATAATCTTCTGCCCAGTCAGTCATGTCTCTTTCGAGACATGATTGCCCAAGCGTGTATCACGTATGGCACTTAACTGACTGACTGAGTGTTCATATAAACTACAATATTATAGCTTATGTAACTCTTGATTGCATAGTGCATGAAACTCTGAGTTGTGCTATTGATGTAGGATTATATATATATATATATATATATATATATATATATATTTATTCTATATTTAGGCAACAATCTCTCTTTTATACAAGTTTCATTAAAAATGACAAAGTATTACCATTAAGTTTTTTATATAATTTTTCATGTTTGTATAATTTTTTTTCAGAACTCAAATTATATAAGAATTGTCCAAAGCTTTGTACTTTCGAGCACTTTCAGCTATACTGTTAGCCATTATCAAGAATTAATTTTGTTTTACTTGTAAATAAACATGTGGAAAGTTTATGCATATAGAGTCTTGTGTATGTTAAATTCTGAACATGGTAAGCACACTGTTACCATGTTAGGATTTCTCTTTTTTATTAGTAATACCTCCATTATTTTTAATCTTCTTTATTTATTCCATTATTATTAATCTTCATGTAGATGATGCTATTATGCATGTATTATCAATAATAATATATTAGAGAGAAATGAGTGGATAGAATAATGTACCAGTATAGAAAGCGAAATCAATAAGTTGAGATGAATTCTAGCATTTAAGAATCGAAAAATATGATTATTTCAGGCCTGGCATATTGTTCAACTGCAACTGTAGTAATATTTAAAGCATAAACAGAGTTTAAAATCAAAAATCAAATAAATCCATCAACTGTTTTACCTTAGAGTTTTTTGGAGCCGCTGCAGACAGTCATTGGCTAGAGGGTTAAGTCTGGACCTTAAGAACTGGGTGAGTTCTTTCAGCAGTACATTACTGGGGGCAAAACAGCCAGTTGCCAGCCACATCAGTTCCCAACCCCTTTCTTCACTCAACCTGTTCATAAGAGTAAAACAAGTCATTAACACTTTTATACAAATTGATATATATCAAAACAAAACACACAAAAAAAAAAACAACTTATGTGCCTTGTGGTACAGTGGATATCGGCTCGGAACGAGAAACTGGGGAGCCGAGTTTGAATTCCAGCTGAATCCATTGTATTCACTTACGCGCAAATACCCTTGGGAAAGGTATTAATCCGTCTCTTCCTTCCAGTTATGGGTTAAATAGCAGGACAGATTGGGTTCTATAGCCTTGGCCGGCAACCAGTCTACCGCAGAAAGCAATGGCAACCTACTGCGGGATAATCTTCTGCCCAGTCAGTCATGTCTCTTTCGAGACATGATCGCCCAAGCGTGTATCACGTATGGCACCTAAACTGACTGACTGTATGTATATCTAAAGTTGTTACGCAGGTCTAACCTTCATGGCTAAGACCTGCCATGCCATTCGCATATTAGCAAACCACCCCCATTCCCTCCATATTCCATTGGTGAGAAGTTCCACTCAAAATGCTTCTTCCCACAAACCACAGCCCTGTGGAACAGACTCCCAATCAGTACAATTTTAACCTATTCAAGCCTAGAGTTAACATTATCTTCGTCTCCTATCCATATAAACTACCCCTTAACATAACCTCTACCTTGAGTGGCCCCCAGGCCCAGTGCAGGGTGAATCGTACTATATAAAAAAAAAAGTACCAGTGATCAACATTTGAGCCAAGGTAAAAATTAGGATTTTGAATGCTTAATTTCAAGACAATTGAATCCTCCACTCATATTAAGGCTGGTACAGCCATGACCGTCGCTATAACTTGTTATTATAACAAAGGTCATGGTACAACTCAGTTTTCCTATCCTGATTCTCCCAATCATTTATCCTTGTGCCAGATTAAAGAATCTCAAGAGGAGCTTGTGCTTACAATCCATTGCTAAAGTTGCTACAAAAATGGTGAATTCATTTTATCAATCCAGGAAGTACCTGAGTCCTATGCTATTTTATCTTTACAAGAGTTAGTTTTTTTTTTTTGCTTTTTTTTATAATTGTCTCACCCCAAGCAAGGCAGTAATGTCACTGGTGCGCAGGGGGTTACATAATAGGTGAGTGAAGAGAGAGGAGAACAGGTCACAGTGGGTGTTGTAGAATGGATAAGAGAAGGACGGGTACATTGGTGTGATGAGAGCTGCATGATAGGAAAATGTAAGGTGAAAGGGATGGGAGTCAAGGAGATAAGTGATGACAGCTGACTTTGCATTTAAACTCTTGGAGACTGTAGTTATCAGGGATAGAGGAATATGGAGGGAATTCTAAAGGCGGGAAGTGCAAGAAAAGAAGCTGATAGAGTAGAAGTTGTGGTTACACTTGTTTTCACAGTGAAAGTATGTGACCATATTGCTAGTCTAGTAGCTGGAGTCAATTCATGCTCCCCACCTACCCGGCACCAAAGCACTAAGCTCGTCAGAGCAGAATCCGTGAAAGCATTTGTAAAAGAGACAGAGGGAAACCACATCTCGGTGAGAAAGAGACTGCAGTCAAGCCACCAGGTCAGAATCAACTACATTGCAGATTCTCTTTGGAATTTTTTCAAGAACTCCAAGAAGGGTTCCCAACCAGCAGTATTCAATGCATGGGTGGATGACAGATTTGTACATGTGCATGATGGATTCAGAAGAGAAAAACTTCCTGATTTAACACAGTGAATTAACCTTCTTAGCAGTAGATTTAGCTATTAATTCAATGTAGTTGTTCCATTTCAGGTCAGATGAGAGAGTGAGGCCGAGGAGGTGCAGTGTATTACTTTCATGGAGACTAGTGTGATTCATGCTGATGGCGAGGAGTTAAGATTGTCTATCGTAGTTAAAGGATAACAGCTTTGTTTTGGAAGCATTGAAATTTATGAGCCATTTCTTACCATGACTTCTCTATCACTATTTCCATGGTCAATGTTCAAATGAGTGTGCCTGTCTTTAGTTCCACCAATTAAGACCCATGCTACTATGTAGTTATCTTCCTTTAACTCAAGGACACATGGCCCAGTGGATATAGGCATTGATTAGTTCCAGTGATTTGACCCCAAAAGTTGAGAGTTCAATACCTGGCTATAGAGAGTTGAGTTAAGGAGAGATAACTACATGGTGTCTGGAAGTATCATCGTACATGGAATGAGAATGATATACCCTAGTGATTGAAATAAAAGGTTCAGTTCAAAATTCCTACTACCTGAAGAAGGTTGGAGTGTACAATGGCCAAAACATCGTAAAAATGGCAATAAAGATGAGGACAACAGTTCGAACAGTGTAAGTAATACATGATTATTTGGCATGCACAATTGCTTATAAGATAGAATTATGCAGGATTTGAGGTGAGTATGTCTTTCAGGAAAGTAATGTAGATTTATTTGACTAATAAGCTATGATTGACTTCTCAAAAATCTTTGAAAAAGTAATGTTATTAATTATACTTAAATATGCACAAATAATCTGAAGGAGCGCATAATTGATGGATTTTAATTAACAGTAAATGAAGCAATTTGAAATAAAACAAAAAAAAAAAACTATACTACACGTCAAACTATAAAAATAAACATATGAAAAATTTTTTTCTTCTTGGCATGAAAAAAAAAAAAAAAAAAAAAAAAGTCAACAAATAGTTCTAAAGTTGTTTTCAAATGAAAACTAAGTGAGAAGAAAAACTTACTTGTTTTTGTTTTCAGTTAGCTGTTTAATAATCTGACAATAGACTTCATCACGGAGGATTTCCTGAAATAAAAACAGCAATATATTCAATTCATTTGAATTTAGAGATGAAGTATTCTCCTTATTCATTTTTGACTAGCTGTCTTTGTTTTATTGTTTTGATCACAAAGTTTACCCAGGCCATTAAAATAATGTTTGCACAGGCTATTAAATAATGTTTTCCGAGGCCATTAAAATAACATCAATTAGGAACAAAAAAGCATCTTTTGACAAAATCTGGACTAAAATCAACTTTTGTCAGAAGCTACATTTTCTATTTCTACTTTGTTCTATAAACTTAGAGGGTATTTCATCTAAAACATATCTGATAAAAAGCAACAATAAAATGAAAAAGCCTAATAAAAATAAAATAATAATTTATTCTTTTTTTTTTTGCCTTTTCTCTGCTTTAAATAAACAGAACATTATTTTTGTCAGTGAATTTGAGAAGCTCCATTACTAAGTTTTGTAAATTTGGTCTTCTAAAAATTACTTACAGTTTTTAATGCTGGTTTGAAAATTTCATCTGTTAATTCATTCAGTGCCCTTCCTCTTCGGCAAGGGTGATCACCCATGTACTTGAGAATGGGTGAATTGAATTAAGGAACAAAAACCAATCATTTATTTTCAAAGATAAAGAAATATTTGAAGGTGAACACAAGGGAATCTTTATAATAAACTAATACTAGTCACATGAAAAGAAAAAGCATAAATAACTGAATGCTAACAAATATCAAATATTTACACACACACAATTGGCCAGAATGTTTGCACTGTTATTAGGCATATTTATTTTTAACTACATTGAAAAGAATCACTTTTGACTTAGCAATATTAACTATAATATCAGCATGATATAAAAATCTTTCAAAACTTACTGATTTTAATGGTAATGTTAAAATAAGTAACATTTTTACTATATTATGTTTTTTAATTTTAAGAAAGGTAAAAATGCAACTCAAATGCAAAGTTAAAAAATTTAAGAAATTCATAAAGAATGTTCAGTAAATGTTTAAGTGTGTAAAAAGTGGTTTGCAAGTTCTCTGTTGGAGATTGATTGCTGATCTATCCTCTATAGTCAGGTAGATCAGTAAATGATAACTGCAGTCATATGAAAATATAATTTCTGAATAATCAATGTTATGTGATGCAGATCATAGTCAATATATCCAAGTCACACATTAAAAATAATTTGTATCACTTTGGTTATGTTAGTCATTTTGAGGAGTAGTTTCCACATAACATAAAACTTCTGAACTCTATTTTTATAGGTGATTTGGTACTGAAACATAGTTCAAATATTTATGGTTTTTATAAGCCAATTATGATTGCAGTAAAAAGTGCATCCTTTACAAAATGGACTGTGGAGTACAGTGAAATGAACTACTGCTAATTAAAGGTGGCTTTCATTCAAAGACTGTTGACATGTCTGATAAGATGGTGATTTCTCCTACAAATGAGGCTGGAGACTAAAATCCTACCAGAAGACACATTTTCAAATTTTCTCAAATGTAGATGAAATAAACACAGTTTAAAAACACAGCGTTCTATCCAAATACCCACTAAAAATAATGTTTGAAGTAATATATATAATTTTGATTTGAAAAATTCTACTTTAATTAAAATGGACAGCAATTTACTAAGATAATAGTACATAAAAAATGCTTTAATCAATTAAGTCATTCATAGTAAATTTGAGTCCAGGTTCTCACATTTCACTATTCTTGGCTGATCTATTATCTATTATCACAGTGTGGGATACTTAATAACAAAAATCATGAAAACAAAGAAAAAGTAAGTAAATAAAATTAGCTATAAAATTTATATATATATATAATTTAAAAGTTTAAAATTTAAGTGTTCTCTCTCTCCTTTGTAAGTATGCCAAAGTCACATCAATGTAAATATCATACAGGGGTCATTACCCAACTACTAAAAGATGCCAAGGAAAATAAGGGAGATATTGCAGTTCTCTGGTTAAACCTTAAGAATGCTTATGGGTCAATTCTCCACTGTCTGGTAGAAGAAGCTCTAATCCGGTACCATATACCCACTGCTTTCACCAAGCTCATTTTAAACTATTATAAGGATTTTAGAATGAGGGCAGTAACAAAGACCTCAGCTTCAGCGTGGCACAATCTTGAAAGAGGGATAATAACCGGCTGCACTATTTCAGCGACTCTCTTCGCATTATCAATGAATATGCTAATAAAGGCGGCTGAAGTGGAATGTCAAGGACCAGTCTCCAGATCCGGTGTAAGGCAACCACCGATTCACGCGTATATGGATGACATGATCATAACCAGCATGTACACCACTGAGGCAAGGCGGTTGCTGAAGGACATTGAAGAACTCATCAACTGGGCAAGAATGAGTTTTAATGCTTCCAAATCACGTTCCCTAGTAATGAAGAAAGGTAAGCTTTGGAAAAACGAAAGATGACATACCTACAATACATCAAAATCCAGTAAAGAGCTTGAGGAAGCAGTTCAATGAAACCCTAAAAGATTCAAGGTCCATAATATTAACAAAGGAGAATCTAGAAGGGTGGTTAATCAGGGTTGATAAGTCTGGCTTACCTGGCAGATATAAAGCTTGGATTTATCTACACATCATTCTTCCAAAAATACTCTGGCCTGTAACGATCTATGATTTCACTTCCTCCACGGTGGAACTAATAGAAAGAAGCATAACATCACGACTACGTAGGTGGTTAGGTTTGCCAAGATCTCTATGCAGGGCAGCGTTATACGGGAAAACAAACGCACTGAAACTCCTGTTTAAAAGCCTACATGAAGAATTTAAAGTAGCTAAAGTGAGATCTACAATCCAGTACGAGTGCTCGAAAGATCCTAAAGTAGCCAGTGCAGGAATATCAGTATATACAGGTAGAAAATGGAACGCCTCGAAAGAACTGAATAAAGCAAAAGAAAGAATCCGAGAAAAGGCGATACTAGGGATCATAGCTACTGGATGCGTGGGCCTCGGGTTTTTTCCCTCAGAAAAATATGACAAACTGCAAGGAAAAAAGAAAAGTCATCTTTTGCAGGAAGAAATCAGAAACGGCGAAGAAGAGAAATGAATAGCAATCCAAGTCGGGATGAGACAGCAAGGGGCATGGACCAAATGGAGCTCTATGTTGAAAAGTATCTGGCTAAGAACAGACAGAGTAAGAAAACCATTGGAAGCTCTGTACACAGGTCTATTCCAGGTATTAAGTTGTTATGAAAAATATTTTACTATAAAAAGATCAGATGACGTACATAGTAATGTTTCAAGAGATAGACTAAAACCTGCATGTATTTCTGAAAATATTAAATCAAAAGATTTCACCAAATCAAGACGGGATTTGGATAACTCCCTATCTTGTCCTGAGGAAACTAATGATAAATCAGAAACAAGAATGAAGTCCAGTAGAATGGTTAAATGAAAGAAAGAAAAAACATTTTTATTACTAACAAAAACAAAAATAAACAAACAATAACTCCGTTTACTGAGGCGAAAGTTATATGTAGTGATACCAGGGACCGGATGTTTGCCCTCAGAGGTCAAGATAACAAATGACCAAAACTGGTCTTTGCACATCTGGGCTTCACGCAGATGTTCTGGTGGAAAACCAAAAATAAATAAATATCAAATTCCTTTTACGGACCCTTTTCACAAGCCGATGTGAATTTTGTTTATCGTCCAATGGGAAGCTCAGAATTAAATCCAGGTGTAAATTCCCAAATGACTTGTTTGGAGCCCCAAAGACGAAATAAAAGGCCAACACAGTTGAGAAAATACGAGCATAATTAATATGTCCCTTGACCATGTCGCATGATGCTTGCCTCTCCTTTCTCTCTCATCATCTTTTTCACTGTTCACTGAGCTACTTACCCAATGGACTGAGCGGAGACATCAAAGACACTCCTAACAAACACTCACACATACATACGCACAAACTCTTTTCGGCATTTACTGCTATGAACATTGTTAACAACCTTTGTACCAACCAAAAAACATTACTTTTAATTGTAAAAAACCTTAATTGTTTATATATATATATATAAATGTTGTTTCTATACACAATTTGATTTTCTTGTTTTATACCTCACTTATACTGGGCTATCTACTAACAAGTCCAAATTCAATTAATATATTTCAGCACACAAATACACTTCACTATAATGGATAACCCACTATACCATAAAGGCATCCACCTTCAAAGATGATTTTATCTTGTGTTGACGTAAAATATTGTTATTCAATGTTAACAGTTACCAAATAGCAGACGCAGTTCGTAAATTTGTAATGCGGTTCTATGACGTTACTCTGCATGAGAGACTGAAATGTTAACAGAACCATACGTCTAAAAGCAATGTAATGTGATTGAAATGTGATTTTATTAAGTGTGGCTTGTTTCGATTTAATGTAGATGGCCTCCAATATCTGAAGGTTCTTTTTACTCTGTGTATGAGTGAGTATTATTGTATTATCAACTAAAATCTGTATAATATTACCTACATGGCTATGTTTTTTTCAGAAATGTCGTTTAATTGAACTATGATCAGAAAGGTGGTAGGTAAGTCTATGTGAGAGCGTGGTAGTAGTAAAACTAATATATGTAGTGGGTTTATTATTAGTACTAATAATAAACATACTACATACCTGAAGTTGAAGCCAAAATATGTTTAGAACGGCTCATGATTAAACATAACAGACATTCATTGTCTGTTATATTTAACAATATATGTTTAGAAAATATATATGTCATTTAATTGCCATACATGACAGATGCTTGGGCAATAATGTCTCAAAAGTGACATGACTGACTCGGCAGTAGATTTTCCCACAGTAGGTTAGCATTACTTTCTGCAGTAGACCAGTTGCCAACCAAGGCTATAGAATCCAATCTGTCCTGCTATTCAACCCATAGCTGGAGGGACAAGAGATGGATTAATACTTTTCTCAAGGGTATTTGTGTGTAAGGGAATGAAATCAACTAGAATTTGAACTTGGCTCTCCGATTTCTCAATCGGAACCAATATTCATTACACCACAATGCACAAGTGATATAATATATATTTGCTGTAAATAAAAGGCATGCAACTAGTTGAATAAAGGATATATAAGAAACACATGCAAGCCTCTTGGTTCATGTCATCTCTGCCATTAAGCTTCTTAAGTAGTGGTTGCTTGATGGGTTCCTTTGAATAGCGCCACAAATCATCCTGACGTCGCCTTTTTGCCGTGGAAAGAGTTTTTGTCATTGTTCTCTTTGGTGGGGGTCTACAAACAAACAAACAAATCAATAGTTGACAAACTTTTTAACAATTCAAACAACTAGTCTTTCTTTTCTAAATTTTGTTACAGTACAAACAAACAGATTTTATTTAAGAGTATAAGGAATATATGCATTCATTTTAACTGGTAATCACGATGATAATTTCTTTGGGGCAACACTCAGTTGTGTTGCTTCCACCCTTTTAATAATAAAAACTTAGATGAAAACATTTAACAAAGCCATCATTTTCAAAACAGAAATGCTTTTAATTGCATTCCAATATGGATAGACTTGCCTAAAATCTGGTGCCATGCATCATCAGTGGCAGCTGGTTTCTAACTGAAAATTTATTATGAATTACTTAAAAAAACTCAATATCAAGATCAGTTGAAATTAAAAGTGACAGATGTTAGTGGATGTTAATTTATTTTCCCTATAAAGGATGATAACTCAAAATACAACTGAGTTACTTCCCTTGTCCACTAGTTGGAGTGTATCATTTCTGAATTCATCATGGTAACAAGCAAATATGCACATGGAATTCATGGTTTTCTATCTAACAAATCTTTGCTGTTCTCAGACTGTAAATAAATCTTATTATTCTCTCCCTCTCTCTCCATATATATATATCTTGGATTGTGACTATATTTTATTAGAGATTTTCTCAACATTATCCCTTTTGCTTTTAACCACAGGAATGACTATTAAGAACATCCTCTTTCTAAATTTATAGACAAATACATGCTGGGATGTTTTCAATTAGCAATAAAAATGGACCAATTCTTGGTCTCATCCACAGCAATGTCTATTAAGAACATCCTCTTTCTAAATTTATAGACAAATGCATGCTGGGATGTCTTCAATTAGCAATAAAAATGGACCAATTCTTGGTCTCATCCAGTATACTTTTGTTCTTTCTTGTCTTGAGGTCAGAATGTTATAATCACTTAATTCTATCATTTTTGCATGTGAACACAATTCTTATTTTCTGAAATTTTACCTTATTACCTCTACCATAAGGCGAAGGTATTGTCTTCAGCTGTGATTGTCTTTTTCTTGTTTGACTGTGGTCAAAATATCTCAAATCCCACCAAATAGATTTGGATGAAACTTTCAGGGATGATTGGTCTCATGACCAGCATGAATTAATCAGATTTTGGGTTTGATCCACTATGGATTAAAGTTTCTAAGTTATTTTTCCGTTTTTATTAAATTTTAATTTTTACCATTCAAATCCCAAATACTGAATGATCTCCTAGATCATTTTAAATACTGAGTTACTTCCCCTTTTTTATTTTAAGTGTGCATTTAATTTTGTTGTGTTCATTTTTTGTATTTTCACTCTTGAGAGTGGTCAAGTTCATTGCAGTTATACTTTCTCATTTTAATAATCATCTCTTGCTAATCACTGAGATGATATCGATATTGCCTTGGCAGAGGTTTGCAGTCTGTGAGTGCTCTTTCTAGTTAATATTGCTTTGCTTAGTTTTGACTTGCATATATATTGTTTGCTTAGTATTATTTTGCCCTGTGTTTTTTCTTTCTTTTTGTCTATTGAGAACTTTGTCAATTCCATTTGTTGAGAATTTTGTCAATTACCCTCTATTTTGAGTGACTTTTGGTCCTTGTATTAGGGAAACAATAGTACAAAGTTTATTTAATATTTTAACCTCTACATTTACAAAGGCTGTATCATAAGAATAACAAATACAGTTTCAATTTTAAAGAATTAACAATATTTTTTCATTTTTGTTTTTTGTACCTCATCCCATATTTATTCGTCATTGGTAAATCCTTTTTAATTTACCAAAATATTTTACTAGTGTCTGAGAAATGGATCCTGTAGGCCTGACTATATTTATGTCTGTCTCTACCCCCAAATTAACACACAAGTGGGTTCTAAAAAGATCTCAGGCTAACCAAGAAGCCCTTAAAAAAAAAGTTTGATGGTTGGCCAGATTTTAGAAAATGAGTCAAGAACTTTTCAGCATTTTTGTAAAGTTTATTTCATTTTCAATTATTCTATTCAAATATTTTTAAACACTGATTGATATTCTCTCTTCTAATTGACTAAAGACAGTTGGAGATACCACTGATCAAAATATAATGATTAAAACAACAAATACAAAAATGCTAAATGAATAATTACAGCACTGTGCCTATGAGAGAACACAAATTAAGACATTTAAGGCCCAATAAATTTTGTAATTCCTTTAACATGAATCCAAAGTAAATCATATTGCTAGAGACCATATGTTTAATCCTTGAGGCAGATAGTATAGTAATAAACACTGGCTCAGTGGAGAGACAGATCAGCCTTATATTGTGAATTCTAAAATTACCTACAAAGAACAGAAAATGAGAACTCACACTTATGGTGATCTCTTAAGTGCAGTTTAGATGTGGCATATAGACAAAAGTATGGGGCACCCACTAAGGACAAAACTCACTACTCAATTGTAATGGTTCTCATGAGACAAGCTTGCTAACCATTATATCACATTGAGAAGGAGTTTAATTTAACATTTCTGGAAAGTTACCAAATGCAATAGACTCAGAGAAAGTTGGAGAGTAGAGGACAAAACATTGTAATAAAAGCAAAAAAAAAAGTGGCCTGGAGCCATTTTAATTCTTATTCTGAATTAGGATTTAGATGTAATTAATCAACCAATCAGCTCGGAGAATGAAAGCTAAAATATTCTCACCTGAAATGATCATACGAGAAGCTCTCCAGAGTATGGGGTTTCTCGTTATGTTCTGTTATGTTAGGGTTTTCCATAGTTGGTGTTACATCTCTTGCAGTGTACTCAGCTCCACGGGCAAACAAGCCCTGTTTGGTGAAGGAAAAGAAGAAAAAAAACTTTAAAATTTTAGATTAACAACATAAAAACATGTAAAATATTTTCTTTTCTCTTAGTTTACATTCTGCTTAAAAAATAGCATATGTTGCCATATATTTATTTATTCATCAGTCTACACAAAAATGATAAACATTTTGTATTAATGCAATTTATTTAAATGAATTATATTCAAATTTAATTATAACTAATCTGAGATTAAGCATTATTATTATTCCATTAATTATACAGATTATGTTTGAATTTATATGATAAAGGATTCTCAATTATTATTAACTAGAGTCTGGCTTGTCATAGGATAATATTTTAATTGATTGATTGTTTTGTTTAACTGCATTCCAACCTTAGTGCTGAAAATGATTTTGAGTGATTTTAAAAGATTGATTGATTGATTGTGTTTAACAGCCTATCAACCTCCAAAGGGTCACTTAAAGCCAAAAGGTGTTTTTCAAAGTTGGTTGTTTTCGACCTTTCTTTTAAGGAAAAAAATTTTTTTTTTTTAAAGAGAGTAATGAGCAGTGGTGAATAGTTAGTGTTTTGGGTTTTTTTTTTTGTATGGAAGGGATTTAGATTTTCGTATATAGTTTAATTTCTTTTAGAAATTGGAATATTTTGCTTGGGTCAACATTGTTAAATAGATCTTTTAAATTGTTTGATCTGTAATATTTTGATCGAATGGAGTTGAAGTCATAGCAGCTTATCAAAAAGTGTTTCACTGTGAAGGGTTCCTGGCATGCAGTGCATATCGGGGGTTCTTTGTTTTTCAGTAGGTATGAATGGGTAATCTGGGTATGTCCTGTTCTTAGTCTAGTTAGTGTAACTTCCTCCTTTCTTATCTTACGGTAGCCTGGATACCATTCGCCGACGGTAGGTTGGATATTTTGGAGCTTATTGTTTGGGCTATTATTCCATGTTTCTTGCTATTTAGTTCTGATAAATTTGTGGATTGTTGGTTTGAAGTCGGAGTAGGGGATCTTGACATCAGATACATTTTGATGTAATGATTTTTTTGCTGCTGAATCAGCCCTCTCATTGCCATGGATGCCAATATGACTTTGTATCCAGCAGAGTTTAATGTTTTTGTTTTTGGAGAGCTGGTTAAATCTATGTAGAAGTTTGATGATAAGTGGGTTGGTTGATTCTTTGTTTCTTAGAGAAGTAAGAGTAGATTTAGAATCTGTGAAGATGATAAACTTCTTGAGTTGATTTGTTGAAATAATGTCAAGGGCTAAGTTGATGGCTAGAATTTCAGCACTATAAATCGAGGCTTTATTTGGAATTTGTTCTAGTAATTCCATGTTATTGAGGATGGCAGCACATCCTACTCTGTCTTCCTTTTTAGATCCATCGGTATATATACGGACGTAATCGGGGAAGTTATCTATAATAGAGAGAGTTTCTTCTTGAAAGGTGGTTGGATTTGTTTTTGCTTTAGAGTATCTGGCTAGGTCCATCAGAATTGTAGGTTGTTCCAGCAACCATGGGGGTGTTTCTGGAATGATGACCTTGTGTATGTGATTTATGTCTATTTGTGTTTCAGTAATAAGTTCCTCCATGCGGAGGCTGAATGTTTTAATGATTTTTTCTTTTTGATGGAAGAGGGGTTTAAGTTGTGGTTGAAAAACTATTTTGTGGGTAGGATTTGATAGATTAGAGGCTAGTTTTATGTAGTATTGCATTCCAAGTTTTTGTCTTCTCAGTTTTAGCGGAGGTTCATTTGCCTCAGTATATAGGCTTTCCACCAGGAAAAGTCGTGAAAGCACCTGACACGAGTCTCAGACCTTGATGATGGATGGTCTCCAGTTTTTTAAGGTATGATTTTCTGGCTGATCCATAGATGAAGCATGTGTAATCAAGTTTGGAATGGATCAAGGTTTGGTATAATTTAGCAAGTGTTTTTTTATCTGCACCCCATTTGTTGTGAGATACTACTCTTAGAAGTTGAATGGTTTTATTGCATTTGGCTCTCAAGTATTTGATATGTGGGATAAAAGATAGTTTATGGTAAAAAATAATGCCAAGAAATTTATGTTGTTTGACGGCTGGGATTTCAGTATCATTGAGTTTTAAGACAGGGTCGTTATGCATTTTGTGGATTTGGCAGAAGTGTAGGCATTTAGTTTTTTCTTTGGATAATTTGAAGCCATTTTCCATGGTCCACTTGCTTATTTTATTTAGGCATAGTTGTAGTTGGCGCTCTATTGGGCAAATATGTTTAGATCTGTAACAGATCAGAAAATCGTCCACATATAGTGAACTGTCTATATCAGGGTTTAGACATTTTACAATGTTGTTGATTTTTATGTTGAATAGGGTACGGAGAGTATGCATCCTTGTGGAACCCCCATTTTTTGTTCTTTTTAGTCTGATAAGGTATCATCCAAAAGTACTTTAAAATTTCTGTTTTTTAGAAAGTTGTCTATATATAAAGGCATTTTCCCTTTTAGGCCAAGTGCTTTCAAATCTCTCATTATTCCGTATTTCCATGTGGTGTCATAGGCCTTTTCAAGGTCGAAGAAGACCACTGTGAGGTGTTCTTTTTGGATGAAGGCTTCACGTATAAAGGTTTCAAGTCGGACAAGGTGGTCGATTGTCCCTCTTCCCTTCCTAAAACCTGTTTGGAGGTTGGTTATTAAGTTGTTAGTTTCCACATACCATGTCAGTCTGTTGTTGATCATTCATTCCAGTATTTTGCTAAGACAGCTGGTTAGAGCAATAGGTCGGAAATTGGTTTGGGGAATTTTATATGTTTTTCATGGGTTTTGGAATGGGAATAATGGTGGCCTGTTTCCAGAGTTTGGGAATGTTACCAGTGGTCCATAGGTAGTTGTATATATTTAGTAAGTAATTAAGAGAGTTTTTAGGTAGCTGCTTTAGAAATTCATAATGAATTTTGTCTGGACCAGGAGTTGTGTTATGGGCCCTAGCTAGTGCAGTTTGGAGTTCTGAAATTGAGAAAGGTAGGTTATAACTTTTGGTATTTCCTGATTGAAAGTTGATGTTTTTTTTTTCTTCACATTGTTTAATGTTTTGGAATGTTCTATCGAGATTTTGTGGGGATGAGTTTTGTGAAAAAGTTTCTGCTATATGGTTCGCTATGTCTTTTTTGTTCGTAAGCTTTACGTTGTTCAAGGTGAGGTGTTTTATTGGGATGCTATCACATTTTCCTGATATCCTTCTGATCATGTCCCATATTGTTTTGGTTTTGGTGTTCAGTTTTGAGATGTAATTTTTCCAGGTTGTTTTTTTTTATTCTTTGATAATTTGCCTGGCTTTGGCTCTACAATTTTTGAAAAAGTATAGGTTTTCTTTGGTAGGGGAGGAGTTGAATTTTCTTAAGGCTGCACGCCGTGCTCTTATTGCCTCTTTGCATTGATCATTAAACCATGACTTGTTGAATTTCATTGAAGTGGAAGATTTAGGTATGCATTCTTTAGCTATAGATAAAAGAGTTTTGGTGAAGTAGAGGATGTGATCTTCATTGCTGGTATTGGATTCTGGAATTAGTTTTAAATAGCATAGTTTTTGGAATCTTTTCCAGTTAGCTTTTTGAATATTCCAGCATGGTTTTTTCTTCCTGAGTTGAGGATTCGAGTTTTCCAGAATGATAGGGAAGTGTTCACTTCCACAGGTAACCCCCAGGACCCTCCAGTTGTAGTCCAGGAAGACAGTGGGGTCACTTATAGTTAGGTCAATAGTGGAGTATGAGCCTGATGCTGGGTGAAGATATGTGTTTGATTTGTTATTATATAGGCATAGGCTGTTTTGATTGATTACATTTCAATGATTTGGCCTTTGGGGTTGGTTTCAGAGCTTCCCCAGATTTCATTGTGACAGTTGAAGTCTCCCATTAGAATAAATGGTCTTGGGAACTGTTGGATTATGTTGTCTAGTTCTGGTTCTGTGATATTGTAACAGGGGGGAATATATATGGAGCATATAGTGACTGTTGCTGACACCGCCACTGCTTGTAAATTGGTTTTTAATTTGATTTGATTTTGTGGTATCTTATTGTTTATGATTATGGATGTGCCTCCAGAGGCTTTGTTAGGATTTTTGTTTATATGGTTGTATGAGGTATAATGTTTTACATTAGGTATATGGTTTTCTTTAAGGAATGTTTCCTGCAAACAAACAACTGCTGGGGAAAAGTTTTTGAGAATTATTAAGAGTTCATTGAAATTTGCTTTTACACCTCAAATATTCCACTGAATAATTTTATTCGTCATATGTGGGTTTCAGTTTTGATAGGGTTTTTGTTTGGGATTTTGGCATGGATGAGGATTTTGTTCCTCAATAACCATTGCTTCTAAATTTTCGGATCTGTTTCTTCTTGGGCTCAAGCTGGTTTGGGTTCTTGATTTTCATGTTGGTCTGTCTTGTTTGCTGGTTCTTTTATTCTGGGGATTTTTTTGGTTTGTCCGAATGAGGGGTTAATTTTGATTCAGTTTTTTTTGGAGAGTTTGTGTTAGGGATAATTTCTGTTTTCTTATTGGGTAAAGTGGGGTTTTTGTTGTTTGGCTTATTTGGTTTAGGTAAGAGGTTTTTGTCCTTGTGTGTGGGTTTTTGATTTTCATTTTGGTTTTTGTTAAGAATTGGTTTTGGGTTTTCATTGGCAAAGGAGGATTCAGATTTACCAAGGGTAATTTTTAATTTGTTGATGAATTTGGGCCAATCGTTGGGTTCTAATTTTATGAGTTTTTCAAGAAGATCCTTGTATTTATCTTTTGTTTCAGTAGTTGGAGGGGTTCTTTGGGCGATGTTGGAGTATGAAACCTTATTTGAGTATACTTCAACAATTTTCCTTGCTTCCCAAAAGGGTATATTTCTATTATATTTTACCTCGAGTATTTCTTTTTCTTTTTTCCATATACAACAGTTTCTTGAGTATGCCAGATGGTCACCTTCACAATTTGCACATTTGATTGTTCAATTGCATTGATCTTCTAGGTGATCCAAATCCCTCGTTCCACATTTCTTGCATACAGGTTTCCTTGTACACTGCTCCTCATGGTGTCCAAACATCTGGCATTTGAAACACCTGAGCAGGTTTGGGATGTAGGTCTCAACTTTAAATTGTATCTGACCTTAATCTCTTTTGGGGGCTTGTGGGAGTTAAAGGTCAAGATATATGTGTTTGTGTTAATAGTGTTGCCTTCTTTTTTGATGGTGATTCTTTTGTAATCTATAACTCCTTGACATTTTAGTCCTGTTTTGATTTAATCTGGAGTGCAGAGGGAGAGTTCCTGGCTCCTTTAGATGTGTTTAGCATTTGATGGGGGTACGCTTTTATTTTTAGGTTGTGAAAGGAAGTCATTTTGAGCAGAGAATCTGCTTGTTTCTTTTGGTCGACTTCTACTAGCAGTGTTCCATTTTTTGTTTTCTTGACCATCTTTGGGGGTTATCCTGGACGATATTACCTTTTCTATCATGAAGGGAGATAGCTTTGATAAGTGAATATCTTCAGTGGACTCAAGGACAATGAATTTAGTGAAGCCAGGTTGGCACAGCTCAGAGTCACTGTCTGATTCCATATGGGGTCTCTTGGAGGGGTTAGGGAAAGCCATAATATTCATTTTGGTATAAGTTCATCGCCTGTGCTACCCACCCACCAGTTCGGAGCCCGCAATTGGGGTCTGCCAGGGGGAAAACCCAATCGCCCTGACGGACCAGGGACTACACAGGTGGTATACTCACCTCAGTGAGTGGTCCAGAGCACCTGCCACCTCATCCAATGCTCTGCTCCAAGACAATGTGCATGGGTGGAGGGTCTGCAGCCATGTCTGGACCTGAACCTCAATGAGATGATTGACCCTCAGCCAACGCCTTCTAATGTCTACAGGTTCTAGGTATTCTTCTGTAATTTTCATTCTGGTTGTTGGGGAAGATTGGTAAGGTTGATGTTGTTTATTTCCTGTAGTAGACATTAGGGCTTGACCTGACCAGCCAATTGGTCGGATTGGGCCCCTCCGACTGCCCGTCTAGCCCTGGTAAGGGCCGAAGTGGTGCGTTGGGAAGTGGAGGTACTTAACCTGACCTCCAAGGCGCTCAACCACCAGGATCCCATCCCAGGGCATCACGGGTCATCACCCATGGCCAACAGGTGCCCCCATTGAGGGATTTTTACCCTCTGCAGGGGGGCAGTTGGCATATTCTGATGCCCCGCCAACAGGGCCAGATTTTAAAAGAATCTTGAGTTAAATGTGCTTCTTGGTTTGGGTAGGTGTCTTGAAGTAGTTTAGCATCTTGAAGCAAGCAGCTTCATGGAGCTATATAGCTTGGTATATTTGTGTTTATTTCAATCATTTCTAGATTTTGTTATGAGATCAGCTTCTCTTATAATATTTTAAATGTTAGTAATATACTTCTGCCATTGTAGCGAAATATCAGTTTTTGTCACTTTTGGTCAACCTAAATCAGTTGTCTGATGATATGCCAATAAATTTAAGCAGGCTTTCATCACATATGAACAAAGAATGTTAAAATATAGCATAACATATTTTGGGCATTACAAAACAATGTACACTGTCTTTTACATACATAGATTTATTTTTTTTTAAGTTGTATTTCATTCATCTTATTACCTCCACCTTAAGGTCAAGATATCTCAAGACCCACAAGATAAATTCAGATGAAACTTTCAGGGATGATTGGCCTTATGATTGGCACAAACTGATTAGGTTTTGGGTTTGATCTGGTGCAGGATAAACTTACTAGGTAATTTTTCCAGCTTTTTCTTATTTACTCATATTTTTTTCGTAAGTTTCACATGCCAAATACTGAATTACCTCCCTTAAATTGCTTTAGATTATATTTTCTGAATGCACTTTTTTTATAATAGTAAATAATCATCTAAGAATGATGACGATACCATAGACCAAACATGTGAGCAACAACGAGGTCTTGGAGAGGATGCAAACAAAAAGAAAACATATACTTAGCATCAGGAAGAGACTGCTAAGGTTTCGAGGACATGTAATGAGGAAAGAGAGCTTGTAGAATCTAATACTCACAGGATGGATAGAGAGAAAGAGAGACAGGAGAAAGCAATGTGAGACATGGGTTTGAGTAAGTGGATGGCAAAGTAGGATTTTGGAGAGATACCAAAAGGAAAAGTATTAAGAGTGACAAGGGATACGGGCAAGGGAAGTTCCATAATTGCCTACACATTGAAAGGACATGGCACATAAAGAAGAAATGATCATTGCTTGCTAATTAAGATGATATCTTTGATCTTGTTTCTTTTGCTTTTAAGTGCAAAGATTAGACTTTTCAGACAACTTCCTAAATCTTTTCCACATATTCACATAAACTGTCTCTTACTCTCTAATCATCTACCTCTTGGGCCTTGTACAGGGTGAATATCAATGTAAAAAAATTTGAAAGATACTTCATTTTATTGGGATGTTTTGATGTGAATACTTACGACAATTTCTTCTGGTGGCTTAGTGATCGTGGGAAGAACATAAACACATTCTGCCGGGAAGTCACCGCTGCGTCTTGTGCGTAGACACTGGCCATAAGACCAGCCAGAATTGAGAACTTGCTCTCCAGTCTGTTGCTCAAGAGTAATGAGATCACCTTTCTGGAACGTCAAGAAAGATGTACTGTCACCTGTGGAAAAGGTTAAAATAAATTTTATTTTTACTTAAACACTCAAAATATGTGACATAGTTTAAATTTTGTTAAGTTCAAACAGGAACATCAACCCAACAAACAAAAACCCTAACAATGATAAGACACATTTCTATATTCGAGTGTATATTAAATGTTTAAGAGGCAAGTGACCTGACATTGAATTTAAATGTTGTTGTGGAATGTTCTTGAACAAAAAAAAAAAATTCTCTTTTACTTTTCTATAATTACACTCTTCCAAATTATGACAAACTATATGGCCACAATGTGATGACTGTGTTTAGGAACTTAAAAAAATCTATGTTTTCGGACAAGCAAAAATACATTCTTAATAATAGTTAATAGATTAGCCAAACATGCTCAGACCCACAAATGATTTGGAAATTTTTATATGCTATGTCAAAAAAAAAGAAATCACTTTTATGAATATAAGAAAAATATGACAGAAAGCTTAATCACAGTGTCTTGTCAGTCATCTTCAATGAAACCTGTATAAAATTTGCTGTCCAAATAGTTGTCTAGTTCAACTGGCACCTAATCTCATCATCCTCTCTCCTCATTCACTTTCTTCCTTCTGGTGACAGAGATTTCTGTGAAGGTTCAGCCTGAAGAGTTGTGAGCAGGAGCCAGAGAGAAGCAACAAAAATAGTGGTTGTCAGAATATATAGCAGGAAGAAATAATTTTGGAACAAAAGGTTGGTTGATTGGTGACCAATGGGTAACAAAATAAGAAAAGAACAGACAAAATATGGAGATGAGATAGAGAGGTTTGCTGGTAATACATGGCAAAAACTTAGCAGTAGAATCACAATGAAACATGTAAACTCTCTATTTAAAAGCATTTAAAAAATAAATGCAAAAATTGCTTTTACTTACCTGGAGGTGGATTGTAGTCATGGATTGCAATAACAAATCGAGAACGTTTTTTCAAACCTTCTAAAAATGTAACAATCAAATCCTTTATGTCCTCAGAATTTGGTGAAGTAAATGTGTATTCTTCACCTTTAATGGTAGCCAATGTGAAACTCTGCCCATGGAGTTTACGGGTTCTGAAAAATATTAAAGAAAAAATTGCAAGAAAGAAAAGCTTTGGATTTAATCCAAGAGCACAGATACAAAATTCAATGCAAAAAAAAAAAAAAAAAAATTGAAGATAAAAAAAAGCTTTATAAGTAACCAATATCTGATGAATGAAAATTATAAATGAATTTGATAAAATTTCACTATTTAAATACATCAGAGGACAAGGGGAATTTGAGAACAAACATCAAAATCACCCACAACTGTTGTTAAATAAGGATTTCCTTATAAACCTGCATAACATTTTTTGGATTCGAATAAAAAAAAATAAAGACATTCACTTTCAAGAAGAAAATATTCCAAAATTTATCTCTATATTGTTAATGAAGTTTTGCCACTTTTGTCACTCATAAGGCATCAAATTAGTGGAATGAAAATGAATTAGAAAAGGAAAGAACACTTAAAAGAACAGAAGTTATGTCCCTTATTTTACCACTAAATTTTCTTATTAATATTCAAACTAATAATAGAGTATGCATGTCACTCACCGACTACTAGATACAGCAGTAATTTCAGGAAAAGACAACTCTAACAATACTTGTTCTTGATCATCTACAACATAGACTCCAGTCCAATTAACTGCAATGATCACATCATTCTTGGGCAAACTCGGCCCTGCAAACTTGTAGGCTTCATAGAAACGAGAAAACAGCAGTGGCCACTTGTATTTTGCATAACTGACAATGTCTTCTTTCACTTTGATGGGCTTTTGGTTATTCACATTTGCAAAGTAGGCCGACTTCAACTTAGTTATCACTAGGTTTACCCAGTTTGGAAGACCTTTGGCGTTGAGTCTGTTCTCTGGAATGTATGTCTGTAGCAAACTATTCAGGCGTTCATTGCTGATGTTGGTGCCATAACCAATAAAATATTGCTGAGCAGCAATCATTGCTAAGTCATCATCCTGGATAAAAAAAAAAGAAAAAAGAGGGAAGCAATTAAAGAAGGAAAGTTTCTCAGAGAATAAAAAAAAAATGGCTCGATTTCCATTTATCAAGTTCACAATCCTGAAGAAAGATAACAACTTGAATAAAATTACTAACTGGAGTTGATAAACACTCTTGTTATAACAACAACAATAATAATATGGTTAGGCGTCAGTTATATTTGTGAATGGCCTTGTGTCAAACATAACTTCACCCATCGACATTGAAATAAACTTTTGTTGAATAAACATGAACAAATGATAAAAAGGTCTCGTTGGTAACAATAAATATAAAATTTATTTAATTAAAGAATTTGACATATTATTTTGTTGATTTAATAAGGGTTGAAAGTCTGCAAAAATGTCTCTCTTCTAGGTGTGTGTGTTTTAGAATTCACTTTTGTTGGTTGAATGAGGTGAAATGAATTTGTGTAAAAGAAGACATCTGTTTCGCTATATGTTTGTGTGTGCGTAATAGTAGTTATCAAGAAGTCTTTTCCTTGGTGAGAGAAGAGAATGAAAATGGTGTCTGATCTTTCTTTCTTTTTTTTGCCAACAATAAATGAGGAAAAGGGAAACAGAAACTTAATGATTGCAGTAAAAAAGAGAAAATGAGAGAGTAAACAAATGCATGTCTTCTGGATGTGGAGTCCAGTTGACAACTGGTTTCTGTCTGCTGAGAAAGCAAACTTTACAGTATAGATGTTTCAGACTCTCAGAAAAGACTCTAATGTTAAGTTTTTCTCTAAATTTTCATTGATTAAAAAAAAAAATGAGAAGTGTATCTTTTTTGCTTACAAAGATGTCTGCATGGCTATTTTTCAAGGTAAAGTATGTAAACCAACTGTTACATGAAAAAGGCTTTTTAATTGTTGTATGAATATTATGCGCATAACTTTTTAATTGACTCATAGAAAGGTGGAGGTGTGTATGCTCAGATTTTTTTGTACAATTAGATTTTACGAATCCGAAAATGTTGATTATTATAAAGATTGTAAAACTTCCATTCCCACTAGAGAATGCTTGGATCAACACGGATCCAGCAAGTAGTTTGAATAAATAAGTTGTTGAGTATATTACGTCTTTGTTGTCTTTGTGTTGCTTCGACTTTTCAGCAACCAGTCTCATATATCTTTCCACCAGTGATACAACATGTACAGTATTGATAATTATGGTGGTGAAGAATAAATTTAATGAAAACCCCAAAATAACAACTAATAATTCAAATAAGATAACTACAGCTATTAACTCTACCAGATCCACGTTCAGTAAGCAATTAAATTCAACCAAATTGCAATTAACAGTAGATAATGTAAGAATAGTTCAATTATGGGAACCCAATTGCTCACTGAGGTATGTAGTGTACTTGTCAAAATTTTGTCATTTGATTGCATTGCTGTTTTCATCAATTAGACTTATTCAATTTAGTCAACTGTTTTATTCAAACATAGTAAATGGCAATGAAGCTAAAACATCTGAAGGAATTTTGTGCAAGACATTGGAACAATTTTATTACAGTAAAAAAAAATGCTTAGCTGGCACTAAAAGTATTTAAACTGTTATAACAATCTTTGTTGGATAATTTTTGGCATCACAGACTCAACTTATCCCACATTTATTAACCTGTGGTAGGCATATGAGTATTTTTTTTTTTTAATTAAGTTCCCTTCAAGCAAGAGAGTAAAGGCAGTAAAGCCACTAAGACAAAAGGGGTTACTGGGTGTAGAAGAATTAGAAGACAGAAACATTACTAAGAAGTGAGAAAAAAGAAGAGCCTGAGTTTTGTTTAACAGTATATCAACCTCTGTGCATTATTTAATGCCAAAAAGGTAGGGTTTTAAGGTATATTTTTAATGTTCGGTTATAGTGAGAAGGTTAATTTAGTCAGATTTTGATGAAAATTGTTTTTTTTAATTTTTTTGTTTGTTTTAGAAAACTGAAGATGTCTCCTAGTTTTGTATTTAAAATGTATTGCTAATAATAATTATGTATTATGGCATTTTTTTTTCTTCAAAAATGTATTGTTGGTAATATTTTTTCTTTCAAAAATGTATATTTTTCTATAAGTCTATTTTTATGTATATATTTCTATAAAAGTGTATTTTTATACTTTCATAGTTTTGATCCCAGTTTGGAAGTTAACTATTTCCCCATAGCTGGGATCCTAACAGGTGCTACCACTCTGGGTCAGGGTTGACCTAGAAACAACAGCAATTAAGAGGTGGTTTCATGCTCCTCACAACCTCCTAATCAGAGGCCTTGCTGCCAGATGCAGTTTACCATCATACCCAGTACCAGAAAAAAAGAACATTAATCAGAAGGACAGTAGATAACGATTGACATTGCATTTAAATTCTTGAAGATTAAAGTTATCTGGAAAGCATGGAGCCATAAGCACAGGGCCATTAAATAAGAGATATTAAGTCTATTTATTTTTATAAATAATCTTTTCTAGTTCTCTAACCAGCTTCTTTATGTTAATATGAAATTCATCAAGGAAGGCACCATAGACTTGTTTTACTCAAGTACTTTATTTACTTGTACATTACTTAGTGGCTCTCTGGACAAACAACAATTTTCTTGATAGAAAACAAGGAACAAGAACACATATATATAAACATATTTTTATTCTTTGTTGGTGATGGTTGTGTGGAGAAGGAATGTAGCCAGGGATAGTCACGCACACGCAGAAGCTTTCAGAGAATTGTTAACCAGTGGGAGTCCTCTGTTTTCTCTCTCTCTGTTTAGACTTCTTCTGTCTTTGTCCAAAAATTCCAGATTTATATAACCTCAAATCCCCACACACTTTTACCCCTCTGAGCTATTGCTTAAAAGACAAAATTATTGTAATTATGATGGTGATTTTTAAACAATTGTCACAGTTACAATAAGTTTGACTTTGTAATTCGCCCCTGAGGATGATCCCAAAGAAGATTGAAAGTGTAATAAATTGGCAAAAATATATTCCAGCCATGGATGGTGGCAGTGGAGTGTAATAATAAAGGCAAAGATGTCAATCATAACTTTGTCAGCTATTGTCTTTCAAGCCTTTGTTGTTACACTCCACTGCCACCATCCACGGTTGGAATATATTTTTATCAAGAATATTTTTGTTGGCTCTCACCTGTGTTTTCTGCCTTTGATGCCAATCACATCTTTGCCTTTATTATTACACTCCACTGCCACCATCCATGGCTGGAATATATTTTTGCCAATTTATTACACTTTCAATCTTCTTTGGGATCATCCTCAGGGGCGAATTACAAAGTCAAACTTATTGTAACTGTGACAATTGTTTAAAAATCACCATCATAATTACAATAGGTTTGTCTTTGTAATTCACACCCTCATTATGATGGTGATTTTTAAACAATGATCACAGTTACAATAAGTTTGCCAATCACCCCTGAGGATGAAACTCAGAGGAGATTGAAAGTAATTGGGTAAGAAAAATCTATGGCGCCTTCCTTGATGAATTTCATCTTAATATCAAGAAACTGGTTAGAAAACTGGAAAAGATTAGTATGAAAATAGACAATATATCTATATTATTCAATGAAACATTTGAATGAAGATATGCTGCCTATATATATATATATATATAATTTCTTTTATTGGATTTGTTTTCTTTTTTTTTTTCAAAGTTTCACCACTTCACAACTGATTGATACAGATTCATGCTGTATCTGTAAATAATTGAATAATCCATACTGTGACAACTGACAGAGGAAATAAAGTGAAATAGATTCTTGGCTGCATTTCCACAGATATTCAACTAATTCATTTGATGAAAAAAACATTTTGGAACAGTTTAAGGCCAATGTTTCACTCACCTTATCACACCTATATTCTCCAAACTGAATTCCTCGGACAACTTGTTGGTAAATCAAATGTGTAGCAATTGCATCTTCGGTAGGGTCATGCCAAGGAGCAAAAATTTCTTTCCTAAAGAATAACCGCCAGGGAGCGTTTCTTTCCTGTGCCCCCTGTTCTTTGGCATATTGCTCACATTGCGAAATAGCATCCATCACATGATCACCGCCACTACCCAAAGAAGACACCTGAAAAAGAGAAATAAGGAAATCAAAACTAGTGTTTATGATTATTGTTGTCGTAAGTTCCGAGACTAAATTATTGTATTATTTCATGCACCCACTTCTTTTTTTTTTCTAGATTTGTACCTTTCTTACTTCACAACATAACATTTCAACAGAAATAGTTTCATTATTTAATATATTTTCAGATGATTCCCTTAATTTTTATTACTTTTAACACAACATTCCAGCCAATATATTCTACAGCCTTCCTTTATATTTTTAAAATTCTGAGATGATATACTTTCATTATTTCAAAGATTTTTCAAAGAAAAATTTCTATCTTTGCTGTATTTAATCCAAAATTTTAGCTGATATGTTCTTCAGTCTTCTCCCAATGTTACTCAAATCCTGTCATATTATTCATCTATCAAATAATGGGAAAGAAGATACAATGATAAGGTATGAAAACATTGGTCAACATATTAAGTTAAAAAGAACAAAGGCAAAGATAGTTTGAAATGTGTCAAACAGGATTTATGATGACAAGTTATTTAAATACTTATTCTTTCTGAAGTAACAAAAGTTATATTTGTTTGACTAAGTCAATTTTGAATGTGAGAATCACAATTTCACATTGATGAGTATTACCAGAAACAAGCAGACCAATAAGAAGTTTGACTGTTAACCACTCATTTTGAAGGTTTAAAACTTCCTATTAATAGCTTTAATGTAAAATTTAAAAAAAAATTACTTTTGTCCCTTAAGAGATATGTTTGAATACAAATATGCATGCAAATATAAAAACTAAATTTAAAATGATATGATTATCAGCATGGTGAACAAAATTAGTTCACTTCACTCTAATGCACTTGGGAAAGACATGAAACCACTTCTCACTGTGCTTTGTTTCATTACCAAATACATTCATAAAAGAACTTATCACTAGCGTGACATATAGGCTGATGGAGACAGAAGTGAATAAGCATATTGGCAAACCAATGTCCTATAACTATATTATTAAAACAGGCAGTAACAATGCTGATACACCTATTTTTAATGTTGAAAAGGTCTAGTTATAAGGTTAAGATGACATTATTACTATAGAGTTAATGTGGAGAGGTAACAATCCATTTTTTTTTTATAAATGATATGCATTGTTAACCCTATGGAACTCTTCAGAATAATCAATTACGCTTACCTTGTCATAAAGGGCAATGTAAAGAGAAAATCCAAATTGGTCATTCAGACGAACTTTTTCTGAGAGTTGTTGGCATAATTCTTTGGCAGTTGTGGCAGAGTCGGCAAGAAGAGTTTTTGTGGTTCCATCCATAAATGTGATTGGCAATAATAGGGGTTTCTTGGATTTTGTAGACTGTAGAGAAAATGGTTTTAATGATTATAAAAGAACATTAGCAACAAAATGGAGAAATCAAAACTAAATCTGTGAAATGAAGTGCAAAATTTAAAGCAGTTATTAATTTTAAAGTAAATAAAAACAAAAATGAGTTTGAAATGTAATCAATCCTTTAAATTATTTTTTGTTTTTCTTAAAAAAATGAAAAAAAAATGTAAATAATAGAGATAAAACATTAAAACAATAGTTTACAACAGAAAACTCTTTTTACTCCAAGCAAATCAATGTCACTAAGACAAGAAATCACAGGGGTTGAAAGAGAAAACTACATAAAAGAAGAATAACAACAACAGAAGAGTCAGGAAGACAGAATATGCTGATTAGTATTAACACAGAACTTAATATGAAAGTAAGTATTTTCAAATTTATTTGTGGATGACAATCTAACAGTCTCATCTGACTTTTTCACTTAGATGGAATGGTCAATCTGAATCTCATATCATTCCATTTTCTTGGACAGTTTTTGGTTTGTGTTGATACCATTTGTTTATATGACTTAAGTCATTTACACAGTTCTCAGTTTATCGCTGTAACTTTTTATATTTTCTTCTGTATTCACTTATGAAGGGATTTTATCATTTCATCTTTTTCTTAAAAATGAAATTGACTTATTTTCTAGATTTTGTCTATTTTCACTTTAATATAATTAGTTCTGAGCTGCAATAATTTTGTTTCTCTTTTCAAGTGCCCTCTGTATCACTGACTTTAATATTCCTTATTTGTTTTTTAAATTCTTTGTGGAGAAAATTTCTTTTCCATTTTTCTTCTCTTGTTGCAGTCCATATAATTCTTGCTTTTATAGACATTTCATCACTTGCTATCCTGTTTTGAATTATGTTTGTAGCATCATTGTACTGTTACGTATTTTTCAAATGCAATTTAAACACTGTCCTCCATATTCATTAATCACATTTTTATTTTCTTGTTTATCCAGAAAGGATGGTATGAGATAGTGTGATGGCTATCAGCATGGGAAATAGAACAAAGTTTAAATTTCAGCTCGGGCCGTTTGTGCATATTTGGCACTAATACCTTTGAGAAAATCATATTCTCTATTCTATAATGCCAGATATCTTAACAAAATGTATTGTCTCCAGCATGACACAATGATTGGCTGAAAAGAGAAAAAGCACTTAGAATAAACCTCTCTTCCATTACTACACAGTAATAACTGTAAAAAGCTGTTACTCCCATTGTCAGCCTTGACAATGGGTCAATAAAAAAAAGTAAGATTGAGAAATACTACAAGAATGACATATTTGAAGGTGTTAATATTTTAAAATATTTGTTTTTGTTCATCTATTTTAATGTATATATATATATATATATATATATAGATATGATATCCTGTCATTACTCACAGAATTAATAAAGTATGGGATACACATTTTTTTTCTATTAAAATAAGCAATAAGAAAATACATAAAAACATTATAGAAATTTTGGATCAAAACGGCATTAGAATTTAAATTACATTTTTATATTTCTCAACCAATCAGCTAAAAACATAGAATAAGAACATTCTAGAAAAATAGGATCGGAAGTCAATTAACAAAAAATATTTAGGCCCCAAAACAAAATAGTAAAATACAAATCTGATTGGTCAATAAATGCCTTCACACCTAAATGTTAGGAAGATTCTTTGATCCACTATTATGGTATATAAATAACACACAGTTAGGAAGTAAAAAGTGAGTCCCCAAGCTAGCCATTAAGTCAGCATGTAACCGATACTTTGTCCGGCCAAGTCATTCTTCCACACCAAAGTTCATGACCTAGCTACAGATGGCCGTGAAAGGAAAAACCCGACAAACTTTCATCAACGTGACATGCTGTCGCCACCCGAGATGAACTTAATGTAAGTAAGAACGACTTATTTACGGACTCCGTTAATATAAACTTACACACACCTTTAAACAAATTTAACTTCTTGCCAAACTTTATTTTCCAAAAGGCAATTTTTCACATCTTGTATTTTATTTGTTTCCACATGCTAATTTTATTTTATACATATTAAATTGTTTGTTGTTTAATGTTCGTTGTGACTTAATCCATTTCTTTTGCGCGATTGTAAAACATTGTGTTGTATTTGTGGGGGAACTAATCTCGAGAGCAATACCCGTAAAATACGGAAGCACATCAACCAAGCACTTACCAAATCCCCTACAAATTGGTGACCTTCCGACTGGTGAAAGCACGCAACCCACATAATAAAAAAAAAAAAAAAAGCAAAAACAGCTCTCATATTAGAAAACAGCACAAAAAAAAATTATCACAACGCGTAAAAGATGGAAAACAACGACACTGAACCCACAACACCAACAATATCAGCCAGCATTCCCAGCTACAACCCAACTAACATACCAGTATGGTTTTCTCAGCTAAATGCACTTTTTAGCGCTAAAAAAATTACATCGCAAACCTCAAAGTATGCATACGTCGTGGAAAAACTTCCCACCGACGTGGCGGCAGAAGTGGTCGATTTGCTAGACCATATGCCTGAGGACAAACCATATGATACACTAAAGAACGCCATTATAAGACGTATGGGTACATCGGATGGAAAAAAGTTACATGATCTATTTAACAATTTGACCCTTGGACATATGACGCCCTCACAACTCTTGAGGAAAATGAAATCTTTGTTGGGAAGCAGCACCATGTCCGAAACGGTGTTAAAAAAACTATGGACAGACAAACTCCACACTCATACAACACAGATACTCGCATCACTCCCTGAGGATTTAGACTTGGATAGAATATCGGAAATAGCTGATAAAATACACGACAATAACCAAAACCAGAACGTTTACGCCACATCTTACAACCCAACAAATGACGCAACACAAAGGAATACACCAATACCAAGAAACACAACATCACAAACAACCACGCCAGACAGGTATACTGAACTGCTGCAGGGCATGGCAAATCTAACTCTGCAGGTTCAAAGTTTGGTGAAGTTTCAAGCATCCGAACGTTCCCGTCCTTACAGAACCTCCTCACGACGCAGAAGTCGAAGTAGGTCGAGCTCATTTTCTAGAGAGCGACGCACCTATGATACCTGTTGGTATCATTTCAAATTTGGATATGAGGTAAGGAAGTGCATAAAACCATGCAACTTCAATTCGACCTCACACACTTCAACACAAAACCAGGGAAATGGTTACACCGGCAGCAAGTAAAGACGACATTAGCTGCTGGTATAAAACAAGGAAGTCGTCTATTTTACATCCGAGACAAAAATACCGGACATTTATTTTTAGTCGACACCGGCGCACAAATCAGCGTTATTCCACCGGATCCCAGAAAAAACCACCAACTATCTTCATTCACACTGCAAGCAGCAAATGGATCAAGAATTGACACCTACGGAGAGATAGCACTGACGCTCAATTTGGGTTTACGCCGATCTTTTCCGTGGATCTTCACAATAGCCCAAGTAAAAACACCGATTCTTGGAGCTGATTTTTTGTCCCATTTCAACGTTTCAGTGAACATGGCTACGCGATCTCTCGTTGATTGCAACACAGACCTAACAGCAAAGGGAATCACCTCAATCTACAAGTCAACAGGAATCTGTGCGGCACTACCAGATGCGAATGGACTACAAGAGTTGATTACAAAATTTCCAACTCTTACTACACCCTTTAAACATTCTGATGAAGTTCGTCATACAGCCAAACATTATATCACAACCTCTGGATCACCCACACATGCATCACCACACAGATTGCATCCAGAGAAATATAAAGTAGCAAAAGACGAATTTCAGCACATGTTACAATTAGGCATTATACGTCCTTCTAGTAGTCCATACTCCTCACCGCTACATATGGTTCAGAAGCCAGAAACAGGTGCATGGCGACCTTGTGGGGATTTCAGGAACCTCAACGCAAAAACAGTTCCTGATAGGTATCCAATCCCACATCTACACGATTTCGCCATGGGCTTGCAAGGAACCAGAATCTTTACAAAACTAGATTTGGTTAAAGCTTACTACCAAATCCCCTACAAAAGTACTATAATGGTGTTCTATATTAGACAGCCAATTCATAATGTAGAGAAGGGACAGAACTGGAGGCCATTTTCAAATGTTTTTGATACAATAAGAGCAAAAAAAAATTGTAAAAACAAACTTTTGGTTCTGTAATCCCCCCCTCTTTTTTTACTGCAAAATTTATTTATGTAAAATTAATGTTGTCACAAAGTTATTTGATATTGTTATTCATAAGAATTATTCATTGATAAATTTTAATCATTTTATGAGCAATTTGTGTTTTTATTTTAAACATTAAATTATTTTAGTTTAAATCTGCTATTAAACATAAAATAAGAAGCAAATATAATTATTTTTGTATAACAAAATGAATGAAAATGTTTAAGAATACTTTTCTATAAATTTAATGATATATAGTTATAATTAAATTCTAAATATTCAATATTTATTTTTGATATTGTAAAAATGCTGTGGGTGTGAATGAAACTAATCTTGCTGCTTAGTCATTTTTCCAGGGTCTTCAAAGTTTTCAAAAAATATGAGAAAAAAAGTTAGCTTAATAGTCACTGAATCAACATTTTTCTGTTAAAAGTTTATTCAATGTTCTTGAAAAAAAAAAAATAAAACAGTTACATTTCAAAAATGAATCTTCTTTTTTATACCCTGTGTAATTGCTTCTAAAAGTTAAAAGTATGATTCTTTTTTTACCACATTTTCTTTTTGTTATTGAGTGAACTTTAATGATTTACTAATTAAAATTAAGAAAAAAAATGACATTAATAAAAATATGTAATGTTAATGTCTAGTTTTTAACAGACAGGTGTCTTTTCAAAGACGTTTTTCTACGTCAAAATTTATTAAGAATAAATAACATTATTATTGCCTAAAATTACTTTAATATTTTTCTCTAATATTGTTTGTATTCATAAAGAACAAATGCATTTATAAAATTACTTTTTTTTATTAGTTGTGTTTTTCTTTAAGGTAAAATAAACAAATATTAATGTTTAGTTTAATTTTTATAATTTTCCAGTAAAGTGTAGAACCAAATGTCATATTCTTATTACAAAATCAATGAAAAAGCCATTTAAAAATTTTTTTTTTATGTAAATTTGATGTCATATAATAAAATTTAATTTGATAATTTAAAAACACAGTGAATGAAATATTAACCAAGCTGCTGCTGCTTGCTGCTCAGTCATTTTTCCAGGTTCTTAAAGTATTTTTTTTATTTATTCAAGTTGAGCACAAAACTAATTTTTGACACAAGAAGGCTGAGATTAAAGTGCACTGCTGTGGACTACCACTCATGAAATATTGTCTCGAAAATTGCAGGACCTCTCAGGTACCAGGCAAACCCCTCAGTCCCTCCCTCTTTAAATCGAGGGGAAGGTGTTGCCTGGAGAAGAAGCACTCTGGAAGAGAGCCACGCAAGAGTTGACCTTATGTTGATTAGTGACAAAAGTTTAGATACTTAATTAACTCAATAATTAAATTAAAGATTATGTAATATTTTGCAAACCTTTGTACCTTTGTTATCAATATCTCCCCAAAACCAATACAAAAATAACTCAATTTAAAAAGTGGACTCAAATGTTTAAGGCAAACCTCTAAAATTTCTGTTTTTAACTTACTGGTATGGGGTGGGGTAAATAAAATTTGTGATTATGA
The DNA here is from genome assembly GCA_037127315.1 of Ascarosepion bandense. Classification (NCBI taxonomy): domain Eukaryota; kingdom Metazoa; phylum Mollusca; class Cephalopoda; order Sepiida; family Sepiidae; genus Ascarosepion; species Ascarosepion bandense. Next base: position 1,354,118 of record JBBBDQ010001338.1, read on the forward strand.
GTAAGAGTATAATTAATTTGGTATGAATATTCAGGATGAATATTATTGTTAAAAAAAAACAAACAAAAAAAAACAAACAAAATCCTTCTTCCTAAAGTAACCTTATCTAATTCAAAATAGATTCTACATTAAAAATAAAAGTCACAAAAGGTATTAAAGTCTGCTTTATAATATTTCTTAAAATATGTAATCCTTGAAAAAGTGTGATCCTTACTTGTAACTCCAACCAGTTAGGAGGTTGAATTTGGATGCCATTGACAAAAATTTTCCAGAGGCCTTCTCCACAATAATAATTGATATTAAATATAATATTATAAAATAGATATAATAAATAATATTATAATAAAGATATTAAAGACTGCCTTATAATATTCCCTTAAAGATGTAATTCTCAAAAAGGGGAAGTGATCCTTACTTGTAACTCCAACCAGCTAGGAGGTTGATTCCGGGTGCCATTGACAAATGTTCTCCAGAGGCGTTCTCCACAATATGGAGCATAGCCAGTCGGACCTTCAGTAATAAATGATCGAAGGTAGTAAATGAACTAAAAAAGAAAGAGAAAAATCTGATACAATTAGGAATATTCAGAACAAAGAGATAGCATCACATATAATTTAAATTTGAAATTTGTTTTCTGAACAGTTTTCTTTTTCATACAGGAATCTTTGTTTTTTTTTTTTAATTCTTAATGCAATACTGTTTACAGAAGTTTATTTTAACCTCTTATATATTCTACAACTGTGTTCGTATTATAATCCATATTGTTTCCTACAACTGCTGTAACAGTAGCAGAACTACATAAGTGTGTTCCTGCATGATGCCGACTTTTGCATTATCTTAGTGCATAGAATATTTCTGTAAAAACTCTGAGAAAGACTGGCAGTCTAGCTATTTAAGAAATAAATAAAAAACGATAGAAAAACATTTTAAAAATATCTTAAAAACAAAATTCTGTCAGTTTCAAGAAATTTATTCCTATTTTTAAGAGGAGAACAAATTTTATATATTAGATTTGAATAAGAACAACAGTGGTGGCCAGAAAAATCAAAATCATAAAAAACAGGAGTTTTCTGCATCAATAATAAAAAGAAATTTTGAAATTGGATTTTTAGATCCTAAAATTTAATTGAGATTCTTGTACTAGAAAATGTTCTTGAATTTCTTTAAAATCTAGTCTTCATGTTTCCTTATGAAGGAACTAAAAACTTTAGTTGAATTCATTTTAATTTCTGACACTGTTTTGTATAAATCATTTTATTTAATTCAAATTTTTAAAATATATGAGGGGGTGCCAATTTTGGAAAATGGATCAGGTTGAGAAATTTTTAGCACCTTCACATATTTCATATATATATATATATATATTTGCATATATACTTATGTGTATATGTATATATGCATGTTTTTTTGTAAATGTATGTGTGCATGTACCCATCTATATATGGGTATATACATGCACACACACACACACACACAATAACTATTTATCCAGCTTAGCTTAGTTTGGCATAAGGCAACAATATTGAGTTTACATATGAGACTTTACTTCTCTAATGATTTTTCAGACTAGCTAGAGCTTACAGCCACTTTGCATTAAAACACTGGTTCCTGCAAAATCACCAATGTCAAGCCTGGTCAGTACCTAGATAGGTAACCATTTGGAAATGCCAAGTGCTGTAATCTTGGATGTGTGGGTGGTGTAATAGATAATGACTTGGAATTGTTAATCGGAGAGCTGAGTTCCAGTTGGGTTTGTTATATTCACTTATGTGCAAATACCCTTGGAAAAGGTATGAATGAACCTCTTCATCCCCATCTATGGGTTAATTAGCAAAACTTGTATCACTAAAACCATTATTATCTCAAAAACAAAATTGCATACAAAATAGATTTCAGCATTAAATAACCCATAGAGGTTGATTTGCTACTATACAATCAAATAACCAACAGACTAGCTAGATGTTTAATACACTCAGTTTCAACTGGTACAAAGAGACTATAAACCACACAGTGTGTATAAAACTCACTACAGAAGAAATTGGTCAGTGAGACAAGTTTGCTGACTATTTGGATAAAATAAGCATCTGTATACACATAAAATCAGGATGCCGAGTTCAAATTCCAGTTGAATTCCTAGCATTCACTTGCACACAACTTTATACATTTTGTTAAAAAAGAAAAAAAAAAACGTTAAGTATTTTTTGTTCAGTTTTTGATGAGAGTATTGTTTTTTTTTTTTATCGTTTCAACCCAATGACACTAAGGTTACTGGGAGGGAAGGAGAATGAGAAAATTTAGAAGGACCCAGAAACCCAATCCTAAAAAAGAAATAAGGGATAAACTTCTACTCCTGTTTAAAAGACTGAGAAGGTATGTGAACCAAGCAATAGGCCAACCTATTTAATGCTACTGTTTATAGTGACTTTCAGAAACATATGTAACTTACATTTTCTGAAGGTGCAAAGCATCCGACACACAAAGAAAGCAGAATCCACCCACGTGCATGGCTACTCTTTGAAGGATTCTGTGTTAACTGCTTACAGATCTGGCAATAGATTTCATCTCTGGAAACAGAAAAAGTAAAACAAAAAAATATTACTGCAAGGATTGTTTTTTAACATATATTAATAAATACAATTTTAAATTTTAACAAAAAAATAAAATAAAAAGCTAATGAAAAAATTTAAGATTTGTATCTTTATTTTGGTTAACTGTAACAATCAATAGATATGTGTTGTGGTGTAGTGGATATTAACTCAGAACAAGAAATTGGAGAGCCAAGTTCAAATTTCAGTTGAATTTGTTGCATTCACTTATGCACAAAAACCTTTGAGAAAGGTATTAATCTATCTCTTATTCCTCTAGCTATGGATTAAATAGCAGGGCAGATTGTGTTCTGTAACCTTGGTTTGCAACCAGTCTACCACATAAAGTAATGGCAACCTACTGCAGGAAAATATTCTGTTCAGTTAGTCATGTCTCTTTCAAGACATGATCACCCAATCATGTATCATGTATGGCATTTAACTGACTGACCAATAATAATCAAAATGAGGACATTCATCTGAATAGGTTAACATAACATTACCCTAAATTTGTCTGTGACATATAAAAAATTTATATATCACTATCCCAAACTGGTGACATGGAAAAATTCCAAACAATAAAAGAATTTAAAAAAACTTTTGATATTTACCAATTCATTTAGAATCCGATAAAATTTCTTACTGACATGCATTGAAAAAAAATGTCATTGTATGAGGTACAAATAAAATATTAAGAACAACCCATCATATATTTTCAACCTAAGCATTTGATTTCTTAAATTCATTGTTTGTGCACATATGTAGTTGCATCAACATGAACTTTGAACAATGAAGTTCTAAAGGATGAAATGACTCACATGAAAACATTTTCCCTTTGTCATACTTCTTTCCCCTAATATTATTGATTCAGAAATAAGCTTATCCAAAATACTAGTGAGTGAGAAATCATGAAACTCAGAGTTGACCCCCAATAAGTATTGTGAACATAGGTTTCTCTTGATTTAATAATTATTGCTCTTGACAACTATCAAACATCTTAATGGCAAAAATTCTGTTCAACTTGATATACATTGAATTATATAATTTTAATGTCTATCAATAGGTAGCATTTTTATTTTATTTTAAGTTGAATCTTTAATAGTACACAAATCATGAAAACTAGAGAAAAAATGAGAAAGTGTTTGATATGCTATGTTCTGAAAAGATAAAACAAGCATATCTAGACAATGCCAGACAGTGATTTGTTAATTTTTCTCTTGTTTGTTAAATGAAGAACAAACAAGCATATGTAAAATGGAGATAAATACATTGTTAGAATTATATGAATTTCAAAAAAGGTTTTGATTGATGTCTTTATTAGAGAAATACAAAACAATCAAAATATTCAAGACATTCAACTATTGTGGAGACAGCTTCTCCTGTAAATAAAAATTACACATTTTGACTCACGTGTTACAGCCATCATCAGACTAGATGCCATTAGAAATAAAATACAATTAATCTAATTAATTTCCTGTGACCCACTGAATAAACATAGAAAACTGAGCTGATTTTTTTCAGGTTGTGGTAAAATATCAGAAACAATAAGAAGTGAAAAAAGATATCATTTATTATTAATAAGAAACATTAATTGTGAAAATGGTAAAATTTTTCTCTTTTTCTTACAGTCAAACAATGAAGAATTAAGGCTATGTAAAAAAAAAAACAAAAAAACAATCAAAATGAAGCCATTGGCTGTATTCATTACATGATATGGGATCATTTATGTGACTTGATTTACAAATTTTACAGTAATATTTAACCTGCTGTATTCACTGCTAATGGAAGAACTGAAGGTACAGATAACAATAAGAATTTTGAAGTTATTTAATTAATCACCACAAATATCTGTGTAGAACCATTTTTTTATAAAGTGGCCTTCCTGTTGCTTTTTGGATTTTACCATCATTGGATTTACTTTTTTCTTGATGCAATTAATAAAACAAGTGCTTTTAAGTTTTTGTCTATATTTCTGAGATGAAGTAGTATTTAGATTATTTACATTATTCATACTATTGTTCTCATCCTTCTTGCTATATGTACGTTTTGGCCATTGCATCCTCCAGCCTTCTTCAGGTGCAAGGAATTTCAAACTGAACCCTTTATTACAATCACTGTGGTATATGATCTTCATTCCTTGTGTAGAGCCTCTTTTGGTAGCCATGAGTTATCTCCCTCTAACCTTGTAAGTTACTTGTTCACCACTGCTGTAGCCTGGTACTGAACTCATAACTCTTTGCGTCAAGTCACAGGAACAAACCAATGTCTATATCCACTGAGCCATATGTCCTTAAGGATTGTAATAAAGGGCTCAATTCAAAATTTCCAGCACCTGAAGAAGGCTGGAGTGTACAATAGCCGAAATGTCAAACAAATGACACCAAGGATTAGGACAATAGTCCGAATAATGTAAACAGTGTGCTTTTAAATTGTAAATAAAATAAATGAATAAAGATTCTTGTTTTCATTTTGGGAAAACTAAGTTTAGAATATACTTAAAATACAAAAAGATAAAAAGAGAAAGATAAGCTGCTTTTTAAACTTGTAAAATATTATTTAAAGGCTTAATAGCTAAATGATTCCCTTTAAATTATCAGGATATCAAATAAATTTATATTTGTTATTCTACCAATTTGCACAAATGAACCACCAAATAGTATCTATCACAGTGTAAAGAAAGACTGATTTATTAACCACTTGGGACTGTGATGTCGACAAAATATTTTGTCAACTGCTTCAGGACAATCATTGCCTTTGCATTTTATATCACCATCTATGAATTTGTCTTGAATGGTTCACAATCAGAATAAGAAAACCCAAGATAATTTCTGAGATTTCTAGTGATATTTTTCAGCTGTAATCGAGTGGTTAAGATCACTGAGATGAAAATGGTCAAAATATCAGTCAGTCAGTTAAGTGTCACAAACTTGAGTGATCATGTCTTGAAAGAGACATGACTGACTGGGCAGAAGATTTTCCTGCAGTAGGTTGCTATTACTTTCTGTAGTAGACTGGTTGCTAACCAATGCTATAGAACCCATCTGTTCTGCTATTTAAACCATAACTGGAGGGAGAAGTGAAGGATTCATATCTTTCCAAAGGATCTTTGTGTGTAAGTGAATGCATCAAATTTAACTGGAATTCAAACTTGGCTCTTCAATTTCTTGTTCTGAGGTGATATTCACTGCACCACAGTGCATATTATATTTAAAAGTACATCTTTATGGGTAATTATTTGATTATTCTGAACAAAGCTAGGCCCATCAAGATATCTAGCCTTACACATACCACTACTGCTATAGCTGCAGTACCTATAATCTAATGGATTATGGGATTTATGATGTGACATGACATTAATTGATTTAGAAACAACTGAATGTAGTTGATTTTATTGATACTTTGGTATTTATTAGTATAATATTTGGACAGTATAAACACAAGTGATCAGTGCAGTTATTTTATAAAAAATTTTAGCAAGAGCTAGTTACAATAAGATATGGTAAAATAAGCCCAAAAAAAATAAGTAAAAAAAAAAGGCTCCCAGAAAGAATAGCAATTCATTGAAGCATATTTGTAAATTGTCTGACAAGTCAAGTATCAGGATAAAATTCATAAAATCTACCTTAGCTCAGGTCTGAGGATTCCATTTCCAATAATGAAATGAAGTTTCTCCAAATTTGACGTTGGTCGGTCATCTAAAAGGGCATTCCCAGCACCTCCACTTTCAAAATCTGCAGACTTTTTGTTGATTTCCATCTTACGAGTAACTTCTTCAGTAAGTTTTGACTTTCTTTTCAGCGTCAATGAGACCAATTTCCTTCTCATACTTTTCTTCCCTTGTTTTAATGGCATCATTGGTTCTTTTTCCTGGAGACAAATTTAATCATAGAAAATTCAAAGAGAGAAATATCTAACATCAAATCATTGTCTAGAAAATGAAAAATAGCATTTATGGTTTAAACCTAACTGAATTTCTAGAATATGCAAATTAGAATCGATTGATTTTGAGAACAAATGATATTCAAGATTAAGAATATTTCTCAGCTACCAATAATAACCAGTACAGTATTACAAGCAAATACTTTTGCTGGATAAAAGTAAAAAGAACATTTAGTCATAGAAACATGGTCAGACAACTGCTAAAATTTAAATTCTGAAATCTCAAAGTGGTAATATTTTAGGATCAACAATCATCTAACACCATGTAGTAGGCTGAAGTCAATGGCTATGGTGGAGGGATTCCTCAATGGAGTCAACAGACATGTGTTCATGACCAAGGTGAGCCTTCAAACTGAAGGACATTAGCTATAGTTTGACCCTTGAGGGTAATAGATTGCACCAGGTCTGCTTGTCTAAGACATGCTATGCATGAATATTTCTTAGGCTTTCAAATCATATATGTGGAAGGAAGCAGCCAGAGACTTAGCCGACATAATCACCCTGCAACCACAGCCATTCATATCAATGATGATGATGATGAATATTTTACTGTGAGAATCTTTTGAAAGTAACTAATTTCAAACTTTGTAGCTAATATATCTATTTTTTCTTCAAACCAAAAATGTTGTCTTTTCAAAAACATATGCTGTATGCTAAGTTTGATTGTAATACACAATGCAGCAGATGAACTGTTCTACTGTCAAAATTGTTAACACATCTATTTTATAGCACTAAAAACACTGAAGGCAAAAATCAAACTTGTTTATAATGTTAGCAACAAAATGTAATGCTTATCTCTAAAACATGCCTTTGACTATCTCTAAATACTTTCATTGATACCAATTGAATTATTGTTCCTGGTCAATATAAAATGTAAATAGTGGTGGTCATGGTTGTCTGCTGTTATTTGCCACCTAATTTGAATGAACAAGTAATTCACTTATTTATATTTATATTTAATAAAAGTCAATGGTACTGCTTTATATAACCACAGTTTTATGTTTCCATATAAAGACTGTATTATTATTATTTACTGGTATTCATGCAACAGGGATTTCACTAAGGTATATTCTAAATAAACTATTCATCAAATGATACCACTCCCAAATTTCTACAAAAGTGGTAAGAATTGGTTTTCTTGTTATTTAGAACTAGCAGTATAGCCTGGCTTGCTTGGGTGTAATGAAAGCTTTAAAACTAATCCATGGACCTGGAGCTCAGACTCTTTGGACGTTGGCATGAAAGACTAAAAAGCAATAGTTGCTTCCCGTTAAAGCAAAACCGTAAACTGAAAGAAAAATGAATGAATGTAAGTCAAATTTTGATTTCCTGCTATCGATATCAAATAAGTTTTTTTCATCGTAAACTGAATTTTGAAGGCTAAATAAGTCCTCTGAGTAAGTGGTATCATGGCTGAGACTAAGAACTACAATTATACCTACTTAGAGCCAAACCCGAAGCAAAAACTAACATAAAAGGGCTGAAAAAAATACAGACATACAGGCAAATAAACAGACACACACACACACAAACACTTGCCTTTTATATATATATAATTGATTTTCTGCACTATTGTAAGAACTGCAACCTTGAAACTTTTCAATATCGTTTCTTATGTCTTTGTCTATGAGTGTATCAAATTTGATTAAAATCGGACCATTCCTTCTATAACCCGATTTTTTCGATTATCGATATTTATCGGGGGTACTTCGACAAAACCTAGCTAAGAACACTCACAGTTGCTTATTATACAACTATGTAAATTTTCAAGAAAATCGGTTCAGCCATTTCGGATTCTATAGGTAACGGACACAGACACACAGAGACAAAGTTCCATTTATAAATAAGTTTAGATAACATTTGTATATGCTAATTTCAAATAATTCAATCAGTTGTCTCCCAAACATTAAAAAACTTTACTCAGAATCACTTGTCTATTTTGTTATAATTTTTGCTATTGTCATAATAACAATTCACAAATGTGAACTTGCAAAACTTCATATGCAAAGTTGATAAAAAAATTCTCTTCCTTTCCATTGGTGATATGCTTATTTTTCTAATGATAATTCTATAAAGACATTTATCATTGAAACTGAAGACTGATAATTACGAAAATATCTTTTTGAAATTATTTGGAAATAATTTTTGTTTAAAAACTTAGTAGCTTACCAATTCAGCACCCATTTGTCTGGCTTCATCCAAATCCTTTTTGTTGAATTTTCGACCCAGAGTTGAGTAAATTTTGGTCATTACTGGGGTTGTATCTTGCTGGAAAAAATATTTTTGATCACTTGAGTTTGTTATTTTACTAGTTTGATGACTAAGGGATAAATTTTTATCCCCATGTCTTTATTTTTTGTTTAAAAAATATGAATTAAGTAACTTTGATGTTCTTAATTGTTTTAAATGGATCAAACCTGAAACAGACAAATTATAGAAATTTAAAAATAACATCTTCCAACTTCAAGGGGCTATTTGAATAATATCCCTCCTAGTTTTAACAATATTTTACTTTCTAGAAAGAGAAATGTTTTATTTTATTGTCAGTTACAGAAGAGATGATCCACTCATTTGCATGTCTTTATGTGTAAATGTTTTATTAACAAAAAAAAATATTATTCATTTCTATAAATGCAATAATTTTAACTGCTTTATTTTATTGATAAAATTAAAGAATATATGTAGTTCACTCATATAAATGCATTAATTGCCAGATTTGTTTTGCTATTTCCAAGTATATGTAATGTTTGCAAATCATCTCCAATTCAGCATTGGATCATACTTAACTTCATTTTTTACATTTGTAATGAGTAAATAGCTGGCAACAGATTCTCCACAAGAAAAACCTGTTGCCAGCTATTACTATGCCAAAAGAAGAATGACAGTTTGAAATATGCTGCTAGCCTGAGCTATACTCCTTAATTTTGGCAATTGGACATTCTGAAGCAAACCTGTTAGAACTAGAGAATGCATTAAAATGACTGAAAAATTATTTTAAAAGAGAGAAGAGCTTTATTTTTTGGCATATCATGACAGTAACTAATTTTTACATTCTTACCCGAGTTTCTGCCAGAGATGTGTGGTACTTTGGTTCAGGAAGGTCACCCATGAATCTCAATATGGTAATCCACACAGCAAGGGCAGCCTGGAAGAAAAGAAGAAAGGAAAACCAAAATTCAAAAATAATATAAAGAAAATTAAAAAAGCAAAATATTTCTTTATCATAAAACAAGATCATAAATTAATTGTGAACTCCATAATCTTTTCAATATATGTTTGATCAAGGCTAGTTTAGAATTAAGAGTTGACCTCCTAAACTGGTTGTCAACTACAGCTAGAGAGCTGAGTCAGCTCTACTATTTAACACATAACTGGGCTGATTTTTACCTTTCCCAAGGGTTTATGTGTAATGAGCTTGCTGATTCTCATTTCAAGCAACTAACCATTATGCAATTTACACATCTTCATGGACTTGAAATTAAATATCACAAATAAGTACAAATAGAAATAAAAAAATATTTCACATTTTCCTTAAAATTTCTTAATCATGAATACATGTTTTTTTTTATTGATAATTTCAGAGAATTCTTTAAGTAATACTATAAAAACAGGAATATTTTTTTAAAAAGAGAAAAATGCCAGGGAGAAAAATACAATTAGCATAAATGGCAATCTGAAAAAGAAATAATTATTAAGAAAGGGAGAAAAAGTAGAAAAGGCTGATTGGTTCTTGCTCCTCTCTCCTCATAGCATGAGTGAGAAAAAATATAAAATAGCTGTTCACCATGACTAAGGATATGAGAATATTTTTAGTCATGTGGCACAGTTTATTTTTTCCTTTTTACTTGCACTTTCAGACAAAAGAAACAATATGCTGTCTTAATCTTTTTTTTTTTTTTTTGAAAAGCATCCTATTGGTAATTAATTTTTTAAATAGCTATACAAACTGGAAACTTGTTTGTGAACTTGAAGACAATGTGAGGATTACAATGATTCTCTATTTCAGATGACAGGGAAGAAAACTTGCACAACATCTCCCTGCTCCACTTATATTCTCTAGTGCATCATTGGGAAGACAAAGTCAAGATGACAGACAACAGAATAAAACACTGAGATGGTCAAAGGTCAAAGTTAAAAACGTCCATCCTTCATGTTGTGGTAAACATCAACTGATTTATTTCTGCATGTATATAAATAGGCAGTTGGATGTGCAGATCCTATAACAGTTATCAGCACAGAAAGCAAAATTGCTAAGTTAAAATCATGGTTCAATCTGTTTTGTTCATTTTATGTTAATACCTTCAGAAAAGGTTTTGATGATGAGCTGGCATCTTGGCTTCTGTCACTTTCCCATTGCCATAAAACAGCTTCCTTGTGTTTTTTCTATAAATATTTTCATGGTAATTGTTTAGATGAACTTTTGACTATGGCACCTAGAATATGAATTTAGGCGCAGTACTGGATTGGTGGCAAGGTTTCATCATTTTACAGTTGAAATGCATAAATATAATTGTAAGTTTTATGTGAACAGTTTCTTCTCTCTTTGGGAACTCTCTTCCAGCTTCTTGCTTTTCAGTCAACTTTGATTTATTGTTAATTGTTATCTTCTGTCTTCTTAATTCCTGTCTATTTATTGCTCTTGCTCCTTAATATTTTTTTTCTTGCATTCTCTCACACTCAGTAACTGCCTGCATCTTAATAGCTTTATTGCCTTGCTTGAACTCAAATTATTAAAAAAAAAAGCATGACTTAATTTTCTGTCAGCTATCAGTTAATGGATTAAATAGCTAAGCAAAATGAACTCTCTTGCCTTGAGGTAGCAACTAGTCTCAGAGAAAGAAAATTCTGAATTCAAAAACAACCTGAAGAGGAATAGGTTCTGTTGAGCTATCTTGCCCTAGACACAAAACTGTTTCATCAAATTTAGTGCCCCTATAACCCTAAGAGATTACAGGACTTGTGATGTAATGTGATGAAACAGGCTGTCACTTTCATTTATAATGTCCTGAGGATGTTGTGAATAAATATTGAAATAGATTACCTTTTGTTAATTAAGTAGTGCTTGCCAACCAGTATGTTTCTTTCTTTATCTTTATTAAACTACCTGATATTATCTCTAAATATAGTTTTATATCACAGATATAATGTGTGGATAGAAGAAGTAAGCAGTGTCTATCCTGACTAAAATTATAAAGATTAATTAAGTATTAAACATAAACAATTTCCAATTCATTGAAGATTGGAAACTTAATGCACTAAATTTGATGAATAGTTCAATAAACAGTTATTTTTATTGTAGGTTACAGTCTTCTGAACATTTCAACCTTAATAAAAAATAATCAATCAGTTAAGTGTCATACATGATAAATGCTTTTGTGATCATGTCTCAAAAGTGACATAATTGACTGGGCAGAAGATTTTCCCGTAGTAGGTTACCATTTCTTTCTGCAGTAAATTGGCATCAAGGTCCCACCCTTTTACTGTCAAAATAGTTAAATCTTCTACTCTAATAGTTTCTCTTTTGCATTTTCTGTTTGTGAAATTCTCATCCTTTTGTTTGCTTCCTTGATAGCTACACTCTCAAAAAGTTTAAATGAAACATCAATTGCCATCTTCTACCTCTTTGATTCTCATCCTTCTCTTATTCTTTCTTTGACATCACTGTAACTTCTTTTTTTTTCTCACTATAACCCCCTACACACCAGTGGCAGTCCTGCCTTGCTTGGGGGGAAAAAATTATTTTTAAAAAATCTGGGTTTTTTTTGTTTTTGTTTTATGGATATGGTATCTGACCTTGTGTTTAACCAGCTTTGTAAAACTTCTAGTGGCTGAGTTTTGAACTTAGAGTTGTCCTTCTAGATTGGCTGCTAACCAGAGTGAGAGAACCCAGTCTGTCTTGCTATTTAACCTATATCTGGGGGCAGAATGGATAGTTTCATACATTTCTGAAGGGCATTTGCACAAAATGAATGCAAAGAATGCAACTGATATTTGAACTCAGTTTGCTGATTTCTTATTAGAAGCTGCTAGCCATTACACCGGCACATTAAAAATTGATAATTTCTGTCTGAAATTCTAGGATGAGGAGTTATTATTTACTTTTGGACTAATATCTTTATTTTGTTGTTATCATCCTAATGTTTTCTCGGTTGTGCCCTCTGGTTTTTTTCAGATGTCTGCTGATCTAGATATCCTTCGGGGAATTCCAAAAAGGTTTCAATTAAGTCTTCAGTTCAAACATTCCTGAAGCTTACCCAGTTTGACAAACACCTGAAGAAAGTCGAATAGTACAGTGACCAAAATGTTGTGATAACAATAAAAGGAAGATCCCAGAAAGAAGCAGCACCTATTACTAAGCCTTGCATAGAAATAAACATATGGGAGTTGCTAATAAAGACAGACAAATGACAGCATATCAGCAGCATGCAGGTTAAGTTTAAGGTTCCAAGTTCTCCACACAGAATTGTCTTAATAACCTAGTAGATTAAAGTGTTGGTTCAAAGATTTAGCAATATAGTAACTGTTACTTCAATCCCCAGGCTATAGTAGCATATACTTGGATACAGTGAAAACAGGGCAAGCAATAACTGATCAGTACTAGAAATAAGAATTATGAGATATTCTTGGATGTGGGGAGTGGAATGAGAACAATCTACTCTTATAGATTAAAGAAAGGATTCAGTTTGGAATTCCCTGTAGGTTACCCAGAGTGATATATGCTTGATCAAGACTGGAGGGCCCAATGGTTGAAATGTTGTGATAACAACAAATGTGAGGAAAAAAGTCCGAATATAAACAGTATAACAACAACAAAGATGAGAACATTAGTCCGAATATAACTAATAAAACCTCAAGTGGAAATTTTGTTAACTTTTCTACACTACATTATTACTTATATTTTAAAATATTTTCTTGCTTTGATGACTGTTTACTTTTTAAGGTCTACCAATAGTGTAACTACTAATACACAATTGTTTTTTAAAAATACAAACTGATTTATAAAAGAATCCTTCTTACCATTTGATCCCCAGGATTCTGTAAGGGCAGCAGGGGTTCAAGGAGAGTTCTTCGTATATAAGTGTGTGTTGTATTATTTTGAAAGTACATTGATGCAAACTTGGAGAATTTGTATTCCATGAGCAGCTCTTTGTCATCAGGTATATTGGTCATCTTAAATTCACCATCCACCTCAGCAATAGCAGCATCTTTTCCAGAGTCAATGTCCTTAAAGAAAAATCAAAGGTAAGTGTTTGTTTGAAACTAAAAGTTTTTGGAAAAGTAAATTCAACTTTTTGCAGCAAAATTATTTTGATATCTATCCACATTATTATCAGAAAACATTAACAAAATCAATACTGACTTGTTTTTATTAAATATAGATTAGCTGCAAACACATTTCTCAGAGTTACTACTTGTGTTTATGTAACTAGAAGGGAAAATAATGAAATAATCAAGATGTTAACTTTCCATCCCATCTTTTATACTGAATATGTTGTGAGTGTTTCTCTAAGAAATAAATCTCTTAATTTGACATGATGATAATATCTGTCTGTATTTCTGAGATGAAAAAGTCACTTTTGGATTACTTCAACCAAAGACACATGGCCCAGTAGATAAAAACATTAGTTGAAGTAATATAAAAGTGATTTGGCACAAAGAGTTGTGAGTTCAATACCTGGCCACAGCAGATTGAACAAAAAATTGGCGAGTTGAGTTACTGATGAAAATTAACTGAAACTGAGATATCCAGAAAAGGTATAGCATGTGAAACTAAAACAATCTACCTCAGTGGACAAAATAAAGAGTTTGGTTCAAAATTCCAGTGTATATCACCTGAAGAAGGCTGGAACATACGACAGTTGAAACATTGTAGATATGACAAAGATCTGAACAATGTAAATAGTGTAAATATGATGATAATACTTGAATTTTAAATATGCTTTTATTTATCATATTCTGTGTAATTAAATTAGCAAACGTTTTTGGTATACCAGATTCTGTATAATGTTTTATTTATGTTGTATGTTCAATAGATTTAAAAAATTTTCTCTTGATTCTTTAGTTGAAAGGAATTTTAGTAAACACTATGACAAGAATGCATTTATTCAGCATTAATATTGACAGAGCTGAAGAACAATGAAAAAATCTAGCAGATAAAAATACTTCCCAATGAATTTGAAAACTGAAATTTGAATCTAAAGGAGAAAATTGGTAATTTCCATAAACAAAATATTTGGCATTCATTGACCAGATGGAATTACTGTCAGTTGAAATCTTTCTCTTAAAACATTTTTTTTAGGAAAATAAGCTTCTCAAGTCCACTGTTATCACTCTTTCTAGTATTGATAGAAGTTTCTTTTCTAATCTTTTCTTTAAAGGAATTAAGTCAATATCTTCTCTTCTAGTTATATATACTGCCTATGTGAGTTATTGCTTCTATTGAAAGTCTTTGAGTGATATAGTTTATTGGCAGCTAAAGTTCTTGACCAGATGTACATTCTATTAGTTTAGATAAGAGTGAATTTGCTTGAAAATATAATCAAACTTACCTTAAACTGTGATGGAGGCAGCCCACTGTCTTGTGATTCTGGTGTGTATATTTGGTCAAACATATCTCCCACCTTAAAAAGAAAATATCGTCAAGTTTTCAATGTATTGGATAATATCCAAAATCATCAACAAAGAAGAAAAATTAAACAAGAAGCAAAAAAATTATTTGCACTAATGAAGTTAACTTAATAAAAAAAAATGCCATACAAATGAAAAAAAGAACAAAAAACAAAAAGAATCTGATTAAAATATCATCTTCAGAAGAAAGGTCACGGCCACAAAAATGGCATTCCTCTTTTTTCTGCATTTCATCATTGTAGTACAGATG
Source organism: Ascarosepion bandense (assembly GCA_037127315.1). NCBI lineage: Eukaryota > Metazoa > Mollusca > Cephalopoda > Sepiida > Sepiidae > Ascarosepion > Ascarosepion bandense. Next base: position 1,369,520 of record JBBBDQ010001338.1, read on the forward strand.
GACAATTATGACATCTCCATATTGAATCTTTCAGCAAATTATAAAATGGAATAAAGGCACAGACTTGAAAAAAATTATTCAGTACAGCAATGTTGGATCTCAAAGTTATAACCAAAAAGTACTGTTGCTCATCTTTGCAGTTTGGGAACTCAGTACTGATTTCAGTTTTAAAAATGCATTCACATGTTCTGCTATTTTCAGAGATTGTTATTTACTACAATTAAGCTGTCTGCACAAATTTGAATCCCATTCTAGAAATTGTTAATTAGTGTTGCTGAACAAGTGTCCACACTTGTAAGACCACTAAGATATGAAAGGCTGTTACCAAATTAAAATGAGAAACAACTGTAAAAATGTTCAAAAATTAAAGAAACATTAAAAAAAAAAAAGTATGTGAAAACAGATTAATGGAAGTGCCAAAACATTAGATAACTATCTAATAACACGTAGCTCCTCACTTTTATTCAAATAATGGTGAATATGCAACATGGAATAGAGTCTATGAGGTGCTAGAGTCACTGCATTTATCATTACATGTTTTGGGACTATCCATAACAGAATTGTGTTTGTTGGTTGTAGTTTCAGGGATTTAGTGAGGCAAACTCTCCTACCTCTCATCACTATAGGTAACACTAGTCTCCCAGAAAGCGATACACTGTGCCTCCTCAGACTCACTCTCACACCTGACCCCAAGTTGAAGGACTACATCAAATCAATAGCTACAGTTACTGCTAGGAAAGTTGAGTCACTGTATCAGGCCAGGAAGGTTTTCTTGTCAGAAAACATCTTGCACATATACAAATATACCATTAATTGGTGCACTGAATACTGTTGCCATATCTGGTTGGGTGCTAGACAAAATTCAGATGTAATCAATCCTAATTTAGCAGCTCATCTTCAGCCACTTTCTCACTATCAGGATGTGGCTGCCCTCTGTCTTTTCTACAAATATTTTCACAGCTTCTGCTCTGACGAGCTTATCTCCCTGGTGCTCCTCTACATGAATTTACTCAAGCTACTAGGCTGGTAACTAGGGTTCCTTTTACAGTGAAATCGATCAAATGTAACTGTCACTTCTACTCTACCAGTTTCTTTTCTCACACTTCCCATCTTTGGAATTCCCTTTCATGCACTTGCTTCCTTGATAGCTACAATCTCTAAGAGTTTACATGCAATGTCAATTGCCATCTTTTATCCTCAGTTCCTATCTTTTTCTTATCCCCCACTCCCAACCATATCTTGTTCCTCTTTCTTTTTGCTTTTCTCACATTTTACCTCCCTCTGCACCAGTCGCAGGTGAATTGATTAAAAACAATCTATTTATGTACAATGGAATTTAAATCTGATAAGCACATTGGAGAGAACAATGGTGTACCTGGAATCTGATCAAATTTCTGAAACCACATTTATGAAACATGCACACAACACAGAGGTTTCCTTATCTTTCTGGAATAAATCATTACCACTGGGAAACATGACCAGCATAAGAGTTTGAATGGTCTGCAAACAAGATGTATATATATCACACTGATCAAGACCCCACTTTCAATAGTGGTCCTTGTGAACTTGAACAGAACACATGCACCATTTCAGAGCCAGCATGCTGGTGACAGTGTGTATCCATAGAGACATTCAGTTTCCTCCCCACATTCAACCATTTGGTTGTTAGAATTGAAAACATGACTAGGTGGGCAACATGGTACAAGTCTTCAATAGTCTAATGGTAATGTTGTTAGGGCCAGTTGAGGTACAGTAATTAATGCCACTAAATCAATAAATGTACCCTAGTTTGTCAATGACTACAAAACTGCATGGAATTTTGGTAGGTTGAATGGCACCAGTAATGAATTGGGATGTAACTGCCATTATTGTTAGCCATATTTGCATCACTTGTGGGCACCTTCAGTTTTTATGTCTGTCAAAAATATTCTTGGCTATTTGTTACTATTTTCCAAGGAAAAATACAAAGAACAGTTGCCATCTTGGAGACAGAGTAGCCCATCTTTCTGGTTTAAACAAACATGTTGCAGTCAATGTTAATTCTGTCTCATGGTTACAACAGCTTCAATACTTCTTTATCTACCATGTTCAACATACATCATCTGAAAAAGTTAATTTCTACAAGTGGGAAATGTATCTTTCAAACCCACTAAAACACAGAGGTAAGTAAACCTAGATTCTTTGCAAAGAAAATGTAAAATCTTAATATATTAGTATTTATAAATCTATAATACTCATAGTCTTTATAAACCTTTCATTCACATGCAAATTACTGAATATCAAAAAAGGAAACTATTGTGTCATAGTTCTTTATAGAAACACTTGGTTTCTCCACCCACCATTTTTAATTAGATAGTCATTCCAAAAACATTTAAAGAAAACAATTGATCCATTTATGACTATAATACAGTGAGCAATATTGTTGGGGTAAAACACATTTTTAAAAAATCATTCAAATTAAAGCTCTCATTTTCTTCATTTGAAAACAATTGCAGTCAATATACAAGAAGCAGAATTTTGAATTGATTTTAATTACTTTCTTGGAAAGATATTTAAATTCATTGTATTTCTCACATTATAATGTGATAAATTTTCTGTTAAAGCAGTCTGCTTCAAATAGGTATGGCCACATTTTATAAATATTTTAAGATTAGCAATAATTTAAATACCCTCTTTAATGTTTTAAGTTCAATTGCTAGAAAATATACTAATAGTTGTAAATAAATAAAAAATTACTTTTGTATAGTTAAAACAGATTTTAGATTGTTTAAATACACAAAATTGATATTTTATTTCATGACAAAATTTATGAGCTTTTGTTGTAATTCAAACTTCAAAGAAGATACTGAAATTATCACAATGCATTTTAAAATTTTTATAGAAAATTCTAACATCATATGGATTCAAATAACCCTCTGCACATTTTTACCAGACAGATGATCATTTGGTTAAAGTAGTACCATCATACTCTATCCATCAGAATTGTTATTAGACAACTCCAGAATTAAATATAGGATGGAAAAGCATGGAAATCACCATACTAAGAATTTTTCTTTTGACTCAGTGATAAATTAACTTAAGGAGAGAAAGATTTAATTGAAAATATACACAAATGTTAATTGCAAAATATTATTTTAGGTTTCACAAGACATGATTTCTTTAAGTTTCAAAATAATTCACTGATAAAGCAATTTTAAGGCAGAGATATTTCTATAAGTGCTGTCAAGGCAAAATTGAGGTTGGAAGACTGTGTTATACAAGAATCTCTTGCTTTACTGTCTTAAAAATTACCATTCAAAATGCAACTATCTTAGCTACTAGGTAAACTTTCAGATTCAATAATAATAATAATAAATATATTGAGTAGTGATAAAACTATCTTAGCTACTAGACAAGCTTTCCGATTCAATAATAATCACTGAGAAGAGATAAAACCCTAGCTCCATCAAGAAAATATTTGTAAAAATTCTTCTTTCATCACCTGAAGAAAAACGTCTATATGAGATGACATTCTCCTTTTATTGACATTGCAGCTTGTAAGTCACAGTGACACACAAAGTCTGTGAAAGAATGGCTGACAATGAAGTAAAACATGCTTGGTAAAGAAACAGCAAAAAGAAACAATAAGTGAATACCATTTTTTCATAATTAATTTCATCATTCCGTTTCTTCTCTGCTTTCTCAATTTCTTTCCATTTCTTTTCGGCTTCTTCCCTGTCTTTCCTCTCTTCATCTTCACGAGCTTGTTGTATGGAAACCAATCTTTGCTGGAGAAAAAGAAAAAAATTATGATAAAATAATCATATCAACATTTTCATTTTAAATATCATTTTTATATGCCTACTTTTAAGATAATTTAGAAATCCATATTCCTTCAATACACGTTTGGAGTTAGAGCAACATTCAGCACTCAATTTATGTGTAAGGATCACAAATGAACATCAGCATAAATGACAAAATTACTATTAGATATTACACACACACATATATATATATATATATATATAACATAATGATGATCCACGTATACTGTCTTAATATGTATAGGAAAACTACTAAAAAGTCTTAAGTTTAAAAATGTATTTTTTTGACAGTATTTATATATATATATATATATATATATATATAAAATAATAGAAATAAATAAATAGTGTCAAAAAAATACATTTTTAAACTTAAAACTTTTTAGTAGTTTTTCCTATATATATATATATACATATATATATATAGTCAACACTAAGGGCCATAATAAGTAGCTACCGTTTGTGTCATGCTTGACAACAATTTTCAGGCATGAAGATTGTGGTCAGGCATTAAACTGCATTTCAGTGTACATACACACACACACACAGGGGATTGACAAAATAATGGTCACACCTAGTACCATAATAGCATAATTTGGAAAATTTGATTAAACTCAAAAACTTATCTATTTTTATGTTTGTTGCTTTAATATTAGCATTACTTTATTTTTTTGCTAAAATTGTGTTTTTTTTTTTTTACAGATATTATTCAAATAAGTTTATTAAAATCAACAGTCATGACTAAGAATTTTAAGTGATCAACTTTATCCTGTAGTTCAGGAACTGTTTTTGGAAGGAAATGCCATCTTTCAGGATGATAATGCACCCATTCATACTGCTAAAGTTGTAGCTGAATGGCATGAGGAACATTCTAGTGAAGTAGAACATCTTATTTAGCCACCACAGTCCCCAGATTACAGCATCATTGAACTTTTATGGTTCATTTTAGAAAAACCAGGAAGGAGTCAATATCCTCCACCATCATCAATGAACGAATTAGAGACTGTTTTAACTGAAGAATGAATAAAAATTTCCCTGGAAACAATTCAAACTTTGTATAAATCGATCCCACACAGAATTTAAGCTGTAATTACTGTTAATGGCAGTCCTACCTCATACTGTAATTTGCTTGAAATTTCAAGGTGTTTCAATTATTTTGTTCACCCCTTGTGTGTGTGTATGTGTATATATATATATATATATATATATATATATATATATATATATATATACACACACAAATTTTACCATAATTATTCATTTTTTACAATGCTGAGAATATTAAAAAGAGGTGCTGGAAAGTTCTTGTAGCAGAGAAGAAAAATTCTTTAAAAATATGTTATTCAAGAATGTCAAAAAAAGATTTTTGCCACTGAATTTTAATAGATTTTATTTAGACAAATATTAAAAAGTTTCAAATCAGATTTTGATTTAAAAAAGTAATTTCCATAATTTTTCAAAATATTATTAATTTATGACACTGATGGCTCTCTGGATTAATTATTATTTTATTCTTATTTTAATCCATTAAATCAATTAAAAAGTAAATTAAACCTACTTGGTGATGTTTTTCAGCTTCCTGTCTGGCCTTCTTGTCATTCATTTTTTTGCGCAGTTTTTCTTCTTCATCCAATCGCAACTGTTCTGCTTCCATTTTCTTTTGATGCTTTTGAAGTGAAATAAATACCAGGTGATTATAAATTCACAATTTAATAAGAAAAAAAAAAAGATATAAAATTTTTGCTTTTCATCATTAATTAAAAGTTCCAATATATATTTATCAGAATGGTTGACTTCTCTTTTAGAGATTGGTTCTTTAACTAAGTATATTTCTACAGATATAGTGTGTATACATCTTTGAGAGGCAAGTTTTATTCAGAGTTTTATACATTCATATAATTATAAAATCTATCATATCCTTTATTTTATATTTATATTGCAAGAGCATCGAGTTCTATTCTTTATGCCATTTTGGTATTACTAGATATTAAAAAACTAGAGATAAATGCTACAATCAGAAAATTGTGTTTATTGAACAGGTATGAGCATCTGAAATCTTAAAGCATATAATTTCTAATCTAAATATTTATTCATTAAACTTTCCATCTGAATTCAAAAAATGAGTTGGTTCCAGTGGTAAAAACTACTTCAGCCACCAAGAAGGCTTCCAAAATTAAATGAATGACTTGTAAATAAAGAAAGTGGTAAAAAACTGAACTCAATGACATGTCTTATACAGAATGTAAAAATTCAATATAAAAGTTAAATCTTTTTGAAGTTAAAAATAAAAAAAATCAGCTAACCAAACTTTCGTCTCATATATAAAAACTTAAAAATAAATGAACTTAAAATGACTGTCAGAAATTTACTTTAAGGTAAAATTAACCTTTAAGTTTTCACAGACTTCTTAACAAGGAACAAAAAAAATATCTGAGAATGATCGTTTATGATGCCTACCTCAATTCTGAGTCTTCTAAAGCGTTTTTTGGCAATCATTGCGCGAACGCCTGACTGTATTTTGATGATAGCTTCCTTGCGTTTAAGCATGGCTTGCCGCACCAAATGCCCTCGGGCGTAGCGCTGGAAACTTATAATACGGGAACGTAATGAAGAATAATGGTAGGCTAGAATTCTTGAGCGAGAAAGGGCTTGCAGTCTCATATAGCCATACCGCATCTGCAGAAAAATAAAAGAACAACATGCAATACTTAACATTAATAATCAATAGGAAATAAGAACAAGAAAAATATTAACACTTATTATTTATAATGTTTATCATACTTGAGGTTCAGAGTAAACATATCATTTTTCAGGTTTTTTATCTTATCAACCATGTCCTTATATCTAATATTTCATAGGCTTAACTTTAAATAATACAAGGCCACATGAGATGAAAATGAGGTAGGAAGATTGTGCTACACCATTTTCCTAAATGAGGAAACCTTATCTGCCTTTAAAATTAGCATTCAAGACCCTGGTTCTTAACTGAATACGGACCTTTGGTACTGGCAGGAAATATGCAATTATCTTAAATCCAAGGCAACTGTTTCTGGATCAATTCTATCTAAAATATTTACTGCAACAAGGGTTAAAGTGTATTATAATGTGCCCAAAACCCTGGAGTATCTCCTGAACAGTGCTTTTCTTACAGGAGGAGCTAGTGTTGGTCCATGGCATCTTACACTTCTTAATAGAGACTTGAGCAATTTTTGAACCTTGTAGACATGGAACTCCCATTTTAAACTTGGTCTTGTGCCACCTTCCATTTGAGAGGGAATGTGGAAAAATATCCCTACACCTATTAGAGTTCTTTCATCAGTATGAACTCTGCACCATTCTAAAAATGGATGTTGTAAGAATGGATGACTATCATATTTTCAATGCAGCATTATATTATATTTTCACTATGTATCTAACAGCCTGAATAACTGAGAAATCTTGTTAGGAAAATATGTGTCCTCCAGAAGGATTATTCAGGCCAGTAGATTTAAATAAATATACTGCTTAATTATAAAAAACAAAGTATCTACTCAAATACGAGTATCCATTAAAAATAATGTTTAAACAAATAAATTAAAAATATGTTGAAGTTAATCCATTGTCATTATATATATATGACAGCAGACAATACAAGTTTAATAAAAATGCATGAGTATGTCTACATTAGTAGAAGTGTCATCTTGCAAAGACTCCTCTTCAGACAACTCCACTTTTAGTGACAGAGAACTGACATTCTACTGTGGTGATACAAGGTCTCCTAGAAAAGAACCATCTTTTGTGGATACATCCACTATCTATTGACAACAGAGGTTTCAGACAGGGTCTATCAGGAAACCTCTTTTGTCAAATTAAGCAGCGGAAAAAGAGCACAAGAGGGAGCTCTGTAAAGTCAGATAATCTGCTGGCTGCTACACACACTCCTGCAGTTGTTTGGTAAAATAACTTGCCTCTCCATATCAACCATAAAAGCCACCTGAGTACCTGTAACAGGTGAAAAACTGTTCCAAATCTTTATTTGAGAATCTGTTACAATATGCTGCAACACTTCTCAAAAAAATACAGTAAGCAAGCCAAGTGTCTAACTGAGACTGTTTTTATCCCCTTTAGCCTAATGAGCTTGAGAAAGGCATAAATCTACTTCGCCCTGAATTATTCTATTACAAAATATATTGTGAAAAAGATGCTTGGTTAGTAGAGTGTTGATGATTAAAGACTTGTATGAACCACTCTCCTATGAAACCATTATCTGTTCAGGTAGCAGCAGCACAATTGCTGTTATCTCTAAATATCGCATTCTATGTTATTCTCAGAGAGTAGAGGAAACATATTTATTTGTTGTTGATGATAAGATTAATAATTTAATATGAAATCAAAGATCTAGAAAAATAAAAACACCAAAAACAGCCCTGTAAATAAAAAGTAAAAGAAAGGAAATAAAAAGAGATAGAAAGAAAAAAAATGAAGAAGGCTAGTGGGGTTACCTTCATGAAGCGCCTCTTGGTTTCATGTGCTCTCCAAGCCCGCTGGATTGCAATGACACCATGCCTCATCATTACAAATTTGCGTCTCACATGCCAACTTCGGACAGTTTTCTGAATTATTAGAATCTTCTTGGTCATCACAAGTTCTCGTTGCTGTTCTAAGAAAACATCTTGTGCATCCTGGAATATAAAGTGTCAAAGATATGAATTCACAGTCCACTTAAAGGACTAAAACAACCAAAATACTAAAAATTTTCAGGTTTCAAATAAAAAAAAAAAAAAAAATCAAACTCAAACCATAAAATATTCATTTTAGAAAAGTTAAACTTTGTAGTGTACAGTGGCCTAATTGTTCAAAGTTTTATTGAAAATACTTATATCACTTTCATACTTGTGAAAGGCATAAATCAAATTTTCCCTGCATTTTGTCCCATTGCCATTCAACTTGACTATGGTTTAGTTACTAATTGTGCAATGGGAATATTAGCTGTTTCCTTATAAAGAAACATTTGGCATTCATTGACTAAGCAGCCAGTGCTACTTTTGGTTGAAATTTATTCAATCTTTCTTTTAAAACAATTTAGATTTCTCATGTCCAGTTATTGTTATTGCTCTTTCCAATACTAATGGGGGATTCCTTCCACATCTTTTGATTGAAGCAGTGTGGGATGTCAACATCATTATGTCATTATTTTCTCTTTAAGTTACATTTTAATTGTTGCTGTTTCTCAAGTCCTCAAAGGATATGGCTTCTATTATTTGGTACAGTTTGTAATTCTGTAGTGCCAGTCCACAAGGTTCAAAGAAGGATGGTCTTTGTTGAGACCCACAGCTTTCATTTTCTTGAAGCCATTTTTAACCTTTGATATGAGAGAGCAGCTGTATACAACAACATTTTTGTGTTTGCTTGATAATGACATTACCAATTCATAGCTCACATCTTGGGCTGTCTTCTTTAAATTGATAATTAGTCCTTTCTTGTCACTTCTCTTATCTACATTGTCTAGGATTTCCTGCAGTTTTCTTCCCGCTTTCCCATCAAAATGGTGGCTTATATGTCATCCTTTCTCCTATATTGACCTGTCTTGTTTAATCAGATCAGGATTTCTTAATTGCCACCACACCATTCAGTTTAACCTGCTGCATGATATTTGGAGAGGATATGGACAATGCCAAAGTAATCTTCTTTTCCTATTAAATTACTATAAAAGTTTTGGATTCTGAAAATATAAGAACCTTGCTTGATGCCCCAAAACCTTATCACAAAACCAGCTAACTAGTTAATCATTTAGAACAAAATCAGTCATATTTAACAGGACATCTGAGAAACTAAGAGCAGAGTTCACCTAAGATGGCTTCCTAGTTGCCAAGTGTAGACCCACATGATCAGCCCAGCTTCACCTGGGAGAAAGCTGATTACAGGCAGATATATAAACAACTAGGCTGAAATAGAAGATGGAGATTGTTTTATTGATTCTTTATTTGTTTCACCAGCATATCAACCCCTGTGGGTCATTCAATGTTGAAACTGGATTTTTCATTCGGGAATAGTACAAATTGTTTTAATTGGTTGTTTTCAAAATATCACACGTTGTATAGTTTGCGAGTATTTCAAAACATAAGTTTTATGATTCAAAGTCCAAGCTATTTTCTATCAAAATTGGAAGTATTTTATTTTCTTCAGAATCTCTTACTGCTATCAAAGAGTGGACTGGGAGGCACTATGAGATTTTCTGTGTGACGTCCCTTGGAAGAAACTGTTTAGTCTCTCCATTGAAGATTGCGCTTTTGAGGTCTCCTTCTGGGTGAAAGCTGGCATTGAAGATTTCATCTCAGCTGGGAAGTTCCACCTTAAACTCCATTCATCCCCATGCTTTTCTACTGCTTGTTTGGCCACCATAACCCACAGAAATCATTACTTCTGGCTTTAGCAGAGCCACATGTCTGACCATAATAGGTACCTATAGGTCTTTGCTTGTAATGAGTATAAGAGGATCCTCAATGACCTTAAGCCATTGTTTGCTGACAGAATAAAGCAGCATATAGCAGCACACAAATTTGGCTCCAAAGACTAATGGCGGATCCACAAAAGTATGCTAAACAGCAGAAAACCTTCTATTCCTCCTTTAATAAATAAATATGAGGTCCTCACAGCTACAGTGGACAAGGCTGAGTGCTTTGCTCATAGATTCTCCTCCAACTACTCACTTAATTTGTCTTGAATATCCACACCCTACTTCATACCTAGAACTGAGGCTCAATTGAGTGAGGTTTACATTACCCCTTGCTAGTCTCTAAAATAATTTCAAAACTTGACCCACATAAGGCAAGCGAAAGTGACAGAATCCCAGTCAACATCTAAATGAAATGTGCCCCTGAACCCAACCTCTGTCTTCTCCAAACTCTACAATTACTGTCTCTCTACTTCTTGCTTTCCTGCCTGCTGGAAGTCCTTATCTGTGGTTCCTGTTTTTAAGAACTAGGGAGATCCTTCAGACCCCTCCAGTTATTGTTCTATCAGCCTCCTACCAATTTTTGGCAAAGTGTTCAATGCTAAAACGGTTCAACATTTTATAGACCACTGCCTGTTCAACAGACAGTATGGCTTCTGCTTTACTTGGTCTACTGCTGACATGCTAACGACTATCACTGAGTACCTAGGCTAGGTTCTTGATAAGAATGATGAAGCTCAAGCTATTGCCTGGGATATCCCCAAAGTATTTGACAGGGTCTGGCACACTAGACTTCTGTACAAGCTACAAGGCTATGGTATATCTGGATGCTTGCTTGATTAAGTCAAATCATTCCTATCGAAGGTCGTATTGAATGGGCATGCTTTCAGATCCTATCATATGAATGTGGGTGTTCCTCAAAGCTTTATACAAGGTCCTATGCTTTTCCTGATTTTCATCAATAATCTCTCTGATGTAATCAGTTCCCAAGTAGGCATCTATGCTGACAATATAACCATTTACTCTCACCTCGATACAGACAAAACAAACCTTGCTGCTGCTCTCAAAATGGACCACTAGTCATTGATAGACTGGGGGTAAGAAATGGCTCGTAAACTTTAATGCTTCAAAAACAAATCTGCTATCCTTTAATCACCACAGACATTCTTTCCTACCTGCTATCAGCATGGATCACACTAGTCTTCCTAAGAGCAATACACTGTCTTTTCTCGGCCTCACACTGCCTTTTCTCGGCCTCACTCTCTCACCCGACCTTAAGTGGAATGACTACATTGAATTAATAGCTAAATCTACTGCTAAAAACGTTGGGTCCCTGTGTTGGGCTAGGAATGAAATCTCTTCTAAATAGCATCATGCGCATTTACAAATCTACCATCTGCCCATGCATTGAATACTGTTGTCATATCTGGTTGGGTGGCAAGAGTCTGCAATTTAGTCAATCCTGACCTGGTGACCCAACTCCAGTCTCTCTCTCTCATCAACAAGATGTGGCTTCTCTCTGTCTCTTCTACAAATACTTTCACAAATTCTGCTCTGACGAGCTTAGCTCCTTGGTGCCCCTCGTGCATGAATTTACTCAAGTTATTAAACTGGCAACAAGATTCCACCCTTTTACTGAGAAAACAATGAAGTGTAACCACAATTTCTACTCCATCAGCTTCTTTTCTCACACTTCCTTCCATATTCTTGTTTCCCACTGTTGTCTCTTAACTCCTTGATTCCCATCCTTCTTTTCACTTTACATTTTACTTTCATGTAGCTCTCTCTACACCCGTCCTTCTCTTACCCATTCTCCAATCTGTTCTCCCCTCTCATTATGTAACCCCATGTGCACCAGAGGCATTTCTGCCTTGCTTGGAGTGAGACAATTATAAAAAGAAAAAAATCCTTTCAAACCCTTTCATATCATTTCAATCTAGCTACTCATAAAGTCCTGTTAAGTAAGTAAAAAATACCATCACACATTAAGAAAACAGATAAGGTAAGTTTAATAATTAGCAATAAAGCTGCATATAGTGTAATAAAAATACTTTACACAATATAACCAAAAACCATCAAATTACACTATTCAATTAAAGTATTTGGATGTTATGTATAAACTAAAAAAAATAGTTTACTGGTATCCTTAGAAAAAGGCAAGACAAAAGTGTGAAAACTCAAACCAAGAATACTGCAAATGTAAGTCAAATTCATCAAGATGATTATGATAAACCATACTTACTTTTAAAAAGACTTTTGTTTTTCCAAGTTGATAGTCAGCATCTTTGAGAACGGTCTGTAAAATTTTAGTTGAGGCTGCTCTACAGTTTTCTTTTTGAGAAGGCAAAATGCCGACAGCAAGGAGGCGGTATCTATCCACAAAATCTTCAAAATTGTGTCGAATTGGATATCCAGCTCGTCGAATACGAATAGTTTCCATCATACCAGAATATCTCAATTGGCGGCAACACAAGTTTCGATCAAACATCTAGAGTGTTAAAAAGAAAAGGTAATGAATAGTCAGCATTGGTCTGGAAACAAACATTTTATTTATTAAGCTTATAGACAAATAAGGATGTACAGTTGGTGATACTAGTATTTCAAGGATCTGGTTGTCATGAAAGTCATTAAAATCTAGGCTTTTTATCTAGGTTTGAAATCAGACCTTTAGTACTAGAGAAAAATGCATAACTATTTATCACATAGTCAGAATAGAAAGTTTTTTTTTTTTTTATTTAAATACTTATTGATTCAACTTCTCTTTCTCTGAACAAAAATTAAATGAAAATCATCCATGAATATCTACAAGAACCATTCTGAATAGGAAAACTAGATCCTCAGAAACAGGATTTCATAACAGTTCACTGAAAAATGTTACTGGGCTTTACCTGAAAACTAATTCGGATCATTTTGTACTTTTGTTTTTAAATATTAGGATTCTTCCATTACAAAGCTCTAAAGTCACTCAAGGTAGCGGGGTTATTGTTAAAATGATAATGTGGTGGTATGTGATAGAACATGGTAAGAAGCGAAGGTTATAAGATGAACAGATTGATCATTGATTCATAGAGGTTACAATGATAGTGCTAAAGGAAGAAATCATGCAGGAGTCTCATCTTGGGTGTTTAATAGAGAGAACATTTATTTTGGTGAGGCCTCAGTGAGCAATGGATGGAAAAGTTTTATCTATTGTAAAAAGAATGAGGCATAAAAAAAAAACAAGTTAAAAAATATTAGTGCTCAACCAACTGTTGTATTGGTCTTGTGTAAGACTACAGTATAAGAACTGTAATAAATATACTTACCAGAGGCCTTTTAAAATCATTTGGCTTAATGCAACGCACAAAGAAAGGTTGACAATTCCCAAGAGTTCTCATCAGAGAATCTAAAGATTTCTTAAACTGAGCTCCCAAAGTGGGAGTTCTTTTCCTTGTTTCAGATCCCTGCAGAATTAAAAAGAAATTGTTAGAAAAGCTATTCAGACTTCAATAGCAACAAAAAAGAAGAGAGTGTGCACTTAACTATAAAAAAGGCTTGACTTATTTCAATTAATCGAACTTCTAAGTTAGAGAAAAACTTCCTATATAATCAGCATCATTAACTTTACAAATCTGTAAAATTCTTAAACCTTTTCATAGGTGGGAAAATTCAAAACATAATGCATATACATAAGTAAAGTTTATAGAATCAGGATAAATCTCTTTGATAATCTCTTATATAACAGGATGGAAAATTTTAGTTTTTAATGTTGAAATCAAGAAATAAGTTTCCTGATTAGTTTAGCAGATAAATTTCATCTCACACAGTAAGATATACATTGTGTGTGTGTGTGTGTGTGTGTGTGTGTGTGTGTGTGTGTGTGTGTGGTGTGTGTGTGTGTGTGTGTGTGTGTGTGTGTGTGTGTGTGTGTGTGTGTGTGTGTGTGTGTGTGTGTGTGTGTGTGTGTGTGTGTGTGTGTGTATTTATATATCTTCGTTGTTTACTGCAATGTGTAGATCGTATATTGGTTACCCGCATGGAAAATGGAACAAGTAAGTAAAGTCCAAATTCCAGCTGAGTATGTTTGGCTCAAATCACCATAAGTCTCTTGGGAAAAACAACTTCCCACCCACACAGCTATGGGTAAAATAGCAGGGCTGATTGGACTCTCTAACCTTGGGTGGTAACCATTATAAAAGAAATTCTCAGAATTCAAACAAGTTGGTCATGGTGCAAGCAATTCCACCCAAAGAACAATAGCAACTTCTTCCTATGTTCATATATGTAGAATGACAAGTTTTCATTAAAAGAAAACAATTTACACAAAAAAGTCTTAAAAGTGAACTAATTTCAGAATCCTCTGCAGAAAATTTATCATTCAAGATATTAAAAAAAAAAAGACTACAGTTGATACAATGTGGGATAATTAAAGACAATAGTGATAAAAATATAAGCTGAATAAAATTAAGCTCAACACTAGATGCCAAAAGTTAAATTTAAAATCTGAGCATCTCGAGATCATTAACATTTTAATGTAAACTGCAACATTTTTTGCTTTATTTTCACTCCCCACTTTACCCATCAAGAAAACTTATTAATCTGAACAAATTCTTTCTCAGAACAAAACATCACCTGAAAGTTATGTTCATTGTCTTACAATGTATATCGGCTCAGAATGAGAAATTGGAGAACCGAGTTCAAATTCCAGTTAAATTCATTGCATCCACTTATACACCAATACTCTTGGGAAAGGCATGAATCCATCTCTTCTTCCTCTGGCTATGAGTCAAATAGCAAGACAGATTGAGTTCTATACCTATTGTTGGTAACCAGTTTACCACAGAAAGAAATGTCAATCTACTGTGAGAAAATCTGCCTAGTCAGTCATGTCTCTTTTGAGACATGATCACCCATGGGTGTATTATGTATGGCACTTAACTGACTGTTTTGTCAATAACACACTATTTGTTTGAGACATACACACACACACACACACACACAATATATATATATATATATATATATATATATATATATACAAGTGAATAAGGAACGAAGAAAATATTAACAATGTTCAAAACAATCATTTAAAACAGTGCTCAATATAGAAATAGAGCTATGAATATTATAAATTATAGTTTGATGAGACATTGTCCTTTCAATGTCGAAACAAAATGTACACTTTGTAGTAGTTTGTAATTTGTACATGTTCTAAACTATAATTTATAATAAATATATATATATATATATATATATATTGGACTCTCATCACTTTCGATGTATGACAATCAAGTACTAGCAAGCAGAATGGGTGTTGGGCAGAGTGTACAACGGCTTCAGGTATCTGTATCAGCAGGGCATCCAATCAAAGAATGAAATAAAAATTTTCTTTATATTTAATTTGAATAAAATGTTCATTTCATATTTCATCAGTTTTTACATATTTAAAATGTATTCCATTCTCACATTTCTCAGTACTAGGTCCTATTGAGTCTTAAGGTACATATAATCAAGGAGTTTTCCCCAGACATCACCAAACCTCTGCACATCATTGGAGTCCAGCAGTTCAGTTCTTAGAACTACACACTCAGACTATCCCACATATATTTGGTTGGAGGGGTGAAGGCTTGTGCAGAACGAACTGCACATTTTGGAAGAACTGAATATAGAGAACTGCTACATATTGTGTATAACAAAGACTCCAAATTACCCTCTTCCTTTGGGAAAGATCTCTTCCCCCAACATCTAGGGCAAACTGGTCCCTATAGTCTTGGTTGGCAACCAGGCTAGAAGGACAACTCTTAAATCAAAATCTGAGGAGATCATTTTTTTTGGATATATCTCATGTATTTTGACATTTGTTGCTTTGTAATTACAAAACATGTCAGCTGTATATTTGATCATATCAGAGAATGTAAACCAGATACACTAATTTCATATTTTACATACATAGCCCCTAAAATATATGCAAATAAAATGGTAGGATTTTTAATTTGCTTATCTTAAGGTTGGTACAAAAATCTTCACAAATATTAGCAATAACCACTGACTTTTTAAAGGTTTAAAATATGTTGCAAAAGTAAGATTTAAATATCTTCTAAACATTTTAACTTTAAAGAAAAAAATAGTAATAAAAATAACTTGAAAGCTAATATTAAACTATTTTCAATATCAATTTAGTCTTCAAAAACTAATTTTGATTATACCATATTTGATGTCTTCCAACAGACAAATTTCAACTGTGTAATTAAGAAATCTACCCCAAATAAAGTAGAGGTCATTAAAATATAGGATTAAAAAAATAAGCTAACTCATATATGCAAGGTTCTGGATTTCTGATAGCTTGCCAAGAAAATGTTTACACATGCTAAAACTTATTCCAAGTGACACACATCTGTGCATAGTTAGAAAATTCAACTCTTTAAGCAATAACAACATCCCAAATTTCCAGGAACCAGTTCTTTAAAAGCAGGTAATCTTCTGGAATCTATTCTGCTTATTTTCTTTTCAATCTGAGAATGGAAACAAATTATAGTATTAAAAAGAATTAAACCATTTTGATAATTTAATAGAGAACTTTTATTTATTAAGATATTTTCAGATTGAAATTCTGTTCTCATCATATTTCTGTTCAGAACTATGATGCTTTTTGACTTTAGTGTTATCAGCTGTCATGGTTCCTTAGCCACAATTGAACTGAATTGCTGCAGTCAAAAGGATTCAATGGAAGACCTATTAAATTTATCACTAGAAGATTTGACATACTTTTTAAATTCAAGGCAATTTCTTTTGTCAAAATAAATGATGGGAATTAATTATATTTTCAGCTGTTATATATCAGCGATCAATATGTAAAATTATTTTTGGATAATCCAACAACTGGCTTGCTAAGCTTTTATAATTTTAAGAATTAGTTTGCACAAACCACTAAGATACCCCCACTGTCGTTAAGGGATTTCACATACTTCATTGTAATTTGCAAACATTAAACTAAACCAGTGGATATATTGATAATGATACAATATAGATTTATAGAAAATATACATGACCATTTGTTTATATTTAATAAGCAGTCTTGAAAATAGATATATTTTCTCACATTAAAATTTCAGATTAAGCAGGTCAGCAAAAAAAACAAAAAACAAAAAACAACAAACATTTGTCTAATGGATGAGACTAATTCAAGTGAGATGGTTCCAAATCTATACTCAGAATTGCCTTAGCATGTAAAGTTTTTGATAGTATATTTAGGTTCATGACAAATATTATATTCATAGCATATCAGTAATCATGGATGTGTATGTAGTGTAGGTGGTTGCATTTGCTGGAAACATCCTTGGAAATCCATCTCTACTTTCTGCCCACCCAACTAGGGGTTAATAGCTAGTCAAACTCCTTGGTTTGCAACCAGTCTAGGTGAACAACAACTCTGAATACAAAACTGTTTAGGCTTAGAGTTACCCCCCCCCCCCCAAAAAGAAATAAACACACACACATGCCTATAAAACCCTTGCCATGGAAGTGTGAGGGAGGATGTGGCCCTATGCTATATAGGGGGAACTACAAGGTTAACAACAACATTAATATTCACTGGAGCTGCTGTCAAGGGATTCATTTATTATCCAGAACTACTTAGCATCTCATAAAGTTAAAAATAATACTTGTTTAATAAACAATATGCTAAAAATGTATCAAAGAATGGAATCCTGAATATCTCTAAAAATTCATTTAGGTTTTGTGATAGGCTGAGAAAGTGTTGTGTGTTGACAAACAAAAATCACATGAGGGGAATTGGTGGAAGGAAAGAAACAAATGAAAGAGTAAATAAAATGAGATAGAAACTTTTATTCTGTCAGGAAGTTTTAGTATAGAGAGTGTTTCACAAATAGTTCCTGAAAGAGTGTGTAAATGTAAGGGACATTCTTATAAACAGTTAAGTGTCATATGTGATACACGCTTGGGCAATCATGTCTCGAAAAAGACATGACTGACTAGGCAGAAAATTTTCCCGCAGTAGGTTGCCATTACTTTCTGCAGTAGACTGGTTGCAAACCAAGGCTATAGAACCCAGTCTGTCCTGCTATTTAACCCATAGCTGGAGGGAGAAGCAATGAATTAATAACTTTCCTAAGGTTCTTTGTGCATAAGTGAATGCAACAAATTCAACTGGAATTTGAACACAACTGAATACTGAATTCTTACAATAGTTCCTGTAAAAAACAAAAAAATGAAAATGAACGTGATTGAACTCTGTTGGTGGGTGAAACAGTGAAACAGTGAGGTATTGTGTCATGCGTGCACCCTAGGAGCACTTAGATTTGCATTCTAATTATTTGTGTCATGGTAAGAAAGAGAGCTACCCTCTTGGAATGTGTGCTATGCATGCTCCCAGGTTTCTTTTTATGCATGCTTAAAAGCTAAAAAGAATTAGCTGCTGCTAATATGACTTGTAGCACATTTGGCCAAACAGGGTGTATTGGCTGCTACACATTATTTAGATTCCTCCTCCCCACAATACATTTGAGTGATGCAAGTGATAAGTGAGGTTTCTTCAAAACGTATCTGAGATAATTATGGTCGGTTACATTTTCTTCCTGCAACTGAAGACAATCTCAATGCACAAACACTAAAGTAAATCAGAATTAAAATGATTTTGTCATTTGTCATCCTCATCATCTAAATATTTCTTGAACATTAATATGTTATTCTTTAGCATACTATTTGTCTTGAACAGAAATATACTATACATTATGTTAATATACTATCAATATAATATTTCCTTTTCTTATTTCTTATGCACATCTCAAAAGCCACACATGTAAAACATTTCTGTGTACTAATTTGTAACCAGTAAACTCAATTTAGTACATCATTTGTCTGGATATCAGAGAAAAGAAAATTTTGCTATCTACTCATTATTGATTATTTTACATTTTGGGGATGTGTGCATAATGTAATGTAGTATAGAAAGTGGAATCGGCAAGTTGAATTCAAGTTCCAGTCTAGTCAGTTGCATTTATTTTTGTACTAATGCCCTAGGGAAAGGTAGGACTTCATTTCTTCTCCCTTTATGTGTTAAGTAGCATAGTAGACTTGACTCCAATCAAGCATGATAGTTCTAAATTCAAAGCCATGGAGAAGGAAATGAGAAATGACTTTACCAAGAAATTAAAGAAATTTATGGATAATAATGAAGAAAGATTTTTTTTTAATCATTTTACCCCAAGCAAGGTAAAATGATTAAAAAAGTTTGTGGCTAATCATAATTATCTATTTCCTGAAGGGATATGGTATTTAAGAAGAAAAAAAAAAAAAAGAAACATTACATCTTACAAAAATAGTACCTTCCCAAAATTTGATCAGGGAATTAAACTTCAGGCTCTTGGTATGGCTGACAAAATTTGGAATAATTTGTCTCAAAGTTATAGGCAATATTGATTTCTGTTTTCTTGCTGATTTTATTTAAACTTACTTTTAATAGTTTTTATGTTGTATCAATTTCTGATCCTGTTATATTGAGAAATGATTCTGTTAACTTTCCCAAAGTATATGACATTTGCTAAAGAAAATTAAAGACTGAATTTTCTTTTATTTTTTTTAGGACAGGAGTAAATGAACACAAAAAGAAAATAAAGGCACAATAGAAGAAAACCCATAAAAAATGGTGAACTGTCTTATATTAGAATGCATGTGCTGATTATAGAAGAATTCTCTATGAAACATACATTATATCCAATTACCATGCCAACATCAGCGGTGAAGAGGTTTGTCAAATATTTGTTGTTGGATGACTGCACTAAATGGATCAAATCAACACTGAAAGTGTCTCGATTCTTTTCCAAGAAACCTGCAATTAAAATAAAACATTTATGTAATATTGACACTTGAAAATTTCTGAGAGTAAAAGCCCTTCTGATGAGATTCTGTATTTTATCAGTTCACACAGAGAAACCTTATGTAAACTCTGATAAGCATTTGGTATCTTTTCAGTTACTGCATTTGATAGTATATATTAGTTAATATCTGCCACAGAATAGATATTAACTCACCTTAGCATGCTCCCAGAATCAAAACCATGA
Organism: Ascarosepion bandense; assembly: GCA_037127315.1. NCBI lineage: Eukaryota > Metazoa > Mollusca > Cephalopoda > Sepiida > Sepiidae > Ascarosepion > Ascarosepion bandense. The sequence goes on from JBBBDQ010001338.1 coordinate 1,389,814, forward strand.
GGTAAACAGTAATTGTCAAACTCACTATATAAGCCATAGATTGAGATTACTTTGTATTCCATTGTCTTTTGACAGGTATGCAAATGAAAGCCCCAAAGTATGCTAAAAGTTCATTATATTCAATAAATGTCAGTTTTTAAGATAGCCATTATTGCGCTATATAGACAATATGGTAGTCTCTGTAAACTTACCCCTGGCATCATAAAATACAACTCCTGCAAAGTGGTTGAGGCCAAACACCATGCTGATTTCTGACTTGGCTCGGAGATAGTTAGAATTACTTCCATGTTGTTGGTGCAGTTTACTCAGCAATGTTTGGTCTGTGCCCTGCATTTTCAAAACAAGAAACACCAAAGATTTTGGCTTTAAATAATGAAACCAGAGAGAAAAATAATCTTTTTTTTTAAATCTTCCTATTTGTATATTTCTTCAATAAGCTTCCTAGTATGATTTTAATTAAGATCTACATGCATCTATTATGTAAGTTTTCTAGACAATCTTAGACAAACTAGAAAACAACATCTATAAACCAATTAAATATAACCAGATATGATGGTATAAACAACATTTACTCACACAGCAAATGGCTTAACAACAATTTCCTGGATTTTATGTGCAAAGTTGAGATATCTAACATAAGCTAACATAAACCTAGACAATGTAGAATATCAATATTTGTGTCTCATCTATCATTATCATCATTGTTTAACATTCATTTCAATGCTAGCATGGGTTGGACAGGGTTTTCTTGATGGCCCTTTTCCAGGCTGCTCAATTCTGTGTAAGATGTGACTGTAATCTCAACTTCCTTAAATTGTCTTTGATAAGCTGGGTTCATGTTTTAGATGGTCTACTTATCATTTGTAATCGAACCATCATGAAATATTGGAGTGAGTTTTACAGCTGTATGCCCTTACCAACCAGTTTAAGAGACTGAAAACTCAGTGTTTTTACTAAGTCTCTAGGAAGGTTACCAACCAAAATTAAAGAGTTCATCCTACCCTTTTCTACAGAGAGTAGGTGTAGAGGCTTTTACTTCAGAGATTTCCTTCTCTTAGACAAGTTGCTATCCAAAGACTCTTTGTTTTACTCAGTTTAACTTCTTACAATATTTGCCCAGGTCAGGGTAGATCTAGGAACAACAGCAATAAAGAGGTGGTTCAACACATTTCAAAACCTCCAATACCTCAATCAGAAGCCTCACTGCTGGATGTAGTTTATAGTCATACCCAGGACCATAGATCCACCCATAAAATTGACATAATGGAGAAAAAAAATTCTACTTGAATTTTGTCTTGTGTGCATTGGTTTGTTTTAATATTGTTAGAATATTAAAGGTTAAAAAGGTTTTTTTTATAAAGTTTATACATTTCAAAGAGTAAGCAGCTAAAATGCAAAATTGTAATGAAATCAAAAAAGAAAAATCATTTAAATACATTTGTTATGATTTGGTTGATATTATTTTACTTACATCTTAATGGATAACAAGAAAAACTATCCAAGTTTTTATTTCAGAAAAATGAAAATATACCTTGGAATTGAACTCACATTTAAAATAGAAATCCAAAAAATATTTACATTTCTTTTATTTACTTTTAAAACCTTAGGATAATTATGAGACTGAAAAGTCTTCTAAAAGTCTTTTATATAAAACAAAAACATATGTTTTCTCATTTAAAATTTTTAATTTAAAAACATAATGAAGTACATGTAGCTAATTCCTATAATTTATTCATCAGATACATATTTTTTTTTTTTTTTTTACTTTTCAATAACAATTTCATATGGTCTCAATAAGCGTATTGCAATTCTAGGGTCAAAAAACTATTGTGTACCAGAATTCAGATCAGTTTTTATGATAGTTCTTTTGTCTTCAAGACATAACCGTAAGTTCTATGCTAACAATGTTTTATATCACACTTCTCACTTGCAGAACTCTTCTAGCTTCTTACTTCCCAGTCAACTTTGACCTTCAAAAATGTAAATGCAATGTCAATCATTATCTACTGTTTTTTTAATTAATGTACTTTTATAGTTCTTTTGCCTTTATAGTGATTATTTTTCTCATATTCTCTAATACTCAGTAACTTCACCCTTGCATCTCAGAACAGGTACACACCCATTGAGTTACTCAGCAGTGAGATGCCACGGTATTATGTAACAACCAAATCTTCATGCAACCTTGTAGAAAATCAAGATTTGGTTCACTAAAACTTCAATCTTATCACAAAGCTAAAATCAATGCCAGAAGAGAGGAGGTTTCAGGTTGTGGGAAAGATTAAGGAGAATATGATGAAACAGCTGATCCTTAAAGTGGACTTTGCAGATCTTTTAAAACAGTGGAATGGATGTTTGGATAAGTTATGAGGTTGTTCCTGCAAACAGGTTGATTATGTAACACAAATGCAGAGAAAGAAACCTCAAAATGGTTTCAGCAGCGAAGAAAAAAGTAACTCATTCCAACTCAGTAAATTGTGGGATCTACAGTTCAGTATAGATTGTAGCCACTTGCAAGCTTCTCTCAGTAAAATTGGCAACAAACTGTTTGCTTTTTTAAACGAGTCCTTAAATACATGCTGAACTCATGAATATTCATTAATTGATGATATTATAAGGATTGCACATGCACACTTTCCACATTGTAAATGGCCATTTACATGCAAAGCTTTAGGTTTATTCATTACAGAGGCCCCAAGGGAAGTTCTTTGAAAGGAACTAAGGCATAATTGCTCTAAAGGGCCTAATTTGTTTTTGTTAATATTAACTGGTTAGATCCTTTTGAGGTGGACAGCTTATAGTCTTATTTATTAGAAAAGTTATATATTTATGTTAGTAAAGTTTTTTTTAATTTACCTTGGGAAATTTGCTTTCTTCATCAATGAGTGAAATGAGATTCATGGGCTTGACTGCAATCAAATCAAGAGCATCTTGATTGTCAACAAATTCAATGTGCTGCCAGTTAATGCCTTCACTGTTGTACTCTTCCTAAATAATTAAAAAAAAGCAAAAAACCATTACAACAAAGCCAAAATAATTGGCAAAGGGGATGAGGAATAATCAAAAAGATTCAGAATGAGGAGTAATCAAAGACATTAAAAATACATTTTATTCTATAAATTACACACCAAGTCTAAAGTGGTAATCATAAAACTATATAAAGAGTAAATTAATCTACTCTCTCATATTTATAGACAAAGGAATTTTTAGACAAAGTTTTCTTCAAATGGTCATGAGATTTATTTAGGATTCTGATTTAGAAGCAATATGAAAATATTTGTTGATTTGGGTCAAGTAATTTTCTAATGATGCCTTGCAACTAATTGAAAGCAGCAAACAAAGTCAATCTGTAAGTGAAGCCATTCTGATGCTAGTTTTAATTATTTTGTAAAACAAAGATTATATGAAAAGTTAAATGACATAAGAACCAGAAAGATCTTTCAAAAGCCAAAATCTCCAAGTTATTTTCATGGAATCACATCTATATTTACTGTAGAAATGTTTTAATCTTCATAAATATGAAAATAGAATCTATTCAGCTTAAAATTCTTTGAAGTAATTAACTTGTAGTTAAGAACTCTTCTAAAAGCACACAACAAAACTATTGCTTTCAATGAGAAAGGAATAACTGCAAAATAATCCCAGTTACTAAAGTCATAGATAAATCATATAAATGCATGCTGGGATTTCTTCTTAACCAATAAGATAAACCACTTCCTGACCTTACCCACCATATTGTTGTTCTTTCCTGTCTTGAAGTCAGAACACTACAATCATTTGACTTTTGTCTGTTAATACCATTATTACTTAAGAAACTTTTTGCATTATTAATGTTGCTTTGCTGACTTTTTTCTTGCCTATTTATATTGTTTGCTTCTTATAATTTTGCACTGTTTATCATTTTCGTCCTTTTGTTACTGTTTACTGGAAGCTTTGTCAATTTTGTTGTTAGGTATTTTTGCCAATTACTTAACCATGGCCTATTACTCTACATGAACTCTTTGACTCATAGCTGCTGAGGACATTTTTTATCAGTTCTGCTTCTCTGAAAGGGATTGAACTGTTTGCTACATGTCAGATCTTTTTAATTCAAGCAATAAATTATTTCCAACTTGCCTGTTCCAATTTGAAAATATGCCGGACAAAGAATTGTTGAAGATTTTCATTTGCATAGTTGATGCACAGCTGTTCAAAACTGAAATTTAAAATTCAAGAAATATTAATTTCTGATTTTTAAATTTTGTTACAATATCTGCCCCAGCAGACAAAATGTAAGTGAGAGAAACATTTATGTTAAAACAAGTTATCAGTTCACCAAAGATTATTTCCTTTTTTTAATTTAATGCCTTTTTTTTTATATATAACTGTTGCCATCTTATTTTACAAGGTACAATGGATAAATTGTCACCATTTTATATTTTTAATTTCACGCACACACATTGTTTGTTTTTGATTTTGTCAACTGCACAACACAGCAGGTTCAGTTGGGCAGTGTCTGAGAAAAAGAGCACCATGACACAATTCACTCTGTCAGAAATCTGGGAACATCTTGCAGTACTGCTTGGCATTCATGCTGGAAGCTTCAATACGAACATTTCAGAGTGTTTGGGTATCAATCTGGTATATCTACGTACAATAGTTATATCTATATTTAAAATACATATAGGATTTGTATATTCCTTTCCTTATATCCATGTGTGTTCAATTTTAAATACTTTAAATATATAGATATATATATATAATGAATAAATAAGAAGTTCAAAAATATCTATGTTTAAAAACTAGGTTAAAAATGATATTTATATTTAAAACTTTATATATATAAAATCATCTGCATACAGGTTCATTTCACTGTAACACAGCTCATCAGTGCAGCTAGATAAACCATTTGCTTCAAGCTGTGATTGAAACTCAACTGATCTGTCATCAGTCAAAGACCTTACCCCTAAGCTATCAGTGCACGACAGAGAAAGGCAGATGTCATAGCATGTTATTTACAGAATGTAAACAACTGCCAGCAACCCAGAGTATTCAATTCAGCAGCTGAGCCGAAGGCATTCAACTTTGTGTAAAGCCATAAGTGGCTACTGTTTATAAAATCTATCTTCCTCTACAGTGCTCTATTAGTGGACAAGAGCGCATATATATATATATATATATATATATATATATGTATGTATGTATGTACATTATTTAAAAAAAAAAATAATACAACTGACCTAAACTGTTCAATTAAAACAAAAAGACAATATTAACTCACTTAACCATAAATTTCTTCATTTTGAATTCTTGTAATAAATTCGTTTATCATCATCTAATCAAAAGAAAATTCTTTATTCTGTACTAAATACAAAGAAAAATATGTTTAAAGGCTGATAAATGTTTGCTTTCCCAATATTATTTTCCTAGCTTCTAAATTTTCATACAATACTTAGAAACTCAACAAGCAATAAATGACTGACTAAACTTCCAAAACACTGCATAAAATTTTATACTGGAAAATTTTGCATTGACATTTCATTAGAGCATCTATTTTCAATCCATAAACAATCCTCTTTGACAGAATCACTGACCAATGTTTTTTGACATTAAAAATTGTGCTTCATATAAAGCACAATTTTTGATTAGACAATGTATAATTTTCTGAAAATGCTTTCTCTTACCTGTTATGGTCGAAATTTTCAAAACCAAAAATATCCAAAACTCCAATGCTTGTTCTATAATGATCTGGGGAGATTTTGGGTGTGTAAATAGCTTTGTTTATTTTGTCAACAATCCAGACAAACATACGTCCATAGATGCCTTTGACAAAAGCATCCCTGACGTCAACAGAAGCAGCGATACCCATTGTAGAAGTAACACTGTCCCCTCGTGTAAAAATGGTACGGGTTGTCAATGCATCAATTAGATTTTGTGGTTGGACCTAAACAAGAAAAGAGAGAAAAGAAAGGTTAAGAATATTATTTTCATTATGATAATGAAACCTATAAGAATTTTTTTGTGCCAAGAAGTTCCATCATCAACAAGTCATTGAACATTTATAAATATTTATGTGAAAAACTGCATGGACATCTTAACACTTAGGATGTCTGTAAACTGTGAATACTTTTTCATCTTTGCTTAAATTTCTGGGATGAGTAGTTAAATAGCTGAGAAGTCTAAAGCATTGGTTAGGGAATTTAGTGACATAGTAATTATGAGTTCAATTTTTAGGCTGGGTAGTACAGACATACACAGATCCAGTAGAAACACAACTAGCCATAACTGAACAATTAACCAAGACAAGATAACCCTAAAAATGTACAGCAGACTGAAAATAATTTACTCAATGAGATTAAATAGAAGGATTTAGTTCAAAACTCTTTGAAGATTAATCAGATTGGCAGATACCTGAAGAAGGCTTGAGATCATAACAGCTAAAATGTGATCGTAAGATGAGCACATTACTCCAACTATAAATACTCAGAATTGTTTATTGAAATTCTAACAGTCACTAGCGATTTACTTTTACTAAATTTATTTGCTTTATTTACACTGTCTACATTATTTTGACTATTGCCCTCATCTTTATTGTGATGTTCACAATGTTACAGCTGTTGTATGCTCTAACATTATTCCAGTGATATATGTTGGAATTACAAACACAACTCTTTATTTTGTCTACTGGGTTAGATTGTTCTAGTTCTGCATGCCATGCCTTTTCTGGGTATCTCAGTTTCAGTTATTTTCCTTTAGTAACTCAGATCTCTAAGTTTTTGTTCAATTCTGCTGCGGCCAGGTATTGAACTCACAACTCTTTGGGTCAAGTCACTGGATTATTTCAACCAATGTTTTTATCCATTTGGCCAAATTTGAATATGGCAATAAAAATAAGCATAACAGCCCAAATCATGTAAATAGTGCAAACAATTAAAATACCTCATCTCAGAAATATAGAAAGTTACTTTATATTTTATATGAAAATAAGTAAAACTAATTAAAGATTATATATTTTTCTAGTTTATATAAAAATGATGAAATTATCTTAAAATGTTAATCTTCTTAAATGTTTTCTTTAATTTCCTTTTTTAAATGAAATTTAGAAAAAAAAAATCTTTTATTCAAAAAATATTTTACCAAGTATTTGCCATTATAATTTTGTTATATCACAAGTCTCCCAATAAGTTAGGGTCATAGGGGTAGCACACGTACTGCAGCCATAGCAGCAGGGGTATGTCTTGGGCAAAAGATAACCTGACAGAGTCCATTCTTTAGCTTTCTTAATGCAAGAGAGTGCAGTCAACCTTGTTATTTAACCTATAGCTGGGAGGGGGAGATGAATCTGTATCTTTCCCAAGAATATTTATGCGAAAATGAATCTAACAAACTTTGTCAAAATTTAAACTCAGTTCACCAATTTTTCTGAATCACTAACCATTACACCACCTGCACATCCTCATTTACCATTCAATCAATCTTCAGTCTGTTTCTCCTCATTCAAATCCCACAGATACTTCATTAGTACCAATTTGCAGATTTTGTCTTCTAAAAAGATTTGAAAGCAGTGATGGCACATACTTTTGGTCCATCATAAAAATTCAGGATGTGGATTTGGTATATATCAAACACTTCAAATACCTCAGCAGAGAGGTTGGCAACATATGTCATATGTACCACACATGGCATGCCAAGTAATTTTCAATGGCACACAGCTGCAAATGACATCACAAAGTTCAAACCAGTAACTCAAAGAAACAAATAATGTTGCCAATATTGCATAAGCCCATGCCAGAGCAAGGCTTCTATTAATAATAAAAACTAAAAAAAAAAAGCTTTAATTTAATTTTATTTGTTAATCTCACACGTTAATTTTACCATGTTAATGAATAGACTTAATCGAATTTTATTCATTTAACGTGTTTCAAACGACATTCATTTATATGTTTATTTTAATTCTAACACACTGCATAAGTCGTACTTTTTTTTTTAGCCATAAAAACAATATAAATTTTGAAATATTTTAAGGTTAATTTTTTTTTAACAGTAATTATTAGTTGAAGAGATAAAACTTGAAAAAAGTAAAAACAAAAAAGAAAAATCGAAAAACATAATCACCTTTCGAGTATCCGACGAGTATCCACATAAAAAAAAAGGAAAAGTAAAAATCCCCTGTAATCAACTTAAAAAGAGCTCACACCATTGCGATTGGCTGTTGGTCAACTTCCAATCAAATGCGTGACAGAGGGGTATGGGATGCCTAATATAAGTCAGTGTCTGTAGGCTGATTGATCAGCTCTGATAGGGTCAATTTAGTGAGGAGAGTATGATGTTTGAAAGACCCAAAACTGCCCAATAACCCAATTCAGAACATCACTAAATGACACCCCCCAGCATGGCTAAAAAGCGTATATTCCAAGTAATTTCATAAAACAAAAATCAAACTCACCCCCAGAAGTTGTGCAGCTTTTCGAACGTAAGCAATGTCTAAGATTTCACTAGCATCAATATTGTCCACTTGAATGGCTACAGACAAAAAGAAAAATATTTTAAAAATCTTTAAAACTTTATATATAGAATAACAAAATAAAACAGTCTGACAAAATTCTTAAGTAAGCAAACATATTAGTTTAAATCTCAGTGCTGAGTGGTAGTTCCAAACAAATTTAATGGTTTTTATATATCTAAAAGAAAATAAAGCAATTAAAATGACAAGCTTTCCTCTTCTGTATATATCAATCAAATCTGAATACAATCCATTCAACTTTAACCATGTTGCAGTAGAGAAATCAGGTTAATAAGTTTTCTCTCTTTCTATTTTCCAGGATTTCTTGTGTTTTTTTTGTTTTTTTTTTGCTGATTCATTCTTCAACTGTTAAGATACACTGCAATTAATTTGAAAAAAAAAAAAAACGGCTTTAGAAAATATTTGAACTTGAACCACAAACCTGAAGAGTTTGTCTTCATAGAAAATACCTCCATAACCAATTAAATTACAAAGAAGTCTTGACAAGGAAAGGTTCTCATTGATAGCCTTTCTGCTAATTTTATTCCACAGGATATTGGTTTATTTTATGTATTCATAGTTATAGAATTGTTCTTGAAACTTGGATTAATTATTTTGATTATGGTACATATTGTCTTTATCTGCTTTGTTGCTTTTTGCAATAATCTATTCTTCAGCTGTTAAATTGTGTGAAATAGCAGCTTCAAACAAGACTTGCATTCCATATGCCAAGAACTTGTTTTGTATTTCCAAAATAGAATTCTTATTTTTCATTTTTCTGCTAATGTTTTTCTTCCATTTTATCATATTTAATGGCATATAAGACTCATTTTTAAACCTAAAATAACAGAATTTTGTAGAGTGCAATAAATAGATGAAAAGAAAATTATTCTGAACTGTGCCAAACATGAAACATATGAGATCACCCAAATTATCTACCTTAGAACCTGTGATAGATGGTGTTGCCAATGTACAGGGTGCCCACAAATAAAAAACAAGAAATTTTAGATTTACTATATAATGACAAAAATTTTAGTGTGTGGGGTTTACTTCTACATCAACATCAATTACAAAGATAGATAGATCACAGACATTAAAAACTGTGTTGCTAGAAGCTTGAAACAATATCCCACAAAAATTCCAACAATTAAAAAAAATGTACCAAATTTCCTGTTTTTTTTTTTTTTTTTTTTTTTTTTTGGGTGGTGGTAACCTGTAGTATAAAAGAAAAAGGTAGAAAAATATAATTCTCTCTTCTTTACCCATAGGATACCTTAAAGATAAGGTGTGTCTCGTTCATCTTTGGGAGGATGTCTTAACCTTCAACAAACCTCATATTACATGCAACACAAGACAGAATAGTGCACAGAATACAATGTTCAATTTACTTTCATACAGGTATACTTAATAATTTTACTAAACCAACAGATGAAGAAATCTTTTGAAATGTAAGTTTCTCAACAATCTTTTGTAGAAGCTTCACACATGTGTGAAGAAAAAAGGACATTTCACCCTTATTCATCCTTTTTGTATTCTTCTAATTTAGTTTTCTCATGTAATAAAATATCTTGTTAATTGTACATAATTTTGTACCTATTCTTTCTTACTCTCTTGCATAAAGAAACTCCAATGTATCCACTATTCATTAACAGAGTTTCAGTAACATTTGTTGTAATATCCAATAATATTTTTCTTAATATTCTCTACTGAAATGAGAGAAGGACCTGTGGGTTTTATATGCCATCATATATAGCATTCTATGATATCTTGCATGCAATACTGAGGATAAAAGCAAGAAAGCCTAAAATTTAATAGCAACCAATTCAGATTTGATGAAATACCTGTCTTGAATAATAAGCATTTTTGACTTACCATTGTAAGTAATGTTGCCTAGGTGTAAAAGAGCTGATAGGATTTTCATAATTTCCATCACTTCACTCTCATGGAACATTAGAACTTTCATAGCTGAACGTATATTGGCAAATTCTTTGGCATCATCCCGACCTTCACATTTCACTGAACCACCCTAGAATTAGACCACAAATGAGAAATAAATTAATAAGTTTAATAGTTATGTTTAAACAAAATCACCATGGAAATAAATAAAGAGATTTACAGAAATATCGTTACTGAAATTTTACCTTTTATAAACACTGTTTGAAGCTGTCTTGTCCACCAATAATGGTTAAAATAAACTATTATTTTACAATACTTGATTCTGGTTTACTGAAAGGTTAGGTAGCCAAAATTAATCATTGGCTAAATGACTGTGCCCAGCAGATCTAGCTTGTCTTTGATGAAAGTGTAGCACTTACCAGTTTACTGTAAAAATTTCAAGTGTTTACCTGAACAATTTTGAATATTTTGACAGAGAAAAAATAAATACAAATTTTTAAATCATTTTTTTCACATTACATGACAAAGTTGATGCATGTGACCTCTGTTGACTTTCAGTTTAAAATGAGAATATTTCTAAAAAATATGCCAAGGAAAAAATCTCATTTACTTGAAGGAATAAAAAAACAGTTATCTTTCTAATTCCATTTTTTCTTTAGATATTATATTCAGAGAGAACAATACAAGCAATTGTTTAACTGATAATGAAACATGCCAAACTTTGTCTTGAGCAGTCACTTGACACAAATTTGTATAAAATCATTTAATGCAATACTGTCATTTAATACATTGTCTTAATATTCAGATGAAATTGAAACTCAGTTGAGAATTATATTTTACCTTGATCAGGTGTTATAGCAACAAGTAACTCAGTAGCACATAGGTTGTATTTGTTCAGATATAAGATACATTTAACAAAATCACAGGTTTTAAAATGAAGTTAAAGTTTGCAATTTGCAATAAATATTACTATTTCTGTTCCATAATAATTTTTACATGCACACACACACACACACACACACACATATATGACATACATTAAAATGTAACAGCTATTATGGTACAGAGGAATCTTAGAATGTAAGAATTGTTATGGAATAGAGGCACATTAAAATGTAACAACTATTATGGTATAGGGGCCCCTTAAAATGTAGTGACTATTATGGGATAGAGGCAGTAAATATTAATGTACATAAAAACTTCTTTATTGAATATTTGTTGCAAGCAAAAGAAATTAGCGACTTTGCTAAAAAAAAAAAAAAAAAAGGAGAAAATTGTTTCATTTTCACTTAGAAGCTGTGTTACAAGGATGCATTTATATAAAAATAATATTAATAATGTCTAAAAAATTGTAGTAAAGGACACTATTGAGTCCTACTTGTTACAAAAAAGTTTTAATTCAGAAAGTGGTCATAAAAATAAGCAAATTAGAAATAGAATGTTTGGAAGATTGTAGAATGTTCCAGAGAATTTGAAAGAGTCTAGAAATACGCAAATTAGGTGTTAGCCCCTATAAAAATAGATTTTGGGCATAGAACAGTTGATAGCAGGATGGGTTGACCTTTACATCTCCAGTTGTATATTCAACCGAAAAAAATCCCTAAGTCAATGACAAAAAAACTAAAACTTGAAACAGTTGATAAAAGAATGTGCTGACCTCATCAGCACCGGTTCCAATTCAAGGTATTATATCCAGCCAAAAGAATCTCTCTAGTCGATGACAAACAAAATCTTGAAAAAGTTGTTAAAAGGATTTGCTGTCATATCAACTCCAGTAAAGATTCTAGGATCCATATCTGGCCAAAAGAATCTCACAGAAAAGTCCGAACAACAAAAACCTGAAAGAGAACCTCATGGAACTATATGGCTAAATTCATCTTTTTGCCTCTTTCATTGACCAAGCCAATAATTAGTCTTTGTATACTCATTTGAGGATTTCCCTCAAGTATAGCACTTAACTTCTCTGCCAACTTAACTGAGTTAAGATACTTGACTCCTTACCTTCCCTTTCTCTCCTCCTAGCACTTCACCTGCCAGTAGTAAACTATGTTTCTATTTGAATATAAAATTCTATATTTTAAATATTTTTATATAATGTTTTCTGAATTAAATATTTGTCTGTATTAACTCTGAGTTTTGGTCCATCATTTTTATTTTTTCTTATGTTACAATTAACAAGTAACATAAATGGGGGCTCGTCTGGGATCTACCATAATATAAATGGGGTCTCGTCTGGGACTAACATGTAACAAAAATGGGGGCTTGTCCGGGATTAACACATAACAGCTGGTTAGTTTAACAATGTATTTTCAGGAGTAATATTAGTGGTTGTCAGGACTGTAATGCAAGTTGTCACATTCACAAAGGCACAGCACGAGGAGAAATAAAGGTATGAATGCCTAGTGATGTTTAAAAGAAAGTATAGCAAAGTTATAAGCCATTTAACACCCCCAACTGCTTGTAGTAAATGTCTTCACAAATTAAGATATACCTACAAATTTCTTACATTAAATGGAACAAACACAGATAAACTAGACTCTTACAAGTGGTTGATTTAAATTTCATAATGTGAAGAGTATAAAAATAATTGAAATGTCACAAAGAACGAGTAAGTACAAATCACCAAGGAGCTTGGGAAACTTTAACTTTTGTGTCAGTCAGTCAGTTAAGTGCCATACGTGATACACGCTTGGGCAATCATGTCTCGACAGAGACGTGACTGACTGGGCAGAAGATTATCCCACAACATTGCTTTCTACAGTAGACCGGTTGCCGACCAAGGCTATAGAACCCAATCTGTCCTGTTATTTAACCCATAACTGGAAGGAATAGGTGGATTAATACCTTTCCCAAGGGTATTTGCGTGTAAGTGATTGCAATGAATTCAGCTGGAATTCGAACTCGGCTCCCCGATTTCTCGTTCTGAGCTGATATCCAATGCACCACAACGCATTGTGTAGTGGACTTAAAAATAGAATTTTTAAACTTCACAAATTAATATTCATAATGTATTAATATCTCTAATTATTATAACTTACAGATAAATGGATATTAATTTTGTTATTACATTGTACTTATAAAATATCAAACTTAAATACTGCCATCATATTTTTGACAGCACATATAAATTAGTAAATATAATAAACAAATATTGAAAGAGGTTTAGATTAATCCACTAAATAAAGAATACAAACATTTTCCTTTGTTTTAAATTCTGAGATGAAGTGCTACATTGATTTATTCAGACAAGTGCAAAAATGAAGAAACTATAATTCAAATTAATTAACCTATTACACTATTTAAATATTTAGTATGCTTAATATGATACAAGGCTATGAAGTGGAGCACCCAATATAGATTTAAACACATTATGTAGGGATGGTTGCTTCATGGCAAAGTGCCTAGGTAATTACTATGCATAAGTCTGGTACAAGGGCATACGTCTTGAGTGTTTCTATGCCTGTTAGTCATGGTTCTAATTTTGATTTATACCAACAATATTCTCACAAGCTATTCCATAAATAAAGCTACATAGAAGATTTATTTTACCCAGTAATTCAAAATATTGTTCTAATTCTTTACTAATTTACCTGTGTCAAATAATGGTAATGCTTGATATCAGCCAGCTCCAATTGTGCTTTGTCGCTTGCACTCATTCCAGCCAACATGCAGTAAAAAATGTGATAATTTCTTTCATCATGAGCCTGAAACATTAAATAAAAAATGCAGTTTATAAAAATTCAAATATTGAACTTATATGAAAGAAAAAAAAACATGAAAAAATATGTGAACACATCAATAAGTCCATAGCTTAATGAAAAAAAAACATTTATTGTACACAATAAATATATTTCAACATAATCTCTTTCCTTGTCAATGCACTTAACACTTCTACATTAATCACAAAGACTGAACACTATACAAAATGTACCAGGTATTTGAGAACACACCTTTAACAGGCCATAAATGGAATACTAATATAATTTTATGTGGTATATGCCAAATTTTAACATTAAGTTTTAACCTGGTAGCTTCCAATCTGAAACTCATACCTTGCTTGCAACGTTGACCCCAGCCAACTTTTTGAAAGTGGCCAAGTCTTTTGCAGTCATGATTCAGAAAAAGTTTGGCCCCTCTGATAGGAATATGTCTATGGCCAAGAGAAAGAGAGAGACTGCTCTCCCATATGTCTGGTTGAGAATTTTCACAATAATGAAATAAGATGTTGCAACCCTTTTTCATTTAATGTGATTCTACTTGTTTTGCTACTGGTAAGAATAGGCTTTTTTTCATACAGGAAACATTTCATTCATTGATCAAACAGCATTACTGTCATTTGAAATTCATAAAATCTTTTCTTAAAAACAGTTTTTCAAGAAAATAGTTTTTTCAAGTTCACTGTTATCACTCTTTATAGTATTGATGGGACTTTCCATCCTAACATTTTAAGGTAGTGTGGAAACACAAAATCTTGATTATATCAATTTTTCTTTCTAGTTATATGTTGTATCCATTTTAGTTGCTGCTAATGTTTGAAGTCTTCAAGTGATGTGGATTTTTGTTATTTAGTAAAGTTTTATATGAGTGGGATATCCTCAAGAGGGAGATCAAATAGTAGCCGCATATGATAGAGATCTAACTGAAAGCCACTATTCTGGAAAAGATGGCCAAAATGATCTGATTATGCAGCCATCTTTAATGCTGTAACAAAAATGTTCTTTATATAAAAATTTTCTTCTTGTATTTTAAGTTGAAGATGCTTCTTTTCTTTTTTTTTTTTGCTTATAATAAAAAAAAAAGTTTACCTGATTCACAATTCTGGACTTCTCTAACAAATACTGGTCAATTCGAGCCCCTTCAATTGAGCCACTTTCATTAAAATGTATATCAATATATTTTCCAAAGCGACTAGAATTATCATTTCGTATAGTTTTTGCATTTCCAAAAGCTGAAACAAACAAAATGTACATATATATTTTTTAAAAACAAAGTTGAACTATATGTGGGAATAAACAAATGTTTTAGTAAATATATGATATATTACATACTGTCACAGTTTGTTCTTTATCTACTGTATGAATTTAGATATCAGAAGGTCATATTGTCTAAATCTAGACACAGTATTTAGGTATCAAATAGTCATGTTGTGCAAACCTGTAGTTGTGCTTGTACTAAAATTTTTGTTCAAAAATTAATGTCACAAACTACTTCCATCACAAAGAAAAACAAATCGTAAATCCAATCACAAATATCAGGGGCAGAAATTATTGTCAAAATCTTGACTTGCAGCTCCTATGTCATCCATCCCAATGCACATAAAAGTCAGGAAAAAAAAAAAAAAAAAAAAAAAAATCGCCTAATTTGAGAAGCTACCCACACTATTTCGATATCAGACAGCCACATTGTCCAAACCTACACACACTATTTCGATATCAGACACACATATTGTTGAAACCCAGGAATCATGTTTTGTTGGGGGCACTGCTGTTGCTGTTATATCATTTATCGTATGAATTTAAATATATTAATGAAATATTATGCTTGTGTATTTCATGTGTTATAAGTGCTTTCAAAAATGAAAGAAGATGTTACACCTCAAAATCATCATTTTCCAAAAGTGGTTCTAGAATTCAGTTGAAATTAAAATTATTTTATAATTACCTCTGATTGCAATGAATATCTTATGAATCTATAAAAAGTGTAAATATTTTTTCTGCATCTTGGCATTTGTAGGATACCATATTTGATTTCTTGCATAGTTATTCAAATAAATATAAAATCAGATTTATAAAAATATTCTGTAATAGAAATAGTAAAAGAAAAACAAATGTACATGAATGAGTGAAATACTAGAAAATCAATAACTTAGGAAACAATGATAAAATGGAGATAAGGTCAAGACTTTGTAACCCAGGGATTAGCAGTAACCCCATATATATATATATATATATATATATATATATATAACAGAATAATGAAACAAAAAATAATATACAATCAATATTAAATCCAAGAATATTTTTTTATTTTTTCTCATAAGTTTATTATTATCTAAATATTTTTGCTCTCCATTTAATATCCGATTGCTTAGACATATCTAATTCAAGACGATTATTTTTAGGTAAAAAAAAGAATGCTTTATGAAATCTGCACTCAGAATTGAAAAGATAAATGCAGTGAGATATTGATTTGCTGAAAATGAACACCTGATTCCTCAAGTTGCCATTTTCTTGTACAGATTTGCAAATTAGATAAAGATGCCATGATGTTTTTTCCAAGGATAGTGCAAGGGACAGTCAGCAGTTACCACCCTGACATTAACATCATTGCTGATATTAAGACAAATGAGATTTGCTTGGATTTTCAACAACAATTTCAGATTATTTTTTTTAAGAACTTCTCATCTGATAAGGAGAAGATAACTCTTTTAAAGAAACCCCAGAACATTAATTCACTCTACTGCAATAATCAATGCTAAGAAGCAAAATTAAATTATTCAACAAAATATTTTCTGTAAGCTTTAACAAAAATGTTGAATAAAGAAAACATTAACAGTAAATTTTGGTAATATAAGGAAAAGTGATAAATATTTTCCATTAACCCATTTCATTAGAGAAACCCAAGTTGCAACAAATAAATATGACTCTCTATACTTTCTTCTTCAATGTGCTGTAATATGTATCTTCTAGTATAACTGTCCAGACAGAGCCTAGCTGGGGATGACAGGTTTGACTATCTTGAAAGCACCCTGTCATGCTCTGCCAACATTGATGTGGAAGTGGACTACAGGGTTGCCAGACCAAGCTGAAGGTGTACCATGCGGTGGTGCTTCCTTCCCTACAGTACACAAGTGAAACGTGGACCATTTACACTTGTCATGCCAGACAGCTGAGCGCTTTTCATATAAGATGCCTGAGAATGTTGCTCTACATCAAATGGCAGAACAAAATTCCAAACACAAAGGTATTTGCGTGAGCCCAGATGTAGAGCATCTGCACCATGCTCCCATGCTTTCAGTTTCAATGAGCCATCCATGTACACTGCATGGAAGACAACTGTCTTCCAAAGTGTCTCTTCTACAGGGAGCTAAAGGAAGGGATACAATCTCCTGGTGGACAGAGGAAGCAATTCAAGGAAACCCTCAAGGTCTTCTTGAAACACTGTAACATTCCTACTGCCTCTTGGGAAGAAGCTGCAGAAAACTGCCCTCCTTGGTACACCTTAGTCAAAAACAAGCCTAGCAGAATTCAAAGTGCAATGTATCCAAAAACTGCAGCAAAAATGACAATGCTGGAAGGACAGATCAAACTTTTCCTTCTCAACCAGATATTCCTTACTTATATTGCAGCAGAAAACTCAGAGTGAACATTGGCCTGATTAATCATCTTTGCACCCATAAGTTTCCTGTAAGTAATATGGTTTGAAAAATGGTCATCTTTGCTTGTGAAGGACAAACATTATCATATGTTGCATCCTTTCAGGATGTTGGTGATCATGGCTCATTATAATCTTTTGCCCTTTTATCTCTTAGTAAGGTTTTTCTTTTTTGCCATCCCTCCTAATCCCTGTTCTGCCAATCATTTAGGCAAGGTAGCTTATTCATAAAGTTATTTGTTGATTTCTTCTCTCTTTTGTTTTCAATATGTTCTGTGAAACTTACATTGTCTACTATTTACATATACATATATACAATACTATGAAATATTTGTCTGTTATTTGTTACAAAATAAATAAAAACTTAATGCTATTTCCAAATCAGTGTAGACATATAATAGCATACAATAAAAACTGTTTTATGAAATAATTTTTTTAATATTGTGAGATAGGGTGTCATTTTATTTAATCTGTACTGCAGGGCATCCAGTCAAAACTATAATGATGGTGCATATGAAACATTGCCATCAGTGTTTTTATAGCCATTTATTTCAAGTATATATTGTATCAGATTTTGAGTAATCTGTTTTATATTACAAAAAGCTCTTTATAATTTGAAAGTCATTCAAAATTTAGAAAAAATATTTTCTTCTTAATTTGAAATTTTATGAAGTTATTTTATAAACTCTTTATAGTAAAATGTTTATAATATGAAGTCTATATAAAAAAAAAATCTTTTTAAAAATCTGTAGTGTGTGTCTCACTCCAGGTTATGCCAGAGTAGACTTTGCACTCAATTTCACACCATACCATCAAGGAATCCAGGAGCAATGTTGACATGAGAACCTTCCAGTTGCTAAGTGAAGATTCATATAACCAGATCAACTGCACCTGGATTTCAAGCATGAAAAAAAACTGTATCACATACAGCTATTTAAACACCAACCCAAGTGGTGAGGGAGTAGTCTCTCTCAGACACTGCACATGAGAATGTAAGGCCCAGGTTTTTAAACAAGGGACCCAGAGCTACAAACACAATGGCTGACAGTAATAGATAAATTACCAGAATGCAAGAAAAGAAAATGTTAAATATAAAAAAATCAGATCTCATATCACAACAAAAATGACTTCATTACAAATCAATGAAGTGTAAAATAGTTATTAATTATGATAAAAATAAGCTTTTATTTGTAGAATAGTAAAATTCTAATTGAAAGCTAAAAGAGAACTTACCTTCCATAATTGGGTTGGCTTCTAAGATTTGTTGTTCAATCCAGGAGTGTTGCCCACTAACTGCTGCCAAAAACTGAAGAATTAATTTTGTGCTTTCTGTTTTGCCTGCCCCAGATTCTCCACTAGGCAAAAAATAGAAAATTGTTAAAATTTTTTCTGGATAATATAATTTTTTCTGGATAATATAATTTTTTCTGGATAATATAATTTTTTCTGGATAATATATTAAATGTTAAATTGTAGGGAAAGATGTACAGCAGAAAATTGTACCATTAAATCTTTTAATATGTTTTCTGCAAAAAAAAGATGTATAGGCACTGAAAAAATCTTTTTATGACAAAGAATTTTAGAAAATATTGATATCTGGTCATGTGGCTATATATTTGGAAGTGAGCAAAACTGAAAACTTTCAACAAATTTCACTTAATATTTTTTAACAGAGCTCATATTACATTTTTTGTTATTGTTGGTTTTCTCTAGCTCTCTGTATTGCTGGTTCAAGTAATAGAGAAAGTTAAAGAAAAACAGTAAAAAAAAGTTTTTTATTAACAAATCATTATTTAGCAATACATTAACCATGAATACTGTACCTATCACTTTGTCATGGTGCTTCCTAATTTAGAGAGTAAAAACTAAGGGAATTTCTCCCATGTATCCATTATTACCTGTTTCAGCTCCTGAAGAGTAGGATATTAGATGTTACTATTAATCCTTAAACCTTTTCTATAGCATTTAGGTCTAGAGACATGGTAGGCTGCTTAATTAGAGGTCACAAATCATCACCATGTTACGAAACTGATTCTTTTGCTGAATGTCAAATTTTATTTTCTTACTGATAAAGCAACTTCTTTTTTCAACTTTATTTATTAGTAACTTTGGGATCAAGCTGTGTTCTAGAATCTTTTGGTAATTTGAATCTGTCAAAGTTCTGTTAACAATAACTAGTGTGTAGCCAACAGTTAATCAAATCATAATTCCTTCATTAGAAAACTTTTGAGAAACTGTTCTTGGTGTTTCTCATCATAAATCATACCAAGAAAATAATGTAGTAAGCAAGTCTGTCAAAACTGAAACGCTTTTCATCTATCGATGTCACATTCTGAAGATTAAAGTGCTTTTTTGATGATCATCTCTGCCCACAAGTATTTGACTTCTTTGTGGTATTTGTAGAAACATGATTTTAGCTTATCTTACAACAGGAGTTGGTAACCTATAGTATGCAATTTCCAATGAGAGACAAATTGTGTAAAACTCAAAGTAACACAGTATGGTGGTCATATTGAGCAATTGGTTAAGACCATGCAAGGTCAAAGCTCCCATTAATAATAAAAACTTTAAAAAATCTATTAAAAACTGTTTATTTGTATTAATTTAGTTTACATATTATTGTAGATATTACTATATAAAACATTGTATAACAGGTATATTGACCTTGATTTGTATAAAAATATGCATGCTGTTGAGATTTAAATAGATAACTGTACGATCTTTAAGAAACATTAAACTGACAGAGTTTATCTCCCTTTCTTTTGAATCAAGTTTCCTTAAAATATCAATTCAACATGAATTTTGTAAATTTTAGACATTTATAAGAAATTTTAAACTGCTGCATACTGTTTTCTCATTCAATGTGCTTTTTATTAGGATGTTTTGCAATTTTCTAAATAAATTTTAATTTCAAATTAATTACATGTAATTTATAAAATTTCAGAAACAAAATATTTTTAACTGATTTCAAGCATAAAAAAAATTTAGCCTTGAAGCAATATTCAGAAAAACGCACATAACATTTTTAAATATTCTAATAACATTTAATAAATAAAATTATAATGTTTATGAAACCCAAACTTATTTCAGGTTTTATGTTTTACTCATTAGCATAATTTTTTTTATAAAGTAATTAGATACAATAATAAAAAATATATATTTATTGTAGACTGATAGCTTTGTTACCAAACTTTGGCTCCTAAAAACTTTGTGAATAAGAATTTCTTCAAGTGGGGAAAAATGTATATAAATTATTTAATTCTACAATATAAATGAACCTCATTTTTGTATATCTGTTTCAATCAAGTTCTCTATTATTTTTTTAAAATGATCATTGATAAGCTCATTCATGTTTTTGACACAACAGGCCATCATGCAAACCTCCTTGACCTTTTTTTCATATCCCACCCTGAAAAATGCTCTGCTGAAGTGTTACCTCCCTTGGGCACTTCTGGCCATTTGCTGATCACTGTTAAAGTTGATGCCAAACCAAAAGTATCCGTTGATGTCCCATTTCATAGTATGAGTTTTCAGTATGTCAGAGCTGACTGGGACAGCTGCAAATTTTACATGTTGGAAGCTCCCCTTTCAGCTTTCTTCAAACAGAAATTTCAGAACTGCTTTCTTCATTTCTGAATGGAATCATCTTGCAAATGGATAGTTTTATTTCCCCCCAGAAATAATATTGGCAGAAACTAAATAGCCAGCCTTGGTCCACACAACATGCTGCCACTATAATCCAGAGTAACTACTACTACGATTTCTACCACAAAGAATAGAGTAGTAAAAATTTTGCTGCATTCAGAACTGCTAACAGTCATTGCAAGAGAGTTCTAGAAAATGCAAAGAACAGTTATGCATAGTCAGTCCAAGCCAAGCCAGAAAACAAGAAAAACTATGAAAAATTCTGAATAAATTTCTCAGTAGAGGCAAAGTGTCAGTGCCAACTATTAAAAATGGCTCTGAGGATATTTCCTCCTTATCAGACAATGCAAGGCCTTTTCCAATGAAAATTGTATCTGATTCTACATTAGATAATGAAGGCCACTCATTACCTTACTTCCTCCTTCTCATAGAGTACAACTGTTATTGGTTACTTCCAGCATTTTTACATTAAAATTAAATAAACATATACCAAACAATTCTTGAAAATGAATGTAGCAACATTTAAAAATACTCTGGGAGCAGGGTAAAATACTTTAAATTAAAAATAAATATGAACTTTGGTAAATTTACCAATTATATAAAACAATTAAGATATTTGAAAAAGTTAATAAACAATTGCATAGATAGAACTTTTTGATATTAATCAAAAAAGTATCTTTGAAAGAATTCTAGTTGCTGAAATACACCTTATTTATCAACCTTATTATTATCAAATAAATATTTCCTTCCTTCGACAACTTAATGAATCAGTCAGTTAAGTGCAATACGTGATACACGCTTGAGTGATCATGTCTCGAAAGAGGCATAAATGAATGGGCTGAAAATTTTCCCACAGTAGGTTGCCATTATTCTCTGCAGTAGACTGGTTGCCAACCAAGGCTATAGAACCCAATCTTTCCTGCTATTTAACCAATTGTTGGAGGGAAGAGGCATTAATACCTTTCCTAAGGTATTTGCATGTAAATGAATGCAGAAAATTCATATGGAATTTGAACTTGGCTTTCTGATTTCTTGTTCTGAGCTGATATCCACTGCACCACAATGCACATACTCAAAGCATCACATTTGTTAAAACAATGTTTTACCAATCTTTTGTTTTGTTGAGCTTAATTTTTACTAAATAATTCAACCAAACTTTGAGCCTTACCTGATGATCACACACTGATCCTGTTGATATCTTTTCATGTTGAAGTAAGAGTTGTCAGCAATAGCAAAGATGTGGGGACTCAATTCCCCAATCTTTTTATCTCTGTAAACTTGGATCTGTTCTGCTGTGTAGATGGGAAGAATCTGGTAAGGATTGACTGCCACTAGAATTGACCCAGTGTATGTCTATAAGAAAGACAACACACAATTATTAGCAATTTTCTCAAAATTTAATCATGTGATATCTGTAAGACCACCATCATCCAAAAGAAACATTTTCAAATCTAAAAAGTGTGTATATAAAAAGTGAATTAAGAAATCCAAAGTGTGACAGCATTTATGTGAATATGGCACAGATGAGGACAACAGTCCGAACAATGAAAATAGTTTAAATAAGTACAAAACTGCATCTCAGAAATATAGACACATATTATGACACAATTATTAGCTGAATCTTGATTTGAAAGTTTCATTGTATAATTAAGAAATATTAAGTGCACAGACAAGTAACAGTTAAAATGTAATTATTTCTAGTATAAAATATTTCCTTTATCATGAGGCTACAAATTTATTGATATATAGACAAAAAAAATTGATCGTAATTTTGTAATAGTGGACACTTAACATTGCATATTTTTTTAATACTACCTCCTTTTTAAAATCTTTTTGACCAGGTTGATAATTTTTTATGTCAACAAGATAAACTTATAATTTCAAATAAAGTTTTCATTTTCTTTTAAATTAAGAAAAGATTTTAAAAAATGAATCATCTTTAAAATAAAATTTCTTTATTTTAAAAATTCTTTCTTAGCTTTTAACTTCCCACATTCTAATAAAGAAAGTATAAAAGTACATAAAATTCTAAATTTATTTTATTTGCATTAAAATGACAATTTTAACTGATCGTGTTTTCAACCTTTTCTCACATTTTAATAAGGCAAATGTTTTTAGTTTACAATGAACATAGATACATCTTGGTTTTCATAAAATATGTATTTCTATTTAAAAAAAAATATAATTCATTGTTTAGGTTCTATACAAAATATTCAAGTACTTGTCCTTACAAAGGATAAACATTTTTGCATGTCAGTAAATCATTAATTTAATTGCCTAATGATAAAAAGCAATTATTGTGCACAACAAATATTTAGTTTTCTTGCTTGTTAATGCATTTAATTCAAAACTGAATATCAGCTTCTCTCCATTTCTAGCAGGAAAATATTTTTCATTCTTAATGCTACAAATTATTTATTTAATTATTATTTATTAATTTTTATATTGAAGTGAATCAAGTATTTTTAATAATCTATTAAACTCAATTTTCATTAATTGAATGGTTATTGAAAAGAATTACATTTTTTAACTTTTTTTTTGTTGATACTGAATGAACGACATTGATTTTCACTTTCATTTTCTTTTTAATATGCCAAATATGTCCACATGACAGGTGGGAACATGTTACAGAGAGAGTTGGATTTATCTCTCTAATAATAAATATCAAAACAAAAATTTAAACTATTTTTTTAATATCCTTTTCTGAAGTGATACTTGTACAGCTTAAATCTCTCAAGGTAACCATCTTGTTGCAATTAGCTGGGGAGGCAATTACTAGAGAGTAATAGCTGTGGCATGCTAGTGACAGGCCCAAGTTGATGGTGGCTAACTATGAAACAATGTATATAAACAGATTTAAAGTGTTAAGAATTCAAATAGGTGATGTCATTTAATCAAATGCTACTTCGCCTATGTGTGCTTTCCTTACCCCTTATTAAACAATAAGTAAAAAAGTGGAAGTGTTTACTTACATAAATGAGATTGTCCATATAGCGAATAAACAGATTTCTCAAAATGCCTGCTTCATTTAAATCACCCAATCCAATCATATCCTCAACGCCTGAAATGGAGGACATGTGCATATGTCGAATCTGTCTTTTCCCATCTATCCAGTGTTCCTGTGGAGAAAGCATTTAATTATTATTAATAGGTATAGATACATACATGTAGATAGACAGAGGCACACAAATATCTACACAAGTAAATATATGATATCTGTTTGGAAATGATCCAGTCATTTAATATTAATTAACCTACCTAGAATAATGCAACTACATCTGCTTCAAACCACTTCTTTTAGGACTTCATTTCATTATCTCAGCCCTCTTTTCATTTTTCAAAAAAGTCTTTAGGGATGTGCATTGTGGTACAGTGGATATCAGCTCAGCACAAGAAATCGAAGAGCCGAGTTTGAATTCCAGTTGAATTCCTTGCATTCACTTATGTGCAAATGCCCTTTTCAAAGTATTAATCCATCTCTTCCCTCCAGTTATGGGTTAAATAACAAGACAGATTGAGTTCTATAGCCTTGGCTGGCAACCAGTCTACCACAGAAAGTAATGGCAACCTACTGTGGGATAATCTTCTGCCCAGTCAGTCATGCCTCTTTCGAGACATGATCGCCCAGGCATGTATCGTGTATGGCACTTAACTGTCTTTAAAATCATCTTTAGGGATCACTAACAGCTTCCTTATCATATTCTCTTTTACTTCATCTATATAGTCCATATATATCATGTTAAAATATCAGTTCTCATATGAACACTAAAGTTAGGTGACATCATGTCTGGTCAGTATCTGAATGGGTGACTGTTTAGGAATACCAGGTGCTGTAAGCTTGGATGTGTGGACGGTGTAATGGATAATGTTTAAGAATTGGAAAGCCAAGATTCAATTTCAGTTGGGTTTAATTATATGCAAATACCCTTGGGAAAAGTATGAATCTATCTCTTCTCTCCCAGCTATGGGTTAATTAGTAGGAATTGTATCAGTAAATCATTATTATCTCCAAAAAAATTCTTACAATCTAAAAATATATTTTGGCTTTAAAAAAAACCTGTAAAAGGTTGATAACTCATAAATAAATAAATCAATAAAAAAGCCTTTAATCATTCAAATAATCCATTAATAATAAAATAAGATATGCAGATGATGCAGTGTTGATAGCAGACACAGAAAAAAAATACAAGAACTTCTATAGAAGTTAATGAAGGAAAACGAGAAGAAAGAACTAAACCTAAATTGTAAGAAGATAGAATGCATGGGTGTCAGAAAAAGGGACAACCCTACATGTAAATTACAAATTGGTGATACCAAACTCAAACAAGTATAAAAAGTTTAAATATCTGGGAAGTGTTCTAACAGAGGAAAACCGGCAGGTGCATTGACATAGGGAAAGATGCTTTTGAAAACTTAAGCAAAGTGTTAAAAAATAGAAAAAAATTGTTAGAAACAAAGAAAAAAGTACTGAATTGTTATGTAATATCAGTTTTCTTATATGGCACTGAATGATAAACAAGCTTCTCACTTATGAAAAAGAGACTTGAAGCAACAGAAATGTGGTTCAACAGAAGGATACTAAGAATAGCATGAACCGAACATATGAGCAACATCAAAATTTTAGGATAAATAGAAATAAAGTTTTAGGGCATATAGAAATAAAAATATATATATAGAGAGAGAGAATGTTGAAATTTTCTAGGGCTTGGAAAATTTGAGTCACAGAATAGATTGAAGGCAAGAGAAACAAAAAAAAAAAACATGACACATAACCCTCCGAGCAAGTTTTGAGTAAATGAATGGCAGAACAAGATTTAGAGGAGATAACAAAAAGACAAAATTTATTAAGAGCTACAAAGGAGAGAAAATTATGGAAAGACATGATCATTAATGTCCTGGAGCACCTAGAAGATCTTTTTTTCCATGGATGAATGGATTACAAAGGAAACTGCCTGTTCATGCAAATACATTCTAGTTGGTTATCAATCTACAGCCAGGCCATTCTGATGATCTTGATATTCAAAACGACTTCATATTTTTTGAACAGACCTCATATACATTCATTTGCATACACATTATATACAATACTGTGGAAAATTCTGTGACTGCTCTAAATTATTTTCCTGCTTTTATCAGTTTCTGTATCATCCTATACTCTAGCTTTCTTGTGTGACCACATTTTGGTAAGTTTGAAATACTTTCAGTTCCTTCAAACTTCAAGAAGATTTCTGAAGTGCCACTCCTTTAAATTCTGAGTACCTATTTCACACTGGCTCATATTCTTGACCATCTTTATCCAGGTTTCTTTGTTAAAATTTGACCATGACACAAAGCAATGAAAAGGAAACACAGTGGAGTAATGGATAGCAGCTTGGATTGAGGAATCAGAGAGCAGAGTTCAAATTCCAGTCAAATTCATTATATTCATTTACATCCTAACACCTTTGGAAAATGTATGAATTTATCTCTTCTCCCCCCAGTTATGGGTAAATAGCAGGACAGACTGGCTTCTATAGCCTCAAGTAGCAACCAGTCCAAGAGAAATAAAAACTGAATTCAAAACCACTTTGCACAGAGGATGTAGAGATTTGTGTAGGGTTAACACCATTACCTGTAAAAAAGACAGCTACAAAAGTATTGATGATAATGAGCCAGCACAGAAAAGATTGCAATGGTGGGGTGGGAGGTCGTTGATGACCTATGCTCC
This sequence comes from Ascarosepion bandense, assembly GCA_037127315.1. Taxonomy (NCBI): domain Eukaryota; kingdom Metazoa; phylum Mollusca; class Cephalopoda; order Sepiida; family Sepiidae; genus Ascarosepion; species Ascarosepion bandense. The sequence goes on from JBBBDQ010001338.1 coordinate 1,416,915, forward strand.
ACTAGGAGTAATGGGTTAAGAGAGAAAGCAGAGAAAGAATCTAGAAATTCTAAGAAAGAATTTTCATTATATTTAGTAAAAAAAAAAAATCAGTGCTGTTGCAAAAAACAGTATATTAAAGATAAAAGAAATCTTAAAGGTTTAGATGGCAAAACAGCTATTTTCAGAGGTTGTCTCTCAGACTGCTCTTTCATTTAGAACCTCTGCTGCAAAATATGATAATTAAATATGGAAATAACTAACAGAGACTGTTTAATATGTAGAATATGCAATACAAAATGCACTTATAAGTTGGAAGAATATTAGAAATAGTTTAAAGTGGCTGAAGACTTTTGAATAGTAGTGTATATAAAATCACACACAAGTAATAGATAGGATAGGCATGGAGAAACTCTTGGGGTCTGCTCACATGTTCACCATTCCAAAAGAGCTTTAGTTGAATAAACACAAAAAGAAACAAATATTTTTTGCATTGATTAATGTTAACAGAAAGCCATTATCAGAATACTTAAATAGAACAGATTGATTCTGGCCATCCGCACAGTTTTGTAACAAGTATTCTCCTCTTATGTATGAACAGATAAGTTCAAACAGTTGTAAATTCATCATCATGTCATATTTCTAATAAACGGGCCAACATCTTGGAAGTCATTTTCTAATAGACAAGTTACATCTCAAATAATAAATTGCAATAAACAAGAAAAAACATTTTGAGTAAATTGCTTTTCTGTTGACGAAGACTTGGACAAAAGATTTCTTGATTCTGAAAATGAGTTGTTTTCATAATTTGCAAAGAAAGCAAATTTTTTTTTTTTGCTTTTTTTTAGACTAATTGTAAAAAGCATTCAAACAAAGCACACAAAATCATTACTGTTTTTGCACATATCTTTTCAAAATCAGAATAAAACTTATGGCTTTTAAAGAAAAAAAGATTTAACACAAAAATTCTGATTCAGTAATTTATTGAGTCAGCACCAATGACTTGGCAACAACTGATTGTTTATCAGAATAAAAGCTTAGTAACTAAATTTTGCCATAATTTACTCTTTTATTTTTAAATACATGCATACAGAGTACTCATTATCGAAATAGCAATGGTTTACTACTGCCAATTTGATTTATCCATAGCTAAAGAGCTTTATCTTAATTCTGCTTTAAAAGTTGATATATTTTAAAGCTTCAAAGGTCTACACTTCTAGAGTTGTGCTCAAAAATCTGATGTAATGACCCAATACCAGAATTTGTTTGTAATCTCTTCTTGGTTAGGTTGAGAACTTTTCAGATATTTTCATATTCTCTGTCTCAGTCAGACAAAACATATTATATGAGAGGATTCTGAAAAGTACTTGGCCTGACCAAAAATGGGTATACCACCAATATTTGGTGATTGATCAGATTTTGAGAAGTAGCGAAAGCTAAAAACTTTTCTGTATCCACCTGTGTGTGTGTGTGTGTATTGTGCGATGAGTAAATTGTCACCATTTTATATTTTTAATTTTGCACATGTGCACTGTTTGTTTTTGATTTTGTAGACTGTACAGGGTCAGTTGGGCACTATCTGGGAAAGAAAGTGCACTATGACACAATTCACTCCAGCAGAAATTTGGAAATGGCATGCTGTACTACTTAGCAATTGTGCCAGAAGCTTTAATACAAACATTTCCAAGAACAGTGCAGAGGATTTAGAAAGAGTTGGGGGAGTCTAATAGTTATCACAAAAGTGTCTGGAGTGATTACTAATGATTGTAACATTATACCTCCATTTACCTTCTCATAAGGCCTCAAATAGAGACCTACATCAAATGCTTTGAGGAGGTAGTGCTGCCCTGCATCAAGAGAGTGGCTATTGAAAGACTATGCCTGGCAAAAGAACTCTACACCATGCTAGATAGCAGGAGAACCCAATCATGTCTGTCAGACAATTTCTGCAACAACATCACCCCTTACATCTGGCCACCTAACTTCTCAAACTGCAATCCTCTTGACTATTATGTGGGGCACAGTTGAGCTAGTGACCAACAAAACTTGTGACACCAAAGATCAATTGAAGGCAAGGATTCAGCAGTCACTAACTTAAACAAGGAGACCAGTCAGAAGAGTTGCAGGAGATTCTGAAATCATCTGGAGGTAGTGGTTGAAGCCAGTGGCAATTTTATTGAATAGATTTACTCTTTAGTATTTAAAGGTATTTTTGTGTAGTTTTGGTAAATATATCTGTTACAACGAGATGTCAGTGTTATTTTAATTTTTGCATAATTTAGCCAACAATTCAGCCATTGCTCCTTGTGTGTGTGTGTGTGTATATATATATATGTGTGTGTGTGTGTCAGAGCTATGAGACAAAAACAAAACATGAAAGGCAAGAGCAAAAGTAACTGGTAGATGAGTGGACTGAATAGCATAAGAACTCCAAGAGAATTTTGTAAAAAGGAAAACTTTAAGATGGAATAAAAGTTTCAATTTCTAAAGATTTTCTACTTGTAAAACCTTGAATGGATAGAAACTTGGACTTTGTAGTTATGAAAAAAATCTTTAAGTTGGCGACTGCACATCCTAACAAATATAGTAATACAAATTTGGTCATGCATGGCTGGGAGTATTAAGTATAAAGCTCAGTTCCATGAGACCCATTCCTCTGACAGCACTTTTGTATTGTATTAAAAGCATGTAGTATGTTAAATAGTAAGTACTGAGGGAACAGTAATTTTTGTCCATTTTCACAAGGTTTATACATTAAAAGTGTTTTGTGTCACATCACATCCCTGTGGAAGGATGATTTAACAAACCAGGTAGAGTGATAAACAGAAAATCAACAATTTGTATTGTGAAACTAAATAAAATATCCATGCAAGTGTAGAGTTAGGATTCAAAATTCACTTACAAGTCAATCAGTTTTATTCTTGCTGAATTTAAAGACTTGTATAAACAGTTTAAGGAGTTTTGCTAGAATGTTTGATGTAAAGAATTATTATCCACTGATTTACTCAGACTTTTATCATTATTTTCATTGTTATTTTTACAACAGTTCAATAAAATATTGAGCAGATAACCACGAGGACAATGTTAATATGAGCAAATCAGCATATAAACAGTTTAAGCACTTGGTTAAACAATTTTATAGCATTTTGTCTCTTTGGCACTAAAGCAAATGGACAATATTAGAGATTAGTAATTCAAAAAAAGTACTAGTATAAAAGAAAATGGTTCTTTTATGGATCAATACAATTATAGTGAAAAAACAAACAAACAAATATGGATCCCATTAAACTTGATAAATTTAAAATCTTTTTCTTCTCCATTTTTCTCTTATTTCCTTTACATCAATTCCAGACATAATTTCATTCTTGAATACTACACAAGAAATAGGGAAGTGCAAATACTTCTTATCAGATAATCAATGAAAAAGAACAGAAAAAGGTTTCATAAAATGAGATTTACTTTAGAGAGTTAGATGAAAAATAAATGTAATAAAAAATTTCATTTTGGTCAGAATGATGGGGAAAAAGAACTAATTCTCTTTAGCTGCTGGCAAAGATGCCGGCTCAAAGAAATGAATTGTATTCTCCAATCATCTTTGAGGATATCTCAGAAGTGTTGTGGAGGATGTGGAGGGTGCAAGGTGAAAGAAAAGATTGTTTAAAAGGAAATGGACACCTTTGAAATACAATTATTGAATTCAGAATTCAAATTTTCCAAAGTTTGAGTAGCATGACCTAAATCTTAACATCTTTAAATCTCAATACAAAATCCAGATTCTTTATTAGAAAGTTTTTCTTTTGGCCAAAGTAAAAACATTTACACCTTTATCAGAATTGGAACTGAGAGTGTCATTGTTATTAGTAAGCACTTTTAAACATCTAAGCTAAAATGTATCTTAGATTAAAATTCTGCCCTTGAATATTCAGATCCGATTTTAAAAATATTTCCTTAGAGACTCAGCTAACTATATTTTACGAAATTTTGAATAGACCTGATATTTTATTTTAATGAAACTAATGTTTCCTTTTCCTTTTACTTAGTGTTTTTTTTTAAGATTTATAATATTTAAAATTATCCTAAGCCAATTTTGATTTATAATATAAAAACAAACATGGCACAAAAACAAATTCAGTGCTGTATGATTGAACACTTGTCTATATTTCTGTGATGAGGTATTGTAACTATTTACATTGTCCTTATTTTTCTGGCCTTCTTTAGGTGATTTACTTTGGAATTTCAAACAAAACTGTTTGTTAAGTCCACTGGGATAGATTGTTCTAGTTCCATGTGTCATGCCTTTTCTGAATGTTTCAGTTAATTGCCTTTAGGAACTCAACTTACACTCCTGATCAAAAATTTAAGACCACTTAAAAATCTTTAAAAAGAAATTTTTTTTACACATAGATTTTAAACTCCTACCACTTAAGGTTACCAATACTACAATCTAAAAGGTTATGGAAACAAAAATCTACATTCCAAACATTTTATTTAGAAATGTACATTTTTATAAAATGAGGCGATTTACACATGATCAAAATTATAAGACCAGGGGTATAAATTGTTAGATCTATGGTAATTCCAATGTTTTTAGTTCAGTTAGAGATTAGCAATCATTGCCTAAAGCAAGCAAACTTACCAAAGTTGAGCGTTCTTGAATTCTAGAATTCCATAAGCAAGGTTTGTCACAGCGGGCAATCGCAGCTAAGGTAAATCGCAGTAAAACTGTGATTTGCAACTTTCTAAAGAACAGTGAGAATTATGGAAAAGCAAAATCCTCTGGTAGGTCCCAAAAAATTTCTCCTGCATTGAGTAAGAGAATAAGATGGGTTGTTATGAAAGAGGCGGGACTTTCTTCTAGTCAAATTAAGGCAGTCACAGATGCTGATTGCAGTCCCGTAACCATCAGACGGCATTTATGACAAAAAGGCATGGTAAATAAAAAGCGTAAACAAATTCCTCAGTTGCTTCCACATCACAAGGTGGACTACTTAAAGTTTGGTTGTGAATACCAAACATGGGACATTGAGAAATGGAAGAAAGTCCTGTTTTCTGATGAGAAAAAATTCAATCTAGATGGTCCTGATGGCTTCCAACGATATTGGCATAACAAAAACATGCCTCCTGAAATTTTCTCCACACGCCATAGTGGTAGAGAGTCCCTAATGGTATGGGGTGCCTTTTCTTACAGAGGGACGATGGAGCTCCAGGTGGTGCAGGGTTGTCAAACAGCAGCTGGTTATGTTAGCATGCTACAAAAAGCATCATTGATGATGGAGGGTCATCGTTTGTGTGTGGATGGATGGTTATTCCAACAGAATAATGCTGCAATCCATGCTACAAGACGGACCTTGACCTTTCTACAAGAAAATGGGGTCCATCTCTTGAGACATCCTGCATGCTCACCAGATTTGAACCCAATTGAAAATGTTTGAGGATGGATGACAAGAGATGTTTATCAAAATGGCAAACAATATTCAACAAAAAATGAACTTTGTGAAGCCATCTTCAGAAGCTGGAACAACATCCCCTGCACCTTAATGGAAACGCTTATTTCTAGCATGCACGACAGAATTTTTGAAGTCATCAAAAGCAGTGGAGGTAGAATTCATTATTAAATTTAGTTGTTGAATGTTTTCATACACTTTTTGTACAATTTCGTAGAATTTTTGTCTCTGGTCTTATAATTTTGATCATGTGTAAATCGCCTCATTTTATAAAAATGTACATTTCTAAATAAAATGTTTGGAATATAGCTTTTTGTTTCCATAACCTTTTAGATTGTAGTATTGGTAACCTTAAGTGGTAGGAGTTTAAAATCTATCCGTAAAAAAAATATTACTTTTTAAAATTTTTAAGTGGTCTTAAAATTTTGATCAGGAGTGTATTTTTGTTTACCTTTGCTGCGGCCAGGTATTGAACTAACAACTCTTTGGATCAAGTAACTGAACTACTTTAACCAACACTTTTTATGGACTATGCATCTTTGTTGATATAGTGAATGGATTTTTGTACGATTGAGTAAATAAAGAGAAGGAATGGATTCATTTAAGCCAGTGATTTTAAAACTTTTGGGGTTTTGCATACAAGAACACAACTTTAATTCCCTCACCCCAATGTACAATGAACTTCAATTGGACTTTTATGGTTCTAGTATTACATCTCCAATGAGTATCTTAGTAATAATTGTTATAGAAATGAAGTACACTGTAAAAGGAAGGCAAGATACACTTCAGGTACAATGTGTGTGGTTCAGATGTTCAGATTGTCACTCTCTGGCTGTTCAACTCCTCCACCCAATCTTTCCATTGCCCCCATCACTTTGGAAATCACTGATGTTAAACAAAATATAAAAATTAATATCTTAGAGAGATATCTTAAGAAATGCAAGTTATGATATATGAAATATGCCATGAATGCAATATAACAATTAGTGATATTTTTCAATGATTTAGGACAAGGTCATTAAAGAATGCTAGGTATTGATAAGATAACTTAGTCTGGTACAAGGCCACCAAGTAGAGAACCTACTGGATATCATACTTATTACAGTAGTAATAGTCTGTGAGAGTTACTTACTAATCTACAATAAGATAACAAACATTTAGTTTGACACAACTCAAAAAACGTGTAGTATTCATTCTTTTTCTATGTGCCATGTCCCTTCACGACGTTGACAATCATTGCTCTGCACAATTACCTGTCTATGTAGCTTTTAATAAAAAATATTTTTTATTATCTCCTCTAAACCTTGTATGCCATCCATTTACTCAAGTTGACTAGATAGGCTATGCATTGTTTTCCTGTTTCTTTTACCTTTATTTTTGTTCCAGAAGTATAAAATTTCCAAAGCCTTCTTTCCTCTTTATCTACCTGAGTAATTTCAACTCTCTTTTTCTGATATAATGTATCAGTGTCCATTTTGTTTTCGTTTTCTTTAAAACTTCACTGTTGCTAACATGTTCACTCCCTGGTATTCTCAGCATCCTTCTGTAGAACCACATTCAAGCTTCTTTGAGGACACTGTCCAGCATTCACTGCCATATAGGACGATTGATATTACATAACATTTCAGTACTATTTTCTTTGTTTCTAACAAAGTTTTCCAGTTTCTGAATACTTTTCTTAGGTCTTGGAAGGCTACTTTCATGATCTCAATGTATATTTAGATTTCAGTGTTGCACCTTCTGTCCTTTGTTAAAACACTTCCCAGATATTTAAATTGTTGTACTTGTTTGATTTTGGTATCTCTAATTTTTGTTTACGGCCTATCCACCTCAACGGGTGATTAAATGCCGACAAGATTTTTACAATATATCCGTATGAATAGAATGCACATTCTTTGTAAGAAATAAGTTTGTAGGTCAACTTTCTTTGATATATTTTTGTAAAGTGGTTTTTGTTGAGAGTCAAATGTATTTCTGGTATGTACTTTTTTTTTTCAAAAATGTATTGCTAATATTTTATTTTTATTCGAAAATGTATTCCTAGAATTTTTGCTATAAAAGTCTATTTTTATATTTTCATAGTGTTTTGACCCCAGTTTGGGGGATAAACTATTTGCCTATAGCTGATGTTGCCACCCTTGGCCTAGGTGAACCTGGGAACAGCAGCAATTAAGAGGTGGTTCCATGGTCCTCACAACCTCCCAATCAGAGGCCTTGCTATCCAATTTGTATGTTGGGGGTGTTCCTTTTCCTAACAAACATGGATTCTATTTTTTTGCAATTTCTTCTCACTTTCCTTCACTATCTTCTGTAGGAGTTCTAGTAGTTTCGTTTCTATGTCTGCTATCAACACTGTCTCATTTGCATATCCTATGTTGTTAAGACTATGGTCCCCAATAATGAATCCTGGTAGGAATTCTATTAGAATTATCTCTATATAACTAGTGAGTAGACACATCCTTGTCTTTTAACCCTTTCTGTTTTTGCATATTTACTGAATCCATTTTCTGTCCATATGCATGCAGTTTGCTGCCAGTATCATCATCTTCTATGTACCATGTCCCTTCAGGACATAGGCAATCATGGCTCTCCACTTCTCCCTATCCCTTGTTGCTCTCTGTTATTCCCCTTTCCTGTTATTCCACTCAATCCCCGCTCCACCATTCATCTGTTCAAGTCCATCAGATATGTCGTGTGCTGCTTTCCCTTGTCCCTCTTCCCTTCTGTCCATTCCATGAGCATCAAGTTCTCCAAACCCTCCTTCCTCATTATATGTTTCAAAAACTTCAGCTGTCTTTTCCTGATGTTAGGTATCAGTTTCCTTTTAGTGTCTATCCTCTCCAAAACCTTGTCATTACTTTGCTCATGGTATCCTCAGCATCCTTCTGTAGAATGACATTACAATTGCTTCAAGATTTTCCCTCATCTTTGATGAAATTGTTCAGCATTTTCTGCCATATTGAAGAACAGACATCACATAACAATCCAGCACTCTCTTCTTCATTTACAGTGAAATTTTCCCCTCTCTTAAGAGTCTACTCAGCTTCTGAAATGTATCCTTGGCCATACCAATGCACCAAGGATCTCCGTATCACACCTGGATTATCCTAATATCCTTTCATAATATGGCATAGCTAACCTTGCAGTTCCAACAGTTCTTTGTAATATACTTTGTCAAATGCTTTTGTTTAATCCCTAAAACATGGGTACATATTCTTCTGCATTTGTATTGCTCTTTCTGATGTCATTCTGAGTATAAATATCACATTCCTTGTTTCACTGTCTTTAACAAACCTGTACTGTTTTTGTCCTATTTCTGTTCTAATTCTGTTGTGCACTCTATTCATGAGAACTTGGGTGATAAGTTTTGTTATGTGGCTTATTAGGCTGATTGACAGAGTTTACATTCATTTGCACCTGCTTTCTTAGCTAGTGTTATGAAAATAGATCTACTTAGGTCTTCCAGTTATCACCACTGTTGTATATAGAGAATCAAATTCAGTTCAGTAGTAATGGTCTGTATAGCTATCTTGCAAAACACTACATCATGGCAAGACATCTAAGACATTTACCATGTTAATTTTAGTTTCAGAATCATATATAAAAAACAAACAAACAACAAAGATTTCATTGATGCATAAGCTACAAAATAATATGTATGTCACCAAATCTTTCATTCTCAATAAAAGAAACCTTTCTGGAAATAATTAGGACAGAATCTCCTTTATGCACTCACATAAAAAAAGCTAAATTTTTTTTATATAGTGAAAATAGAGCTTTATCAAAATACCATTAACAGAAACAACATTAATGATTCAAAAGATCACAGTGAAGCCAAAAATAATTAATTTAAGAAATAATAGAACATCTAGATGTGTATGAGATTTAGTAGTTGAAAGTTTTATTGATTTTGATATCAATGACAATTTCTTGCAACCTTATCATTGTGTAGGTCACAGCTTGATAACAATTTATATAATAAATCAGTTACAGATTGAAGTCCTACAATGCAATGTCCAGAGTTGTTTCAGTGTCTGGTTAGATTATCAGACCACATAAAATAGAGATCATTAAGTTAGGTTATACAATGGCAAATACTTTCAACTCACTATGTTTTATAAGTAGAAACTGAAAATATGCAATAAATTCACAGTATATGTAAATTTTTTCCACCAAATGTTCATTAGATTAAATATCAGGTGATAAGAATTGCAGCTGTAGAAAAAATTTATAGATAATCACAAGCATACAATAAATGTGAATAAAATACTTTATTCAAAATTTGACCCCATTAAAATGAACTACAAGACCTGCACTCACAAAAAATAAAAATAAATTCACTTTGTTATCACAAATTATGATTTCAGATTGTTTATGGGCATGAGTATTATAACAGTTATCTATCTCTTCTACAAACCAGCTTTGGGTTAAACAGCTGGATAGACTTGACTCTCTAGCCTTCAGTGATAACTTCTCTAAGAGATGGACTACTCTAAAGTCAATACCCTAGAAAAGGGAAACCACTCTGCTATTTTTCTAAGTAAGTCATGAAAATTCACAGATATTAAAAGAAAAAGGAATATATGAAAGCCCATAATTGTCTATGTCCTGAAGGGACATAGAATAAAAAAAAAAAAACTATTCTGCTAACGGTAAACAAAATGGAATTAAATTCCAGCCTCATGTGATGCATTCATTTTCATACTGATATCTTTCGAAAGGCATGAATTCATTTCTTTTCTCTCCTCCCAGTTATAGATTAAACTGGAGGGTAAAAAAAGTACTGTAGCCTTGGATGACAATATGTCTAGGACAGTGGTTTCCAAACATTTTTTCTCTAGACCACATTTTTGGAATTAAAATTTACTTGTGCCTCACCAAATTTTATGTAATAAAAAGTAAAAACAAAGAGAGATTTAAAGGGAGATAACCACAGATTCGGGGTTAGAACATTATCATTGATAACTCTCCCCCTTCAATTTGCAGACCCTTAATTACTATATTCTTAATACTTGATATAATGAAAAATTATCAGAATGATAAACTCAGTCGATAATTATTTATAACTATTTATACTTGGACTCACATATGCAATTACAAGTAATTCATAATAATATTTTACATTTTGAAATAATATCTATAATTGGAACAAGAATTTTTTGA
>JBBBDQ010001338.1:1432500-1462500 GCA_037127315.1 Ascarosepion bandense
TAACAAGTAAAAATTAATTAATATTAATTAATTCATTTCTTCCTGTGAGTTTCGGCATAAAGAATACATTTTTTTACATGTTCTCTTCCTTAACTAAATTAATCTTGATTCTCCAACAAGTCATGGTCGCCATATCTGGTCAGAGCTCCTGCTATTCATCTTGACAAAATCAAAAGGTAATCAATCCTGATATGGCAGCCCAACTTCAGTCATTTTCTCGCTGACATGGTGTGGCTTCTCTCTTTTTTCTGCAAGTATTTTCATGACTATTACTCTAACAAGCTTCTTACACTGATGCTACTTGGTTGGCATCTAGGTCCAACTCTTTTACTGTCGAAATAGTTGAATGTAACTGCCTCTTCTACTGTAACAGTTTCTTTCCTCGCATTTCCTGTTTATGGAACTTTCTTTTGTTTGCTTGCTCCCCTGATAGCTACAATCTCCAAAAGTTTAAATGCAACATCAATTGCCATATTCTATCAATGTGATTCCTATTTTTCTCTTATACTTTCTTCAACATCCCCTGTGCCTTGTATTTTTTTTCTCTCATTGTAAACCCCTGCACACCAGTGGTAGTGCTACCTTGTTTGGGGTGAAATGATTAAAACAAAAAAAAGTCATGCTTTGGAATCTTGATTCTCTAAGTCATGATTTTAATTATAATATACAACTGAAAATGATTGTTCTTGTTAAATTTTAACAATATCAACTCTTAACTTGCTTCAAATAACACTAAATAATTCATTTGAGAAGTGCAACCTGATATCTAATGAATGATGCATTATCACACCATATTTTGTGCACACTGACTTTGGTTCAGTATTTGTCTCCTCATTGTGCTATGCTTTAAATAATGTTATAAAGAAAGCTATACTTTTTAAATGACATTTTTGAAGTAATTGTGCACAGAATATTTTGAAAAAAGGAAAATAAATAAAATAGTAGAAAGAGAACACTTCAAAGCCATTTTTATATTTCTTTGAAAGCAGTTATGATGAACAGATATTACCCTTTGATCCCATACAGTCAATTTAAAGGAAATGTTTTCTTCTTTTGTGATATCTCTTCTAATCCATTTTTATCAACAACATTAAATATTAAAAGTGAATTTGGTAAAACAAAATTAGGCATGAATATATAACAATGAAATTTACCTCCTAATTTTGAATGTGTTTTTATAACAAGAAAAGTAAATAATCCCAATGTTTTAAAAGGAATTTTTTCCATTCCACTGTTTATTGGATTTTAAAAAATATATTTTTATTGTTAATTTTGTCTTTTAAATGTTAAGTAGACAAAAGATTAAGCCAAATGTTTATATGTGTGAGAAAAAGAGAGAGTGGAATGGGAGATGAGGATAGAGACTTCAGACAGTCGGCTATTTTGCCTGGCATATAATCTGAAAAATGTACTAATCTTGCCTTCAGGTGAGTGGCAATCAAATACTCAGTCTAAGTATGGGTGGGAAAAATATCAGACAAAAAAAAGGGAGAGAAAAAAGACAATGATATGACAATCCCATTAGTTGTGCTCTTGCCATGTGAGAAATAAAAACATGACTGAAAATAGTTTATTAATACTAGAGCTTACTAATAAGAAAAAAACCAAAACAAATCTGTTTATTTTCATTGATGTGCTAAGGAGATTTCGGCTATGTACTTTGAACGTTTCTCACTTTTGATTAGACAAGGTTGCATAGTAGTTAAATGCGAAAAGCAAATTAAAAAACAAATTTGGAACAAGTTTGTATAAAAAGATTTGCAATAATTCCTGACCTCTGACAATTCATTTCATCTTGATTTCTACAATAACATCACCAGCAATATATTTACATTATGCATATAATAGCCCCTTTCTCCAGGAAATACTGGCATTCATTTCTTATTATTGATAAATATTTTTCTCAATTTTCTATGTATTATTTTACAAAGTAGCAAAACTTTAGGCCCAAAAGAGCAAAAATTGAAACTTAATTACCAAAACCTATCAACAGAAATATTTAAGTTAAAAAAGAGTGAAACAGAAAATAATTTTCATGGAAAAAATTTTTGAAACTGCAATTATCAATTCTTGCTTAAATGTTAATTTACACTGAGGATATTTTGAAATAGCTCCTTTCTTAAAAGAAATGTTTCTTTCTCAAGCCAATATATATGACCATAACAGTTTTAAAAAATTAAAAGTAAATGTTTAAATGTATGAATATTTAAAATGAAGAAATAAGTGCATAAATAATTGAACAAAATAAAATACATAGAAATAAATAATAATTTTATAAAAATTCAACAACAACATTTACACACTTCCATTTATTAGGCAACAGATAAGATCACTTTGTGTCCTCCATAGTTTACCTTTCCTATTAGAGCAAGCTTTAAGAATATTTTAGATTGTGAATTCACTTACACACAAATACCCTTGGGAAAGGTATTAATATGTCTCTTCCCTCCAGTTATGGGTTAAATAATAAGACAGATTAGGTCCTGTAGCCTTGGCTGGCAATCAGTCTACCACAGAAAGCAATGGCAACCTACAACAGGATAATCTTCTGCCCAGTCAGTCATGTCCCTTTCAAGACATGATCGCCCAAAATGTGTGTCACGTATAGCACTTAACTGACTGACTTAAATTAAAAATTTTAAAACAACATTTGTCCTACAGGTTACTTTTGTGTTCAAATGCAAGTTATAAAATATCTTTACCTTGGTAAACTTTACCTTGGTAAAGTTGCCCAAAGAATGAAATGCATCAATATATAAGTTTTTTTTGGTCTTTTCTCATATTATATATACATTATAGGTGCATCTACTGCAAGGAAGGTTGGGTCACTGTGCCAAGCCAAGAAGTTTTTCTGGCCAGAATCCATTTTGCACATTTATAGGTCTACCATGTATCTGAGCATTGAATATTGTTGCCATATCTAGTCAGGTGCTCCTGCTATTCATCTTGAGTTCCTTGACAAAATCCAAAGAAGAATCTGCAATGTAATCAATCTTGACTTGGCATCTCAACTTCAGTCACTTTCTCACCGACCTGATGTGCCTTCCCTCTGTCTTTTTTACATGTATTTTCATGACTACTGCTCTAACAATTTTCTTTTCCCCAGCCACATGTATTTGCTACTAAATTGTCATCATGGTCCTATGCTTTTAATGTCAAAATAGTTAAATGTAACTGCCCCTTCTATTCTTAACTGTTTCTTTTCTTGCATTTCTCATTTGTGGAACTACCTTCTGTTTGTATTCTTCCTTGATAGCTACAATCTCCAAAAATCTAAATGCAACATCAATTGCCATTTTCTATCTTCTTGATTCCCATCCTTCTCTTATCCTTTCTTCAACATCTCCTGTACATTGTTTTTTTTTTCTCTTCGCTGTAACCCCCTGCACACCAGTGGCAGAGTCCTGCCTTGCATAGAGGGAAATGATGTATATTTACAAAATCCTTATGAAATGGATTAACTGTGAAATTTATTTGTATAAACATTATTTTTAATGAATACTCCTAGTTGAGTATATGCTCTGTTTTCTATAATAAAATGGTATATTTATTTATATTTACTGGCCTGAATAATCAAGAAATCCTGTGAGGAAAATATGTGTCCTCAGGCCAGTAGATATAAATAAATATACTGTTTAATTATAAAAATCAAAATATCTACTCAAATACGAGTATCCATTAAAAATAATGTTTCAACAACCAAATCAAATATATGTATAAAACTATATATCAGTGGAAGACAGTAAACTACCGCTTCCTTCCGAGGGCATGAAACAACAAAAAAGTGCTCAATATGTTCAGGAGAAAGTAAAGCGAAAATATACTCACTAAATGAGGACTAGCGCTACCCAGGTTTCAACTGTATGGTTGAAACCCAGGTAGCTTGGTGTCTATTCCTCATTTAGTGAGTAGATAGATAGATAGATCTAAGAAGGGTGGAAAAATACAAATTTGAGTTTCGATTTTTATATAAAAAATGCAAAAGATACGGCAACACTTAGCTTTTAAATATTTTTGAGCCCAGTGTATTTAGATACATAACCTAACTGAACTCCTTCAGCTTTCTATTACCTTTTTTATTTGAATATTAATAAATATTACCTATGATAAGACAGTTTATATATTTTAGAGTTATATATTTTAATTGGTATAAAAAGTAATTTTCCTTAATTACATAACATGAAAATATTCATGTCATGTTGACCGGCACAAAACATTGAATCTCATATACATAGCATTTACTGCATATTCAACTTTGGATTTCATGAATCATTATCGGTCAGTGGGTGTGTAGCTTTGAAGCCTTATTCTTGCATGAATGTAAGACATTGTCCTCTTTCTTCTCTGGTGGGTGTTTATATATCCACCTTCAACACAGTTCTTTCAAGATGTAGCTGGGTCAAGTAAGTGTTCACATGTCAGGGTCAGTCACTGGCATCCTGACACCCAGATTTGCATTTGGTAGCTAAAGGGTCATATGTCAGACTAACCTGCCAGTTGATTACATTAAGCTTTCTATCATTTTTCTTTTAACAATTATAAATATTGTCTGTGATAATTTAAAACTTGTATATTTTAAAGTCATATATTTAGATTGATATAAAAAGTAGTTTTTTTTAACTTCAAGTATTTTTTAATTTCTTTAATTACATAATTGACATGAAAACATTCATATCATGATTGATAAATAATTAATAAAGCTTTTAAATTTTATTTCCATACAAAAGTTCAATCAAAAATAATTTATTTTGTCTTTTTAAATAAACTATTGCACTTATTCTAAAGAAATCAGTAAATCAAATGAAAAAGAAAATCTTTACTCAAATGTATTTTATAAGCTCTCTTAATGCACCATGTCATTCCAAAATATGAATGATCATAGCTATTAATAGATTACTGTTTTTATTCTGCCTTTCTTGCCTTCAATGTGTCCTGTGAGTATTGAATTCTCAAAGCCTCTGTCCTCACTGCAGCCCCCAAAGTGTTTTTATGCATTGTCTCTCTTCAAGATATGGGTGATCATGGCTATCCACTTTCTCTTCTTTGTACCTCTAGGTAATATTTGTCATCTTATACCCATCCAAGTTCCTGTTCTGCTGTATATTTACACAAGTGCATGCCTCTTTTGTCTTCGATATCTCAAGTTTAAAATTTTCCAAACCCTTTTTCTTCAAGAGGTGTCCTAGAAATTTCAACTAAGTACAAGTATACTTTTTGTTTGCATTTTTTTAAAACTTCCTTGTTGTTTACATATTCAATTCATGATATTCTCAACATCCATACATAAAACCAAGTCTCAGCTGCTTCAAGTCTCTTCTTCATTTGTGAGGAAATGGTCATATAGAAAAATTGGTATTACATCGCAGTTTAGTGTTCTATTTTTTTTTGTTTCTTAAAACTTTGCTTAGCTTTCAGAAGGCATCTTTCACTATTCTAATGCACCTGTGAATTTTAGTGTTACATTTTCCATTGTCTGTTACAACACTTCCCAGATATTTATATTTCTGTACTTGACCAAACAGTTCAGCAGACCTTAATTGCAAGCAGCAGTTTATATATATATATATATATATTCTTAATTTCTCACAAACCCTATCCATGATATTCTTAACATTTGTCAATAGAACCACATCTCTGAAAACTCAAAAATATGAATTTATTTATAAGTTCAATTTTATAAGCCATTGCTTGATATATGATAAAGACACAGTTATGTGAATATAGCATTGGTTTCCAAGTTTACTATATTGGACAAATCAGTTATTTCATAATCAAGGTTGTAGTAAGAATTACAATTTTACCAAAAAGAAAAATATAAAAAAAGAACTACTCTTTAAAAAATTATATAGAAAAGCAAATTATATTTGAAAGATTACAGAAATACTGTTTACTTTAACTTCTTCACAGCATAGAGAGTGTCAATTTTTTTCAGAATTTTTTAAAATAAAAACTCACTTGTTAACGTAGACTATATTTCTGGATTATTGATTTCAGTTTCACTCAAATTCCATCTTAAGTTTGAAAGTTAAGTTTTTCTTGGTGATATCAAAGAAAAAATCCTAGAACAGAGCAAGGTTTTGTATGCATTTCTTACAAGCCATTGTTAGTGAATACCTTCTTCTAGAGAGGCTCCCTAGTTCTGGCTTATTCCAGCAAATATCTATGGTATTTTCTCATAGGATAAGCTAACCTTGTAAACTATTTTTAGTAAGTTCTTTTATCTGTGGATACTCCATGTCTTTAGCCTTGAGACAGGGTTAACTAATTTTAACAAGTTAGTTTCAGATAAGCCCAAAGCATGATATGCAAATTGGAGAAACCAGAATCAAACAAGTGCAAAAATTTAAATACCTGGAAAGTATTTTAACAGAGGATGGAAAGTGTGGCAATGAAATCCATATTTGTATTGGGTTAGCCAAGGAAGCATTCCAAAATTTAAGTAGAGAACAGAGAAATAGAAAAACAAGGAAAAGAATACTAAGCTGTTACATGATATGTGTCCTCCTGTACAACAGTAAGTGCTAGACAATCTCCTCAAAGATGAAGAGGAGACTTGAAGCATTAGAAACATAGTTCTACAGAAGAATTCTAAGGATAACATGGACCGAACATGTAAGCAACGACAAAGTTTTAGAGAAAATGGAAACACAAAGAAACTTATACTTAACATCAGGAAGAGGGTTGAGATACTGAAGCACATAATGAGGATGGAGGGTTTGGAAAAATCTGATACTCACGGGATAGATAGAGGGAAACAGAGAGGAAAACAATGCATAACATACTTAGTGAGCTTGAGTAAACGGATGGTAGAAAAGAGTTTAAGAGAAATAACAAAAACAAAGTTTTATTAAAAGCTCAACAGGAAGTTGTGGAGCGCCATGATCGCCTACAGTCTGAGGAGACACAGCTCATGAAGATGTTTCACAATCTGTTGCAAATGATTTCATTCTTTTCTAAGTGTACAACTATGAAATCTCTGTGCCAGACTAGAGTAAGTTTGGCACATATTTAGAGGATATCAGTGAATTCTTTTGAAAGAATATTGATTAGAAGACAAATGAAGTTAAATTCATAAAACAAGATTATTTGAAGATATTTCTGAGGTGAAGTATTAATCAATAATTATTTCATAGACTGGTATTTGCATTATTTTTGCATTCAACACAATGTTTCTAATGATATACAAGGTCCATTTGCAAAGCATCCACCCACTTGAGCTTAACATCAAAACAGCCTTCATACGACAATGACACATTATTTATTTCCAAAGTACAACCCTTGGGATTTCCCATTTATATCTCAGCATCCCTTCTAAAGTTCAAACAGTCTGTGAAATTCTTTTTACAGATTACCATAAACTGCTTTATTCCATTTTTCTTAAGCTTATCTGTGATGTTTCAATGATGATTTTATTTTTGGAAAAAGCCAAATCTAAACTAAAAGTGCTGACAGACATGGGCGGTGTAATGTTTTGTCAAAAATCACCCTGCATAAGACATGAACCTAATTGTTATCTGTCTATTGTAGCGGAAATGAAATGCAGACAGAATAGCCAATAGCAACTGATAACAGTACCTGACCCCCTCAGTCAGAGATAATGTTTAGTGTGCTGTCTCTGTAAAAAGATAGCACATAGCTGCTGTGCCACAAACAGAGCTGGCATGAACCCAAGAATGTCTGGTTATGAAGAAAAAGTGTTCTCCATGAGATATTTGAGACAGTTAACTAAACCTCTTTTACACTTAATTTTTTTTTTTTTTTACTGGGCTTCAATATTACCCCCCCCCCCCCAAAAAAAAAAGAAAACAAAAACAAAAAAAAAATTATTTTATTTTCTACTGATAGATAAGTTTAAAAATTGTATTATTGAAATAGTAAATCCATATGCTTTATTTTGAAGTAAAACCAATTTAATGGAAATGAATATGTTTAACAATTAAATTCAATGTAACATCTACGTACATTAGTAAAGTAACTCAATAAACAATTTTAAAATATGCAAATAATTAATACACTAAAAAAGTGCAGATTTATTCAATAAGACCACTGTGGTTGATGCTGCTCTGCAAGATTTTTTTATATTCAGATCTATTGATGTCAATGATAATCAAAGATTACCCTTTTTTCCAATGTTGTCTACAATATTAATATTATATTAATATTTAAAATTAATATTATTATTTATTATTAATATATTAATTTATATTATAAAGTATAATCTTTATGTAATTTTCCTTAATATATCCCCTTTTCAGTTTTTCTTCAGCTTTTACAATAAAAGCTTTCAGTAGAGTAAAAGTGATGCAAACTTTGATAACTTGATCCCTGCTAGTTTTAGAGTTGTTTTTCTATTTGACCCCAATTAATAACTCTCACCTTGAGATGTCCCTTTTGCTTACAATTATGTCTTCTTATAACTGATCCTTAGTCCATTCTTCTTCTCATCAACTACTTTTATTTCATTTTTACTTCTAAATCTTCCATTGACACAGTTATATATTATGTTAAAATTATAAAAACAAGCTTAAAATTATTAAAATGGTTGAATATGAAATTTAGGCTGTGCTACATAGTTGATGAGCCATATTCCAAGCAGATAAAATGGACATGAAAACATTGTTTTTTTTTATGAATGTTATTAGTTATTGACAATCAGGATTGCTTTCAAATTTTTCTATAAAGGGAATTTTATCAAAATCCAATGTCAAGTTCATTCTAATATTACTCTTTCATCCTATCAAGAAAAAAGTGAAAATAGAGATTGTCTTCAATACATATAGACAGATGTTTAATATCTATAGACGGATATCATACTGATTAGCCAGGAGGTAGATAATACAGCAGCTATTTTGTTAAGTTGGAATATTAAGAAAATTTTAGTCTTACTGAACAGTTAATCAATAGTTTTTTACTAAGTGTAGTTTAGTTCTGGCACAAGGCCACAAGTATGAGGCACTTTGTTGGGATTAAACTCTTTGCTTATTAATAATGAATTTCCATATCAGATTACCATCTATTGCATCATGATGAGGTGTGCTTTTTTTTTAATTAATGAAATAATTAATTTTTAAAGAATTAATTAACTAAAATGGTGACAGTTTTATTACAGACAAGCTGTATAGTTCAGTTTTGATTGTTTTTTTTTGTTTTTTTAGTGGTTATGTTGAAATGGTAAGGTCAAGTGCTTATTCTGAAAGCTCCAGTATGAGTTTGCCATGACGCATAAGTTAAAAAAATTCAAAGTAAGTATTGGTTTTTGTTGTATTTGTAAAATGGGATTCATGCTTGATCAATTTAGCCAATAAATGAGAATGATTTATGTACAATTGGAAGAACAGGAGCCTGTAATGTGATGTGATGACATTGTGACTCAGAAGAAATGGATACATTGTCCCTGCAATGTTAGAGAGGTAGGCACCTTGTGGAAAATGTGAAATTGTTATGGCATATAAGGTAGAAGTTACGAAAAAGACTTGATTTTTGTTGGAAAACAAATAAGCGTTTCAAATAAACAATCACAAAAAGCAACATTTTTTATTAATTTTTGCCACACCTTGAGTGCCAATTAAAATTTTTGTTTGCATATCAAGACATCAAATCTTGATCTACCAATTTCGATTTTAGTTGAGTTTGGGCAAAGCATCTTGGAGAAATGCATAAAAGTGTGCAAAAGATCACCCAAAATTATGTTTGTCACTGATATTTTCACAAACCCTGTATATTGATCGAAAAATTTTTGTGTACATCAAAGCTTTGAACCTTGCTCTTCGAGTTATTTGATTTTTGTTGAATTTGCATAAGGTGTCTCGGAGGAGAAGAGTTCATAAATTCTAAGCATTTCAGTGATTTCTACCATACTCTTTATTGTCATATTCACAATGTTTCAACTGTTGTATGCTCTGGCCTTCTTTAGGTGTTTTTTGTACATCAAAGATTCATGTCATAATCGACAAGTGACCCAATTTTGGTTGAAATCAGACCAAGAATTTAGGTGGAGTAGGATTTGTTAGAATGGAAACACACACAGACATATTCATTTTTATATATATAAATTATAAAATGATACATTTTTCAGATTTTATATATTTTTATCAATAGCTGCATTCTTTATGAATCATTATCGTCAGGATCATGACCGGGTGTGGTTGTAGTGTCAATGTGCAGCTGTACCCCACTACCAGTTCTCTCTAGATATTTGGGTTGATTGCTGAAGAAGTATTCATTCATGCAAAGCATGTCTTGTGCAAGTCAACCATGCAGAACTCATCCTACTCTAAGTTAAATCACAGCTGATGTACACAAAGTTAGAGGTTTTTTTTTTCATCACAGATACATGGCCATGAGTTTCATCAATGAAACTCTCCAGTTGACTTCAGTCAAGCAGGCCTTTCACCTGGTAATGCCACATCATCACTTACCAAGAAGTTTCTTTTCTCACACATCCTGTCTGTGAAACTCCATTCCATATACTTGCTTACCTGATAGCTACAATCTTCAAAAGTTTAAATGCAATATCAACTGCCATCTTCTATCTCCCTAAACACATCCTTTTTTTTGGTAACCCCTGTGCTTTGTTTGTCTCTCTGTGTAACTCCCTTTGCACTGGTGGCAGTCCTGCCTTGCTTAGGGTGAAATGATTATAAAAAGAAAAAATACATAGGTAGTCTATTCTTATCCTAGATGGCTATTGACCCTGCAAGAAACTTCACCAAAATGCCAATTACAGGTTAGGGATACTAAAATCAAACAGGTACAGAAATTTGAATACCTAGGAAGTGTTTTAACAGTGCAACACTGAGATCCAAAGACATATTGACTTGGCCAAGGATTCATTCCAAAAGCTAAGTAAGGTATTGAGAGACAGAAAAATGTTGTTGGGAACAAAGAAAAGAGTATTGAACTGTTAAGTGATATCTGCCCACCTACATGGAAGCAAATGCTGAACAATTTCCTTAAAATTGAAGAAAAGACTTGAAGCAACAGAAATGTGGTTCTACAAAAGGATGCTGAAGATAGCATGGACTAAATGTGAGCAACAACAAGGTTTTAGAGAGAATGGAAAACAAAAAAAAAATTTTTTCTTAACATCAGGAAGAAGCAGCTGAAGTTTTTGGGACATGTAATGAGGAAGGAGGGCTTGGAAGATCTTATACTTACAGGACAGAGGGATAGAACAGTGTATGACATGCTTGATGGGCTTAAGCAATTGAATGGCAGAGCAGGATTTGAGAGAAATAACAGGACAAAATATATTAAGAGTAACAAGGGACAGAAAGATGTGGCAGGCCATGATCACCCATGTCCTGACGAGATATGTCACATAAAAGAAGAAGATAACTGTCCTCTTCACCAAAAAAGACTTGCGGGGGGACTGCTTTAGTTTTCTCTGACCCGACTATTTGCCAAGTAGTATTGAGTTACACTGTATCAGTCAAAGCGCTAGAGTGAATTGATATAATTATAAATAATGTATATAAATATGCAATTTTATTATTTTAAAATAACATTGCATATTATTGTACATTAGTTATGGTTTAACTTAGAGTGGGATGAGCAAAACAATAATTAAAGCATGGATCATTATGTCATGGCATAATTGCTCAACTGCTCTGACAAGTTTTTTCCCAGGTGTCTCAACAACATGAATTTAAGATTGGCAACTAGATCTCACCCGTTTACCAATGAAATAGTTAAACCCCCATTTCTACTCCAAAAGAAGTGGCTGAAAGCGCTTGGGACAATGAAAATTAAGGAACATTTCTGTACTTCCTTACTTCTAACAAAGAAAAATCCTAAAAATGATGCTAAACAATTAATAAAATTTTCATTGTTTGCCATAATTAATGAAAGATGTGTGAAAGAATGTACTTACATTATTTACATTTTTTGGGCTGTTGTCCTCATCTTTATTGTCATATTCATAATGTTTCTAATGTTGTATGCTCTGGCCTTCTTTAGGTGCTTCAAATTTTAAACTGAACCCCTTATTTAGATTACTGGGGTATATCATTCTCATTTCATGTGGTATGCCACTTCTGAATGTCATGTAGTTATCTCTCTTTAACTCAACTCTAAGTTATTTGTTCACCACTACTGTAGCCAGGTATTAAACTCCCAACACTTAGGGTCAATTCACTGAATCTAACACTTTATAAATAAGAGGTTTGGTTCAAAATTTTAAACATCTGAAGATGGCTGAAGATTACAACAACCAAAATATTGTGAATATGGCAATAAAGATGAGGACAACAGCCAATGTAAATACTACCTCTTCTCAGAAGTATAAACAAAGAATGTATTTATTTATAACAAAATGTATCCAAGAAGAAATAGCCAAACTAGCCAAATAGTAACAAAGATCTGACTTCAACTAAAAAAAAGCAATAATGAAAAAAACTCTTACAATTATTTTGAACATTTCAATGATATTATTAATAGGAACTTTTGGCAATAAGATGAAGACAAAATAAGTGAACATTGATAAAAAGTTCTTTTTAAAAATGATAATTACTAATACAAAGATATTATTAATAGATGTGAATGGTATAATGGTCAGTTGTCCTACAGCTGAGAAGAGGGTTTTATTCAGATGTTTTGCTTAATTATTGGCGGTAATAATAGGGGGCTGGGAATTATTTGAACAATTCTTTTTTTTTATAAAGAAAACCATTCACAACATTTTTTATTAACAAAATTATTTTCATTATTTAAAAGAATATTGACTTGATTTGAGAGTAGACAATTACTTTTTTCTTTTAGTACTTAAATAATGTGTTCTTTTTTTATCAAAAAATCTCTCTGTATAAAACTCAGTGTCCTTTCCTTTGTAACACAGTACACATAATGCTATATCTTTAATAAATATGTGATGAAAAACTATTTAAATTTATAAATGCCTCATGGGACAGCTAAAGTATGAATGACCAAATATGACAAAACCTGTCATGACTCACAATAGCTAAAGTATTAAACACATGAATTCACACCAGTTGTCATAATATTTTTCTTTTTTCCTAATTATAAACAACTTTTTATTTGAAGTTCTCTAAACTTCCTGTATTGGCTGGAATTAAAATGAAAATTCATTTCATATATACATATATGCTTTATACTAATGTCTTCATCTTTGCTGCCTTTATACATTTCAACTAGCACAAGGTTTTAGCATTTAGTCCTGTGGTTCTATTAAACTGAGAAGTTCTAGTTGATGAAACAAAAAGAAAAAATATTAAATAACTTAAAAATCACTGTGTGAAATATATCTGAGGGTGGCTGAAAAAACTATCAATTGAAATGCAATGTTAAAACTAACAAGAGGAAAGATAATATCTTAAAATTATGAAAATATCACATCTGGGAAATTCAGATGTGACAGAAAAGCCAGAGAAGATATTGGTCAGATCATTTTATTATAAATGGCGAAAATAAAGACAAACAGCTTGAAAAGAAAATTAATTAACCCTAGAACTTGAGTCATGCAGTCAAATAATGTCAGTAAATCTAAATTCTCATATGAATGTCATGTATGGTGTCTAACACATTCAAAAATGTCTAAACTAAAAGATACATATAACCGTTTTCTCAGATCAATGATTAAAATAGACTTGAAACAAATGAATCCTCTTGGTCTTAAAGAGGACAGCACTTCATCAAATCTCATAGATGAGCACTACAGAATCACAAAAAACTTTACTAAATAACAAAAACAATATTACTTGAGGAATTTCAACAGAAGCAACAACTAAAATAGATAGCACATATAAATAGAAGGAAAAATAATGATATAATCAAGATGGTATCTTAAACTAAAAGTTTAGGAAGGAAACTTCCATCAATATTAGAAAGAGTGACAGCAACTTGTGCCAATTTTCCTGTGTTAAGAGAAAGATTTTATAAACTTCAATCAACAATAAAGTTGTTCAATCAATGAATGCTGAATGTTTCCTATATGGAAACAGCTAATCTCACCATTACCATGAGATGACATTGAAAAAAGTGGATTATCTTTTTATAAAATAGCCATTTACTGAGCTTTACAGCTAAATTAATCCTTGTGTTATGGCTAATCCTTTTGACATTTTGTTAAACACTTTTTTTAACTTGCTTTTTAACTTTTGTTGTGAAAACAATAAGAGGTAGTGAATTTCTCGGTCTAACTAAAAAGGAATTTAAAAATGTTTGGTCAGATTTTAGGAAGTGGACTAAGTTGATAACTTTTTAGAACTTCTTAGTATTTTGTCTGATAAATCTTTTTCAGCCTTCATTTGGTATGTCATATGTTTTCTTCAAAGATGAAGATACTAGTCCAAACAATGTGTAGAATCAGAAAAAGGCCTGATCTAATAACTTCAGGAAACACTTTAGTATATTTAGTCATTCTTTCAAGAAATATTTTACCAAAACATAAGTGTTTTTTTTGTCTTATGATTTCTACATTTTTGCTCTAGTAAAATGTCAGAAGATTTTGTAGGCTTAAATTTGTAACAATGTCCTAACAATAATTGTATCATTTATGGCAGTGAAAGTTTCAGATTGTTCAAAAAAGAAAAAGAAAAGCAAATTACAAAAGACAAAAAATTAAATACTTGATTATGATGTAGCATTTGTGAATAAAATCTTTAAAAAATAATTTCTATCAAGATTTAGTAAAATAAATGTGACAGATTCAAATTATAAAAGATAAATTATTAGAACATATTCTGTTAGCTTACCAGTTTAAAAAAAGACAAAAACTTCTTTTTACTAAAAATTATTATGATGCAATATCTCTTCTGAGTGGATACCAACTTAAAATAAAATTTAATTAACTTTGAACTGATGGGGCAAGATAATCTTTCCATAGCATCAAAAAAATTCAAATTATTAATCTACAAAATTTTAGCTTTTGAGTGCTTATAGTTAAGTTTTTATAAATTTTATAATCTTCAAATAACACTTTTTAGAATAGAGAACATTTTTCAGTTAAATATTTTAACATTTTGTTGTGTTCAATACTATACCCTCACATCTTGTATAAATAAAAAATATATATATCAAGTAGCCAATTCAAGTAAAAGTCTGAGTGAAAGTAGCAAGAGAAGCCATTAAGAAATCTTTGTGTCTAGATGATTTCCTGCCATACAAAAATTCTCTTCATGAGAAGAAACTGGTTTAAAAGAAGAAACAATTATCGTAAATACTACCTCAGTAATTTATTGATTATAAGAAATGTTCTAGTTACACTTTATCTGCTTTCTTCTTTTCCCTTCCTTTTTTGTGGATGTGTTGAATATTTTTACAAGACCAAATTTGTACCTCCTCAACCTTCCACAACTTTATCACAAAAGGTAGCCTTTGTTAAAGAGGTTTTAAATGATTGCTGTTTTGGCAATGCATGGTTATAAAATAGAATTTTTGAAATGACTAGAGTGTCAAGAGAAAGGCTTGTCATATGCTAAAGAATATTATAGAAAGTTTATCCATACTGAGAGAACATTGTCCAGCACTAAGAAACTTGTGATTCCAGTGTACAGACTTTATCAATAAAGGAGATATAAAATAAAAATGAATAAACCAGTTTCAGTATGAAGCAGATAATTCAACTTAAAACCTCAATTTTTTTTTATAAAAAATAAAATAAAACAAAATCTTTGTATTCAGAATAGATAATTATGTTGACATTTCAATATTGAAGAGAAAATTTTGTTTGAAAATTTTGTGTAAGATAAAATGAAGATGAAGAAAGTAGTGTCACTCAAATGAAATTACTGTTCGGTAATGAAAAAAAAAAGGGTTGTTCATTTCTTGTCAGATGGTATTAAAAGCATTAGGTTTAATTAACTCCATTAAAAAAAAGATCACCTTTGATTGTATTGTCACAAATATATTTTTGTTTGTTGAGACTAAGATACAAAAAAGAAACAATATTTTAATCCACTATGTTTTTCATATTAAGAAAATTAAAAATGTGACTCAAATACAAACAAAAGATATGTGCAGTTTAAGGAGAATGTTATATGAATGACTAGATATAGCAAAAGCAGAGATTTAAAACTACTATCAATTCACCATGGTCAGGTAGATGGATGGAGGTTGATAATAAAATTAAAACATTACTTGAGAAGTACAATGCTATATGATATGGTAGACAACCAACAATCAAAATATTTAAATCAAATATTGAGAATCATTTACACCAGCTTGCTTATATTGGTTGCTCTGATATGTAACATAATTAAAAATAACCATTTGGACTATATTTTCATATAATAAGTGTTCTGCTGTTAAAAATTGTAACAGATTATGAAAAGTGGATACTTTACAACAATGTAGAATGCAAGGGATGGTTGCAAATTAAAAAGAACTGCCACTAAGTGTACTAAAGGCTAATATTTATCTAAAGAATTTTATTCTACACGCACACACACATATATATAAAATTGGGAGTCCTTTGTTAGGAAATCCTTTTTGAAGAGCAAATGGTTAATTTGAATAAGTATTATTTCTCATTAGACCAGCCAAAGGCAGTAATTACCCAAAGTGTTCAGAATTAGTTTAAAAAAAAAAAAAAAGGCATAATATTGGACAGTATGTTTCTTTTGTGACCAGGCAAAAATTGTTATAATTCAATTGGGAAGTTCCACTCCTCTGCAATATTCAACATATATGACACTTTTATATTATCATTTATTCACAGAATTCATTGGAGAGAAAAAAAAACAAAAAACTCAATTCCCTAGAAAATTGTAAAAGACATCAAATGTTCTTTGTTGAAAATTATGTGGTAGAATAGTGATTTTCTAAACCCAGCTTAGATGTGGCACAAGGCTGAAAGTGAGCATCCAGTGAGGACTAAACACACTAATCAATTGTAATGATTCTAACATGACAAGCTTGCTAGCCATTACACTATGTTACAGTGCAATTATGTGGTAGAATGAGCTTTGTAAATATTTCTTTTTATAGGAATAGATGTCCAGTCCATAAATGGCGAGGATAATCCAACAAGATCAACTTAATATAAAATATTAAGTGTTATATCTATATAGAGAGCTCAATGGATTCTATCCAGAGCAATATGATATTTATAAAGGAAAACTCAGCACGTCATTTAAATTGGTTAAATGACATATTGATTTTTACTTTATAAATATATATATGTGTGTGTGTGTGTGTGTGTGTGTGTAAGTCAGTTTATTGATATACATGATACATGCTTGAGTGATCATGTCTGTTTTGAGACATCACTGACTAAGCAGAAGATTTTTCCTACAGAAGGTTGTCATTTCTTTCTATAGTAGACTGGTTGCCAACCAAGACTATAGAATCTAACCTGTCCTGCTATTCAACCCATAGCTAGAAGAAGAATTTCTAACTTAAAATATTGCATTCACATTTTATTTTTAGCTGCACTATTTTAAGTAAGAAATTCCTTTTTTTTAACTTCACTAAAATATCTTGTCCTATTCTTTTCCACGTTTAACATAATCTTAAGAATATTACTTTTCATGCATACATTTTTCTATGTAATCCATGATTTTTCCAGACAATGCTATTAATTTAATATAAATTTAATGCTAAAAACCGCATTCAAAAATATTAAAAAGAAAAAATGTTTATATGTAATTTATTGAAAAAACAATAAAAATTGATTATTTATAATTAATTTTGACGACCAATTCAGATAAAATAAGTGATAAGCAAAGTTTAATTGACAAAAAATGATAAAAGATATCATCAGAATTTAAATGTTGAAAACTGCATGCAAAAATATTAAACAGAAAAAAGTTATAAAGAATAATATTTATTATTAGAAGCAATAGTCACTCACTCACATACTTATGTAGTTAGTCTCAGTTTTTGGACTTCACATATTTTGATATAACTTTTTCTACTGAACCAAAATTCAAATATATTTTCAAAATGTAGCTAAGGAGGTATTCTATCTAACTCTGCAAACTTGAAATTTGGTTGAGAACTGAATTAATGTTAAAGCTTAAAAGCTGCCTAGATTCACCTAAGTTGATTTTATACTGGCACATCACATGACTATTGCAGTGTTAAATGGCTCCATATCTAAGGGGAAGTAAGACTCCATTTTTGCCGCTTCTGCTTTATCAACATCTGTATGTAAAAGTCACACTTGGAGTCATAATCTCATTCCACAACTTGTTCAGATTAATATCTTTATAAACAAAAATGAGAATAGAAGTGAATATTTAGTGGAAAGGTCATCCTATTTAATTTAGACTTTTAGAAATTTATTGGACAATGAATTAAGTCCATTGACTACAATAGACTTAATTCCTTAAGTCTAATAATTTTCTGGCTACAGTCTGGTAAAAGTTTTTATCTACTATATTTATCTATTAATAGGATGATTTCTTAATTTAAGGCAGGAGAGTTGAATGAAAGAAGGATTTTATCTAAAGTGATTCTTTACTGCAAGTTCTGGGAAAGAAAAAAAACCTGTTTGCCCTCTGTGGCAATTAATTCTTCCTCCCAGCAGTCACTTAAATAAAGATGTACACTAATTTTAAAGAAACTTTGAAAGATTATTTTAAGGATTCAGTCTTAAATTTTACATTTCCAAACTAGTCAAATCTTGCTACAAAACAGAAATATCAGCTTTTGGAGTTTGTTTATGGTGTGAATTATGAAACTACAATTCTCATAATCAGCTTATCTCTTTTTCATCTTACTGGATCAATACTTTCAGATTGGATGATGCGACTATTTTTAGATTTTTATCTCATGCTTATTTAGTTATCTAAAACTGAAGAACTTCTTTGGTCCAGACAATAACATTTTATAAATAAATAGCACCTACATGAATATGTGTTTATATATTTCATGATTAATTTAGATGACAAGACAATTATCAGTTTGCTTTTCATGAAGTAATAGGTGTGATGAGAATAAAATATCAATGTCAAATAAATGCAGTAAAATGAAAAATGTTTTTTCTTTGAGCTTCTCCAGTGTCCTTCCAGCAAATAATATTATTAGAATAGCATAATAATATTCAATATTCATCTGTCAACATCCATATGAAAATACATTTTCATTTAAAAAAAAAGTTATCAGGTTGGAGCTAAATAAATGGTCATTTCAAACTGCAAATTTTAAAATAAATCATAACCCATTTCAGACACCACTTAAGTAAGCATCATTAAAATCAACAATATTACTAATGATCTCCCAGCAAATTTCTTCCTTAAAATCTACAGTCACGAGAGACAACAAAATGGTAAGAGGCATTTTCTACCTGGTTCACATTGCAGTATATCTGCTGGCAGGTATATGCATCTAAAGTGTGGAAAAAGTGTAATTGATATGGGACAGGTCTAGCAAAAAGGGAGGATCAAGCAGGATCTTCATGTTTAATGAGATTGGTTTCTGGTAGCTGCTTTGTGAAGCACAAAGTTTTGTATTTTCCTGCAAATGTATAGGACTTTTTCTGTGTAACCTTTGGTCAGTTAAATGCTATATGTGATACACACTTGTCTCTTTTGATCCATGACTGACTAGGCAGAAGATTTTCCTGCAGTAGGTTGACATTTTTTTCTCTAGTGAGAAAAGAGATGGATTCATACCATTCTCAAGGGTATTTGCACTAAGCGAATGCATCAAATTGAACTGAATTCGAACTCGGCTCTTTGATTTCTGATTCTGAGCTGATATCTACTACACTGCAACACACATCCACTCCTTTGTAATCGTTGGTACATCAATTTAAAATCATGGCATTAGAACTCTGCCATGATGGTTTGACCAGGTTACAAGAAAGCATAATGGATTACTTTATTAAAGCATAGCATCACTAAAAGGTCAATAAAAACGTTTTTGTGCAAAGATTTGGTTTTGGGATGGTTGTGGAGAGTAAGTTTATTCATAGAAAGCCATGTTTCTGATTACACACAACTGATTTTTCCTCAACAGTAAGTACATCATCAAGAAAATGGGTAAATTTTTAAACAACTGTGCAACTTTAAACAATGATCAAATTATACAAGTTACTAGTCACCACTCAAATCAGGGGAAGACCGGTCCTGCATTTTCTTATTATTTTTGTAAAAGGAATCTCATCATTTTGTTTTGTTACTAAAGAATAAAACAATCTCTTAAATCAGATACATCAAAATAATTAGTTTCCTGTGGTTAAGAAGTGTGTTAAGTAATTATGAAATCCTGCATTCATTTAAAATATGATAGTGAAATTAAAAGATTTCTATATTTTAAAATCTACTATATTTTAGAGATCTGTAGCCTGATAGAGTAGCTGAATATTTATATAAAATTTCACGAAATAACGTTCAATATAAGTGATTAATATAGAAGTAATCGGTCAAGTGAATTGATAAAAAAGAAGAGCATGTTGAAAAATAAATATTTGTAAGATAAACTGTTTTTTTTATAATACAGCTATAGACTAATTGACAAAACTAAATATAAATAATATCATGGTTTGGATTTAAAATTTGGAGTATATTGAAGTCTATATAAGAGAGGCAAATTTGTTTTATATCAACTGCAGGATAGTTTTTGGAAGCTGGTCAAAGCTCCAGTATTGCAAAGATGTCTCTTGTCTCATTTTCTTTTTGCATCTCTATTCGATAAATGAAGTTCCCTTACAGATCCTGTGTTTTGATGTCACTTTGTTGGCTGACACTGTTTTCCTCTAATGGTGGTTGATTTTTTAGGAGATGATCATTTTCAAGAAGTCTTTCTACTCTCTTCAATTCTATCTGCTAGAGACTAGTTCAGCTTTTGCAGCTTAGTTAAA
The DNA here is from genome assembly GCA_037127315.1 of Ascarosepion bandense. Lineage (NCBI taxonomy): Eukaryota > Metazoa > Mollusca > Cephalopoda > Sepiida > Sepiidae > Ascarosepion > Ascarosepion bandense. The sequence continues at coordinate 1,453,265 of JBBBDQ010001338.1, forward strand.
ATAACACTAATATATGTTTAGAATGGTATGATAGCAAAATTGATAGCAGACCTTAAGTAGGTATAAGTATAAATTTATCTAGGGAATGGTAGCTTGAAGTGGCTATATCCATTTTTGTCAAAAATAGTTTAAGTCTAGCAAATATTTTGTTGCTTGTTATGCTCTGTAAATGTTAAAGTCTATATCCTATTAGAAGGGGTCATTTAAGATCATTATAAAATGTATTTTTGTTCATCAATTGACAACCATTAATAAAGACAAAGACAGACAGACACACACACTTTATAAATTTTATGCAATAAGTGTGGTTAAAATAATCATCTTTTTCAGATGATGAGCCAGAGGTAAGGCATTATTTTTAGGCTTAAACTAACCATGTTCATCTCAGCAACATCTCACACTATCAGAGGCTGCATTGGTTTTCTGTTCCATTGTATGAATGCTAGATCCATATATATGCAGCCTCTTCCCATTCCAGTTGGTAATTGGAGTTTAATCAGGTATTCGAAGTCATTAGTAATTAAATGGAAAAATGTGCGCATGAAAAGTAATCTTCTTAAGATTATATTAAACCTGGAAAAGAACAGGACAAGTTATTAAACTTGGAAAAGTAAAGGACAAATATTCTAGTGAAGTAAAGAATAAGAAATTTCTTAAAATATTGCATTCAAATTTTATTTTTAGCTGTAATTATTTTAAGTAAGAAATTTCTCATTTTTTACTTCACTAGAATATCTTGTCATTTACTTTTCCAGATTTAATAACTTATCCTGTTCTTTTCCAGGTTTAATATAATCTTAAAAATATTACTTTTCATGCATGCATTTTTCCATGTAATCCATGATTTGTCCAGGCATTCTATGAATATAAATTTAATGCTGAAATCTGCATTCAAAAATATTAAAAAGAAAAAAAATTATGCAATTGATTTGAAAAAAAAATTGAACATTTATAATCAATTGATAAAATAATAAGTGAAAAATCAAGTTTGATTGACAAAAATGAAAGAAGATATCAGAATTTATATGTTGAAAATCACATGCAAAGATATTAACAGAAAAAAGTTATAAAGAATAAGATTTATCATTAGAGGCATTATTCACTCACTTATGTACTTGTGTAGTTAGTCTCCCTTTTCAGACTTCACATATTTTGATGTAACTTTTTTCTACTGAACCAAAATTCAAATATTTTTTCAAAATTTAGCTAAGAAAGTGTCCTATCTATGTAAACTATTTGAAATTTAGTTGAGAACTGAATTAGTGGTGAAGCTTGAAAGCTGCCCAGATTCACTCAATGTCAGCCTTAAGAATATATTCAACCACTGCCATGGTTGAATTATAAAACCAGACTTATCATTTTCAATTTGTAACATACATGTGTTAGCACATGTGATACCCTGTCTTTATCAGCCGCTGACCAGGGGTGATGTCACGGTTTCGGTGGCTATGGCGGAACTGCCACCCCTGTCGCCACCAGCAGCGTTTGCCACCAGGCAGGGTATGAAGATAAACTTGTTGATTGTCCCTCTTGTATATTCTCATAAAGAAGTAAATAAAATGATCGTTCCTCTTTGCAATTTGTATCGGCAATATATTAGTTTCCCACTGTCTTATGAATTTCTGTTTTTTATACTTTTCCAGCTTACATGAATGAAAACAGTTGCCATTTTATTCTAAAGGAACTGTTAACACAATGAACATTCTTCAGTTAACCAATCAATTGACAAAATACTGGTCAGTTAATATGATTCTATACATCAATATACGGAGTGTGATGGATAAATTGACGTCTAAATTATGCAAAAATGAAAATAACACGGACATTTTAACAGATATATTTACCAAAATTACACAAAAATATCTCGAAATACTAAAAGGTAAATTTTTGTTTTGTTTGTCTCTTGCTGAACTGTGCCCTGTACATAATAACCAAAGGGGCTGCAGTCTGGGAAGTTAGGTGGCTAGATGTAAGGACTGATAAGGTTCCAAAGCTTATCTGACAGCCATGACTGGGGTTTCCTGCTTGTGTGGGATGGTGCAGAGTCCAGTTACCAGACACAGAGTCTTCCAGCATCCATGCTCTTGATTCAGGGCAGCATTATCTCCTGAAGGCACTTGATATAGACTCCATGTTGAGTCTGAGGTCCTCACCAACAAAATTGGAAGTTCTTTTATTAGAACAATCAGAGTGAGTTTTCTGAGCTTCTATATCTTTATAATCACCATTAGACTCATCCGACTCTTTCTGAATCCTCTGCACTGTGCTAAGATTAACACCCAAGCACTCTGAAATGTCCAGCTTCCTGCATGAATGCCAAGCAGTACAGCATGCCATTTTTAAACTTCTGATGGAGTGAATTGCGTCAATGTGTACTTTTTCACAGACCATGTCCAACTGACCCTACTATTCTGTGCAGCCAAGAAAATCAAAAACAAAGAACATGCATATGCAAAATTAAAAATATAAGATGGCAACAATTTATCAATTGCACCCTGTATGTTGCACATAATAAGGAATTAGAAAAGTTAAATTTTAAATGATGAAACAATGAATAATGTATTTTCTAAAAGATTAGATTCTTCCAAAATAAAAATTAAAAGCATGAACTTGTTTCAAATACAAACAAAACGTGTCTTTGTTTGTTGCTGGACAAATTTAATTGCAATAACCATCAATAAAATGGCAACTTAATATTTCATATTTTCTAATGACTGAGAAATAAATAGTACTGGTATAGTAAGCCAAGAATTTAAAGGCAATTATGGTATATTGGAGAATTTCAATCTAAATTTAACAAAATTAGACAAGTTTTACTGCAAGCTGAAAATGCTAAGTGCTGTAGAAAAATAAAACAAAATTGAATATTTCATGAATCATGATTTTCAATTAATGAAAATGAAAATTAAAGCAAAGATTATTTAACTCTTAAAGAGGAAATTGATATTAACTGATTGACAACTGAATTAATTAAGCTTTTATCTCTTGTACCATGAGTGATCTTAAATGTCAAAATATTACTCACATATGAATGCCAATAAAGCAATAAAATGAATATAAATTAACATTTGTTATTATGAACAAAATATCTATCACTTTCCTAAGAATGAAAATGAGGCAACATTATTCATATATCAAATGGTTATGAAGCATAATTCCCCCAAATGGAATGACATAACTAAATTTCAAATACAAATATAAACTATCTTGTTCAATGTGTGAAAGCTGAGAGTCTATGAAAAGACAAAAAAGAATATTAATGATGATAAAGATTTTATATAAAAAGCACGAACAGGTCTGATAATAAAAATATAATTTACCAGAAGCCAGAGAAGACGTTCTTTTTGCGATGTTTGGTTAATGATAGTGTTTGCCCCTGGGGTGTAGTACTGATCTGGTGTCTTATGATAATATTGTTGAGGCATTTTTGCAAGTATTGACCACTTTAGGGGTCAGTTTCTTTTTTTGTTTTCTCTCACTTTTCAGTTGCTGTTTCAGTTTCCAATAAACCACAGTGAACACTTTCAAATGTAAATGACTGCTTCTAGCAGTTTATCATCTTCCTGTATTTGGATGTTACTTTTCCAGATCAATTTAACACACTGAAGAGAGAAGCTGGATTTGACTTTAGGTCAGGTGTTTGACCTTAACTCACTGACCTATTTTAACCCTCCTCCTCTGTCAAAAACTTAGCTTGGTATAAAACACGTGTCAGATAGCCACACTTTCATTACAGTAAACTTGGTATTAATATAATCCAGATTAACAGTAACATGGTAATCAAAAACAGTACATTCAACTAGCTACAGGCCAAATTCAGATTTGATTTCCTATGACTTGGTAAGTTTAGTGTACAAGACGGAATCATGTTTAGTAAACTTATTTAAATAATATATCTAACCAGTATTTTAAGCAAAGGCTTAATTGTTTATTTTTATAAAGAAAAAGTATTTCTGAAGAGATATTTACATAAATGTACTTAAAGGCTCTTAAATTTTATTTTTAACAGAAAAATGAAATTTTCCACAAACAAACACAAAACAGATTCTAATTATCAAGTGTTATCTCTACTTTCAGAGAAGCATGAATGAGTGGCTTTAAATGATATAAGCCAACAAGGTTAACAAGTCAGGATTCTAAAGCTAATTTTAATTCAGAAAACAAAAAAACAAAACCAAATCAAATGGAAAGCTAATTATGTGTCATTTGGTTGCACCCAAAGAATTTTCTCCAGGGTAAATAAAAAAAAAACATCTTGAAAAGACAGCTTTCTCCAAATGCAAACCACCTGAAGTAGATAATCAACTCTTTTATAATATTTGGCTACTGCCTTGCATAACACAAAATCCAAACTCAAATTTTAGCCAACATTTTCTTTTAATACTTAAAACTAATGAAAAGTAAAAATTGTAATCAAATAAGCAATATTTTTATATTCCTATGATTCTATACTACTTGAATCCAGAAAACATGTATGTCTTTGGCTGCAATGTCTACAATGAAATTCTTTGTCATTACCTTATGGTTACAATTACAATGATGATGTCCTCTATTTGTCAAGGAGAGTGATGAGGGTGACAAAGTGGGTGGGGGGGTTATAATATGCAATGATTCTGAGCACAAAAAACAAAATTAGCAAAATGCTTGAATTTCAGATGAAGATACAGGGAATAGACAAAATAATGGAAACACCTTGAAATTTTAAGCAAATTTATTTCAGTATGAGTAAGATCGCCTTTGGTAGTATTTACAGCTTGAATTCTGCTTGGGATTGACTCATACAAAGTCTGAATCGTTGGCTAGTTCCAGTGACTTGACCCAAAGAGTTCAATACCAGGCTACAGCAGTGGTGGACAAATAACTTAGAGAGTTGTTAAAGGTAGATAACTACATATCTACTAGCATCACATATAGAATGAGGATGATATATCCCAGTCATTGAATAAAGAGTTCAGTTTGAAATACCTTGCACCTGAAGAAGGTTGGAGCATACAACAGCTGAAATGTTGTAAAGATGAGGACAATAGTCTAAACAAAGTAAATAATCTACAAACTACCTCATCTCAGGAATATAGACAAAGATAAGATATTCCTAGACATGAACAGCAATAATAATTTTGTATCAACATTTGAATTAGTAATTAACATGAAATGCTCAGAGAAAAATTTTACCTTCTTATATTCGTGTATGTGTGTATTCATTGTACCATGACCTTTATGTATCTCTACATCCGCACTAAAAGCCATTTTTCCTATCAGGAGCCTGATATTATTTATTAGCTTATTCATATACTTATGAAATCTGCAATAACCCAGAATTTAAGTACAAGTAATATATGAATTTCATACAAGGTTATGTATTTGTAAGTTCTTTCTCTGGGAAAAATATATACATTATTTTTCAATGAAAAAGTCTTGTACATTTTTTTGATAATCAATATCCCAAAAATTGTTTATATTTCTGTAATTTTAAATAAAAAAATCTATTTCAAAGTAACTGTTCCCAAGACAAGTAAGTTATGTGATGGATCTTGGATATTAAATCTTGTAAAACAATCTTTATAAATGTGGCCTATTTTCCCTAAAGAGTAGAAATAACTGTATTTACCCTTGACTTTCTAGGAGAAATTTTTTTTATAAAAACAATTTCCTACTATTTTTATCAAAGCTGTAAGAATTGTCATTTTTTTTCCAATTTTTCTGATAGACATATTTTTTCATATTTATAAAAATATAACATTGCCTTTCCAAGCAATGACAGACAAACTTGGGAACCTGAACTACAAGTTGATGAGAAAAGCAACTATAGCAAATAATATCATGGAAGAACATCTTAATGAATTAAGAACACTACAGAACAACCAGCAACATGACATTGCAACACTTGGGCAAAAATTACTGATGCTAAAACTAATACTTTTCCTTTTATTTTAAATTTTGTCCAGTGCAAGATTTCAGAACCATTCAAAGGTAGATGATCATAGTTAGAATGGTAATAATGAATGAAACATCATATGAATGGATGAGGATATTGCAGGAAATGAAGTTTATAAGGAGCAACAATAATGATTGGACCTTGATTTGAAGAGACCAAGATTTTGTATTCTGAGAAGCACTGATGTGATTGAGTGTTCCAAAAAGGAGTAGTTCTTAAATAAATGTTTCTTGAGTAGAACTTTCTTCTTACATTTGGAACATAGAGGAAATGAGGTTGATTCAACTCTGTGGAAGTAGCATGTCATAGATCTACAATTTCCACAATTCAGTTACAATTCCTAAAATTTAAACATGTATGAATAAATGGAATAATTATTTTTGATAGAAAAGAGTGAATCTATGAATAAGATTAAAACAAAAATATTGAAAACAGAATAATGTCTGGCCTAATCAGAAAATATTTTTATTTCTGTTCCAAAGAAAAGAAAATTCTATTTTTCTGAATTCTTTTCATATAAACACTAATATTTTATTCAAGTTGGCTAAGTTTTATTTCATGTATTTGAAGATGGAATTATAATTTTATTTATTTTTTTTTGCATTTTGCTAATTATACTTGTCAAGGGTTGAGTGAATTTATCTTCTTTTTTTAGTTTTCATTTGAATAAACTAAAACTGAAAAAATTCTTGTCTATAACTTTATATCATTAGCCTACTCCATATTATTCAGACAACTGAACATCTTAAAGAATAGTAAGTATACAAAAAAAAAAGTTTGGTTATTAAAACAATATTAGATAAAAAAAATAAATACATTTTTATTAAAATTTGATCTTGATAAGAAAAAAAGAAATGAAAATAAAGAAGAGAGTTTTGCTTCCCTTCTTGCAAAAACAATCCTTTCTGTTATTGATTAGTTTTATGAAATTGTTTTTTCTCTTATTCTTGTCTTATGTTGCAAAGTAAATGAATTCAAAAGATAAAAATCTATGAAATCAAATGCTGAGGCTGAAGACAAAAAAATAAAAACATTCAGCTGAGATGTAACAATCAATTCCTACTCATTTCTGAAAGCTGATGAAATGCCAACTCATTGAACTTTTAAGAAAATCCAAATTAATCTTTATGGGGATTTCTTTTTCTCTTTTATTGAGAAAAAAAGAGCAAGAGAGAGGAACCCTACACTTCTATCATGGCTTTAAAAATGGACATTTTAAAAGCATATAATTATATAATATATGAACATATATTAAAATCAAGGTGAGAAAGAGTAAGGATAAGAAAAAATACATTAAGTGGTAAATTGAAAATATCACACAGAAACAACAAGTCAACTTGTTACCACCTTCCAGTTTTGAAATGGAGGGAACCACATTATAGTGTGTGTAAAGTGAAAGGAACTATCAGTGCCAAATTCATGGATATAGAAGAACCAGTGCTCAGGAAAGCTAGAAAATTAAATAATGTTTGCTAAAGCCATTCACATCTAAACAAAAATGTTAGTATACCTGTCATTTTTTATGTACCTTGTAATTATGTTAAAATGATAAAAAGTTCACACCTTTCTGGAATGAGGCCAAAAGAATAATAATAAACAGAGAATTACACTGAAAAAAATTCTTAACGACACACCTATTATTTTGGTGATTACTCATGTTTGACTAGACATCTCCATTTCTTTACAGATAGCTTACATCTTCCAAAGTTTTATTAAAGATAACATATATCCTGGAAGCCACTTTTGAGCTAGATATCTTGTGACTGTTTTGGCTACAGCATTTCTTACAACAAGGAAAGACTCAAATAATATTTTTAAGCAATTTACAGCTTTCATTAAGGATTTTTAACTGTCTATACCTGATAATTTATTTTATTATTATCACAACTTTTGTACTCAAAATGTAAACAAAGTAATTTAACCAATTAATGAATTTTTCTTTTTAATCCAACAATATTTCTTGGCAAAATTGGATCATGATGCCTGCCAAAAAACAGTGTTGAAAAAACAGGTTTTCCCTTCATACGACTATTATTTTAACTATCTTCTCTTCTTGACAATGTTTAAAAGTGATGTTTAGAACTGTAACAAAATCTAAACATATGAAAGTAAATTTATATAATTTTGTTCTTGAAAATTTCTGATAAAAATATTAAACACTATTTATTAAATTGTTTATTTATAAGAATAATTATATATCTAAAAAATTAAAAAAATACATTTATATTAAAACTAATGCAATGCAATTTAGCACTTTAAAAACAAATATATATGAAAACAATATTTTTATTCATTGATTTATATGCATTTATTAAATTATGAAAGTATTTGAACCAACTGTAATGAAATTCTTATTTACCATTTTTATAAAGTTTAAATTGATTGAAAATTAGCCAATGTTTTTCCAATCATTCCAATAAACAATATAAAATAAATAAAATTACTGGGAATTTTGTAAACTAAAGGAAGCAGTGCCCATGTATCTGCCAAAAACATAGCATCTATAAGTAAGCAAATATAGATTTTAATGCAAGATAAAATTAGTAAGTCAGTATTAAAGTACAATTGTATTAGGTATAGCTTTAATTGGATCCTCTACACTTACAGCCTTGCACCAGGTTAAATTAAACTTGGTAACCTTAAGGGAGCTTTGGTATAGAGCAATTATTACAAGGATGGTCTCTAAGACCATTATTAATGTCAATAATTGTATGCCATGTAGTATTCTATACTTGTAGACTTACCATAGTAAGTTAAGCATAATTGAATCAATGCTCAAGAGAGTTACTTGAATCATGGCTGTTAAGCAACACATATTGGCCACAAGCAACACAAAAAGTATCCGTGTGTAGGAGTATTTTTTTTTCTTAGTTGTTCAAGAATTTCTTGTGTTAGCAAAAGGCTTTAACACTGAAGCTTGTGGAGACTTCTTTTGTATAGAGATGTGAGAATTGTAAAAAAACATGCAAAATTGAAGAACTCATAGCTGAGAAAGATCTGAGAATGTACTTATAGAAACATAATTAATGATCAAAATAACAACAGTGACAATGCTATTCTGAATAATTCAATAATGACAACACTGCAGTGAAAACATCAGAAAACACATGTAAATAACAAATTAAATTATGAATATTTCATTTTTCCTAACCTAATTTTGATCACCTATTTCTCAAGCTTACTTTTATTATTTATTCTTTTCAATGGTAAATTTTTCTTGAACAAAATTAGATTAACTGACGAGTAAAAGATATTTTCAGTCTGTCACCAATAAAGTTGGCATAAAATAGGAAAACATCTT
>JBBBDQ010001338.1:1470000-1590000 GCA_037127315.1 Ascarosepion bandense
TACACTACAGAAAATATTGGATGAATGTCAAAGAATGCTAAATTTAAGATGCAATGCTAAAGAAATTGTGAAAAAAGAATGTGCACATATACAAGCCATAGAAAAAATTTAATCCATGTTCCAGATGTGGAAGATTATATCTCAGAGATGACAATCCCTTTAAGAATTTGAAATGCTACAAATGTGGAAAAAATGACATAAAAAGTCACACTGAAAAACTAAAGCAAGGTAAAGTTCTCATAGAAAAAAATTCATGCACAGCATTGCAACAGAAAAAATAACAGAAAACCAAAGAAAATTTCTTTATGTCAAAATTAATAATGTGGATGTAAAAATGCAACTAAACTGGTAGTGATATCACAATAATCAATGAAGCCACATGGAAAGCAAACAGAAAAAAATTTGAAAGTCCCAAGTAGCATGTCAGGTGAGAAATTATTTTTTATTGGCAAAATAACATCTCGTTTTGTAACAAGGGTGCAAAAGCTAAAGCTAATGTTAAAAATACTACCAACTTATTTGGTACAAACTGGATGGAATTATTTGAACTGTGGGATTTACCTGAAAATGTTTATTGCAAAAATGTAAGTGGACAAGCAACAAGTTTTAAAAAAAAGTGAAGATTTAAAGGAAGAATTTTAAAAATGTCTTCCAGATATTCTATCAGGTGTGTTGGTTCAGTATTTCAAATTCAAAGCAAAATTTCAAGTGAAAGAAGGGTCGACATCAGTGTTTAAACTAAAATGTAGTATACCATTTACAGCATTGGATCAAGTCAATAAATAATTAGACAGACTTGAAAAAATAGGTATAATTATAAAGATTAATCATTCAAAAAGGCAATTCCAACAGTGTATGTAAAGAAAAAAATTTGGGGTTTGTGCTGATTTTTTTTTTTAACTATAACTACCCATTACCAAGTCCAGAGGAAATTTTTACAAAGTTAAACATTGGAAAAATTTTCTTGAAGCTGGATCTTTCTGAAGTGTATTTACAAATGAAGGCTGAAGAAGAATATCAAGAGTTAACAACTATAAATATTCACAAGAGATTTTCTAAGTGCAACTAACTTACTTTTGGTATAAAAGTGGCTCCAGTTATATTTCAACAAGCTATGGATACCATACTTGAAGATTGTGATTTCACAGTAGCTTATCTGGATGATATATTAATTAAAAGTGTATCTAAAGAACAACATATCAGGCATGTGAAAACAGCTTTTAAAAAATATGAGAGTATGGGTTCAAACTCAGGGAGGAAAAGTATGAATTGTTTTTGTCTACAAATAAGTACATTGACACAAATGGTCATGAACTAGATTGGGTGAAAGTAAGTGCAATTAAAATATGCTTCCCCCTACTAGGTTCTAAACATTGTTAGGACTAGCAAACTATTATCAAATTTATATACCTAATATGCAGAATTTGAGAGCTTCACTGAACAATTTGCTTAAAAAAAGATGTAAAGTGGAACTGGACTGTAAAAAATTATTTGAAGAAATAAAAATAATACTAATGTCATTAGTGCACTATGATCCAAAAATAGAAATCGTACTGGCTTCAGATGCTAATGATTTGGGTATAGGAGCAGTATTTCTACATAAATATGATGATGTTAACATGAAAGCTGTTGTACATGCTTTGCATTTGCTACTACCAACTGACTGAAAAAGAGGTGTATGCAATAAAATTTGAGGAGAAAAAAAATTCACAAATCTATACACAGAAGTTTTTGGTTACAGACAGATCTCTATTATCAATCTATGGCATAAAAAAAGGAATTCCTATGCATACAGAGTACCATCTTATTAAATTATGATTTTAGGATGAAATATCAACCATCCAAAAAATTAAGACATATGGATGGGTTACTGATACCAAAAAATACTGAACTGTTTAATGACACTGTCATTGCAGCATTGAAAAGTAAAATAGAAATTATAAATATATTATGCAATATATGACAAAAATTTAAAGATTGACCCAAAATGTAAAAAAAAAAAGAAAAAAAAAGTTCCGTACATTGAATACCAATAAAAGAAATTTCAAAAGTGGAAATTTTATGGAGTAAATGATACACCTTCAGTAACACAAATGAATTAGGCTATATTCCTTAAATAAAGAACTCCAAGTAAGTCAAAATTCCGTTGGAGCCTGTCAAGAGCATTTCTAACAGACGTCATGGTGAGTAGCCTAAATAAGATTTAATATTATAGCCACTAGAAAGCGGGTTATAGCACAATATGAAGAAAGAATTTTAAAAGTATAATTATTGAAAAACATACACAATTTTGTTTACAAGTAACAGTACTTAAATTTCAAATTTCACTAAATCTAATTAACTCTGCTACTGACATCAGTGTAGTTTAAGCATCTAAAAATATTAAACAAAAAGTTACTAAATATGTGATTTTATACTGTATTCAAAATTTTACTAACTTAGTTACACTGAAATGTTTTTATTTTTCTATTAAACCTACACATAAACAATTTGAGCAACCTGAGTACTTGTCAAAATCCTTGATTGCTAATTAAAATAAATTATAAAATTATATTTATTAGTTGAATAAATGTAAAACCTTTTTGATCCTATGGCATTATTTTATGTATTTTTGGAACCGTTTTAATTTTTGTAACAGGTTTTTTTTCTTTTTTGTTATAGTATACCATTTCAGCTGATATGTTCTTGAGCTTTCCTCAAATGTATGGGTCATGCAGTGGTCTATATGAATTAATTAGTATTTTTTATTCTACATTCCCTTATTAAAACCTTGACTTTGCTAGATTATAACTAGAATATAACTGCCAAAATATATTAAAATCAAGAAAGATGAAAACAATTGACTGAAAAATAAATGAAATGATAGTACCATTGTATTTATTCATAGAGATTTAATGATAAAATTTATAAAGTTTGTTCTTTCCTTAAAAAATGAAAAACAAATGAGGTCAACAAATGGGACTTGAAAAAAATGTTACATTCTTAAATATTTTGCCTTTCAAGACATTTAAAAAAAAATCAATTGAAACTTATGGAATACCACAGAAATAAAATTTGACTCAGATTTAAATTTTTTTAGGGTTTAATTTTTTTAAAAACTGACTGTTCCAAAATGTGTCTTGTTCAGCAAGAATGACATTAATTTAAAGTATTTTAATTAAAAATTACCAATCCAATTACTTCTATCCTAATTCAAGAGGTATATATTTTTTTCTCTATTTTTTTTTTACTATTTTGACTGTGACATCAATTTTATGGTTTTATTTAAAATTTAAATCTAGAGAAACAACCCCAAAAAACCAACTAAAAACAAAACACCCATAAAAATGAAAAATAAATCTAACATTAAAAACGTTTCTTTATAAATTTGACTGATTGAGATACTATATTCACGAGAGAAACATATTCTGTATTAGGAATGAAGTGTATTTAAGCACTAAGACAACTAATAACAAACAATCGTACAAATTTTGCTCTCACAAAAATACAATAAAGAGGAAGTAAACATTCAATAGCAGTTACAATAACATAAAAACTGGAAATAACCAGAATTTCCATACATATCAAGTTAATCTCCCACCCACATAGACTGATGATTGCATTTAAGCCTGAAACAGTCTAGTTCCATCCAATGTTCATACTTATGAAACACACAAAACTTTTCTAAATTTATAAACTTATGTTTTTTTTGTTGAGTTGAAAAACTTAAATATTTAACAACAAAAGGTGAATTTCTGTAATAATATCGCTTGATAGTTGAATTTGCAAAGGATACAGAGTCTATTGATGGAGAACTGACGCAATAAGGTAAAAATGCAATGATCTGAAATTCTGCAGATTTGGGAACCTGGTTGGTGCTGATGTGGCATTTCATTAATTGAAAAAAAAAGGTGAATAATCTAAAAAATATGAAGACAGAGTGAAAATAATTGTTCAAGTGAGAAATCAAGTCCCATTAAAGCAGAGATTATTCACTCAGATTTGAAATGTTGTGCATTTGAGCTATGATTATTTCACTATCAATTCTGATGACAAACTGGCTGGCAGATTTTTTTTTTGATTAAACTAAAAAACAAAATTAAGGAATATTATAACAAGCATAAAAAATGATCAATAAACAAAATAGATTTTAAATTATCTCATTAATTACAAACTACAAATTAATATATATCTATTGCACAAAAGACCCCTATATATATATATATATATATATATATATATACATGTGTGTGTATGTGTGTGTGTGAAATGAAAGTGTGTAGCTTAATATTACATGACATTTTTAAAAGCAAAGCAACCAGTTTTGCTCACACTCTTCAGGCCTCTATGGGAGATTCAAACTTAGATTAATGGAATGTGTGGTGAAGAAAAAAAAGTTCAAAAAAGAAGGGGATAGAAGAAAAAATATGAATAAAAAACAAAGAGCTAGATACAATAGTGAGCCCCAACAAAAATCCTCACTGTTTACACAGGGAAGATTTGCTGGACCCGACATAAAGAGCCTCCAGTACATTGAGATGAAATATAGAGTGCAACCAGGACCCAACAGTGAATCAGTCAGCCACTGAAATTAGCAGCACACTTTCTGTTATTTAACAGGTGCTCAGAGATGGCAGAACTAGGGTTTCTAATAATGTTTATCTTACATAGTTAATTAATGACATGCTTGGAGTCTTTCTTGGATAATGAAATTAATTTTGTTAAGGAAACCTGATGTGGTTTAGGGTATCCCCCACAGTACTATTTATTTGGTCATCCATGACAAGATTATGGAGTTCAGAAATGTCAAACCTTGAACAGTTAAAAGGTGCCCTGTTTATATTAGACTTCCATGGATTGGATCCAAGTGTGAAATCTTAACTAGACAGATTTCATCTAATGTCTGTCATTGTTTCTTCTTTGCTGAAGTGCATATAGTTTTTCAACCTCGCCAGTGATTTGTTCTGGGTACAAGGATGCTTTCCCTCCCCACCAAGTAAATTCTATTATTTATAAATATAATTGTAGTTGCAGTACCGACTACATAGGGAAAACTACTCAGCACCTGGACATCAGAATTAAACATGTTTCCACTAAGATCAGGATAACACCTGGTCTTTGAATGAACTTACCCCAAATACTTATGATTCTGCCATATGTGAGCACCTGTTAAATAACAGAAAGTGTGCTGCTAATTTCAGTGCTAGAGGGTCTTTATGTTGGGTCCTGCAAATGTTTGTTGGGGCTTGCTATTATTTGTCTCTAGCTCTTTGTTTTCTACTCATATTTTTTCTTCTTTTACCCCTTTTTTCCTTTTTTTTCTTCTTCATCACACATTCCATTGTTATTTTAATCTAAGTTTGAATCTCCCATAGAGGCCTGAAGAGCCAGAGCAAAACCAGTCACTTTGCTTTTAAAAATGTTGTGTAATATTAAGTTACACACTTTCATTTCATTAATTAGAGTTTCACCCTTTAAGAGACTTTAAGGAAAATGTAAGGATTTCTTTTATTGCAGGTGTTTATATACAAGAGTAAAGATGTCATTGGTTTCTCAAGGTTTTTAAATTTGAGGCTGTTCATGAATACTCATCAAGTGGTTGAAAGGTCAGTTAAAACATGTGAACATAAAATGTCATAATTCAAAGCAGGAATTAAGGCACTTTGTATTCGCCACTACTTTTTTTATAATATTTTCTTTTTACTCTCACTCACATGCACACACACTACTTAACAAATAAGGTTTTATACCAGGGTACCCAGATTTCTACTGTGGTATCTTCAGACACAGGGTGCAAAAGGCCAAAACTCAACTCCAAATATACATAAACATTGGAAAAGAAAAGTAGGAGGGTAGTAGAAGGCAGAAACAGAACTCAATTCTTACTCCAGAGAAGAGAGAAAAAGAAATTGCAGAAAGTTCATCTAGGTTCATAAATACTCAAGAGATCTATCTTAAGATGCCTACATTTAGCCATAACCTTTGTCCTTTCATTTAATAAGATGCCTCTGTTCTTATATGTCATAATGGCCAACTTCTCTTCCTGGCACAGCCTACAACAATTATTACCATGACTCCTTCCAGTTCTAACTCTCCTCAATATAGTCCACCTCACACATGGGCCTTTTCCATATTGCTCCTTAAAAATTTTCACACACAGTCTGCAAGCTTGATATCACTTCTGTGATTCTCCAATCTGAAGGAAGAAGTATGATTATAATATTGTTTCTTAAACGGTCCTTCAATGGAACCAATATTTTAAAGTTTCTACTCTCATTACTGACTTTAGCAGTATAGATAATGCTCTCTATACAGCATTCACCATCCAAGTACAATCACTCTTGTTCCTGCATTTGCATTTTCTTTTATTACCCCTATCATCTCTTTCCATTGCTAAGATTCTGGCATCAATGGACTTAATAATCCTTTCCAAACTGCTAGTACAGCTATTACTCAATTTGACTGTGTTTCTATTAAACACCTTTGCCAATTCCAAATTTACCAGAAAATGCTTATACAAGATCTTAAAGAATAATCTACCAATTTTGGTTTCCAACTGCAGATCATGTTTCTCCTAAGCCTACTCTTAGGCTGTGTACCAGAAGTGAAGACCAAGCTTGTGTCATGCCCCTCCTCTTTTAGTGCTTCTTCATAATTAACTTTTTGTAATTCAAAATCTTGTTCATGGATGAGTTGTTGGATATTCTGCATTCCAACTTTTTCACCTTGTGCCTCATTGTAGAAATCTGGGTAGCCTGGTGTAAAATCTTATTTGTAAAGTATAGTTGGCTCTACATTTTTCTTGTGGAGTTTTGTATCTAGCACTTTTTCATTATATCATACCTTTGGGAGCAATTGTTTACTGATTTCTTTTGTATTGTTGTTTTATACACACACACACACACACACACACACATATATATATATGGATGGATGTGCAAATAGTTTAGCAGCTTGTAATGAGAAACTGGTAAACCAAGTTTGAACTCTGATAAAGTATGTCACATTCACTTTTGCATATATACCCTTGAAAAATGTATGAATCCATTTCTTCTCCTGCCAGCTATGATTTATATAACAAAGATGACTAGCCTCTTTAGTCATGGTTGTCAAACAGTCTAGGAGAAGAATAATTTGTATTCAAAAACAATATAAAACAAGATAAATATTTTATTCCATTAAGTCAGGAAATTGTGGAGAGCCATGATCATCAATATACTGAAGGGACACAGCACAAAGAAAAAGAAAGCAGTCAAATACATTTTACAATGATACCATTCTCAGAAAGAAGTTGTTTAAAGATGGAGAAGAGACTGAAACTGGAGAATGGTCATTACTGCTTTTATTTTATTTTCTTATAATTATTTAATTGATTTTTAATTAAGTATTTTAATTTAAGAATCATTTGTATGCAACCAGAAGCAAATAATTCCTGATGATATCTGTTACAGATGTTAATTAAATTTATTGGATGGAAGTTTGATAGAAATCTGCACACAATTTATGATAATTATCAATCAACAAATTTGGAAATTTTGTGGAGAATTTGTTCCAATTCAAATTATCCAAATTCTAAACTCTGAATTATTTCATTTGTATCTTTCCAATTATCATCTTACAATTCCCTGCAGAATTTGTCAATATCCAATACACACCACCTGGTGTGTAATGACTGAAAAAAAAAAATCAAGAATGAAAATGAAGATTTAAAAAAATGTCTATTGAAGATGATCAAATTCATGCTGATGAAAATATTGTGCTAAAAATAAGAAGTTTTAAAGACCTGAGGAAAGTCCAAGAATTGGAAATGAGAAATCAGTTCTGATGTGGACAAAAACAATCAACAAAAAGGAAATGCTTGTGGATAATCAATATTTAATTAACAAGCAAGATCTTTTGATGGAAATAAACATTAAAATAACAAAAACAACAATGATTTCTTTGCTCATCAAATACTGATTAACTACAAGTACATTTTTTAGAGCAACATTTGTCCTTTGTTTCAGAATAACTTAAATCAAGAAAACTTAACTTTGTTCTTTAAAATTTATCAAAAATGTTAATCGATGCTAAAACTTTTCATCAGAATTTCTGAGATCAAATCCAGCATTCATCTTAGGAGGAATATTTTTAACTAGAATTTCTTTCATTTTATTTTGCTTACTGATTAATTCTACATGTAATCTTTAAAGTTCATAGACAAAGCACTGTTAATTATTAATTTCTAACTTGTAGTTTTTTTTCATTTTAATTTCAACTGCTTTTTATTCCACTTCTCAGTGTCATTCTACAATACTTAGAAAACAGAGGAGATCAGAAATAAAGAATAAGCTTTTAACAATGCATGAATTTCTCATCATGGTGGTTGCCTTACCAAATACCAACCAACAAGTCATATAAATCTAACCGCATACAAGTTATAGTGTTTACTTTCCAGAATGCCATGAAACCACCATTCTTATTTACATATACTAGTAATACCAAATGTAATAGTATTTTAATTTCTTAGCTGTAATGTTATTTATTATTATTGATATCCTTTTCATTATCTTTTTATTGCAACTCAGGGCCAGTGCAATGATCTCGTGATACACCCACAATCTACAATATGCCCCAACCACTCTTCTATATCTCAATTTTCATAAGGTAATATTCATATAAAATACAAATTTTATTGTAACCAAATTATGTATAATAATGGATCATATGCAACATAGGGGAACAACTGAAAAATTAAAAAATAGAAAAATTGAAAATAAATACAATGTATTTAAATAAAAATTAGAGACAGACCATAATAGATCATTCCATCTTAAATCAGCAATGTTTTGTGACAACTTTTAACATCAACTTGTAATTTTTCGTCATCAAAAGCCATGAAAACTTTTAGTTTAAGATAGATAGTGAGGGTCACAAAGCAATGCCCAGCCTCCAATCAGGCTTCCCCCACTTCGGGGACCAGAGAGGGATTGAGGGTAGTATGAACTGGTCCTATTCCAACTTCTTTGGAATAGAGCTATGTGCCATGCCAATTCTGAATGTTATGTAACTCAGTTATTTGTTCACCACTGCTGTAGCCAGGTATTGAACTCACAACTCTGAGTCAAGTTACTTGATCTAATTAACACTTTTATCCACTGGATAATATGTCCTTCAGTGTATAAATTTTTGGAACTTATAAATCTAATGTCTCAGTAACAATTCTTTTTACCAGAGCTCATATTGCAATCTTTGAAGCTAATGATTTTCTCTAGCACTCCGTACTACTGGTTCCCAGTAGGAGATTTAAGTTTTTGTAATTTCCATTTGTGTTTTCTATTATTTCAAGTTCATCCCATAAAGGGATGGTGATCCCATTTCTCCCTCTATATGTTGTCAGCTATGCCTGATTTTTCTATTTCTCCTCGCGTTATGGCCTTGCAATGTTCTTGCAGCTTTACCTTAAGGAAATGAATCTGTGGATAGCCATGATTGCTTACGTCTTGAAGGTGCATAACATTTAAAAAAAAAAAGTATTATGGAGTTAGGCCAAGTACAACTACTGGTTGTCTATAGCAACTGGGTAAACAGACTTTTAAATAACTCAGCTTCACATAAAACCCAGACATATTTTAGACATTTTAGAGGAAAGAAAAATGCTCTTTAAATATAGTTTATTTTGTTTCACTTTCATCTCAGCAAAAATTCAAACCATTGAATAAATTCAACACAGGTGACTAAAAAAACAAATTCAATATCATGTGAGAATCATAGTCCAGGAGAACTAGTATGTTCATTAATGCCTTACATATCAAGTATTATGAACTCTGAATGTAGTATTGAAGATGAAAAAGAAACAGCAATAAACAGTTCATAAAGACTAACAGATAAAACATATACTTAAGGAAAGCTGGAGAATATACTGGCTGAAATACTGTAATAAAAAAAACTTAGATGAACATGCTACACTGAAAAATGTAGAAAGCTGCTTCGTTTCAGAATTTCAAACAATGTTCTCCCCTTACCACAGTGGTTCCCAAATGATGCAGCACACCTCATAGGTGGAGGGGAAAAAGGTAGTAGGTGAAGCGGAATGATTGAAAGACAAATATTTAAAAACAGTTTTAAAAAATTAATTTGCCAAAAATAAATGATTTCAAATTTTAAATAATATTATGGATTACTTGTGATCACAGGCTTGAGTCCCAGTATAAATAGTTATAAATAATCATTGACCAATTTTATCATTGTGATATTTTTGAATAATAACTAGGATTTGAAAACTTCACAAAATTTGGTGAGACACAAGGAAATTTTAATTCCAAAAATGTGACTCAGAGAAACAAAGTTTGGGAACCACTGCCTTACTCAGATATATATATATATATATATATATATATATATATATACACACAATACAGATATACAGACATTTTATAATAAGGATCTAATCTTGCATTAACATTAAATGACCCATAAGGCATTGATATACTGTTAAACAAATCAATCAATTTTTGAGTAAAGAAAATTACATGCCCATTTTATTATATCATTTAATGAATATTTGTAAACTTTGTAAATATTTCTTACCTTTGCTAAAATCACCATCTTTTAATTTTTTATCTCATCCAAAAGTAATATAAATCTGAAAGATAAAAAAAAAGTTTGATTTATTTAATAGAAAAACAGCAAATGACAATGTGAAAAAATATACAAAGAAATGATTTTGATACAATATAACTATTATGATTAACTAGAGTGTTGCATATCATAAAATGGTATTTAGTATTGGGAATATACTTTTTGCCATAAAGTTTTGTCATTTTTGGCTGTGCAAAGCAGCTGGAACAGATGGCATAATCATACAGCTGCTGATAGCCATGGAAGAATTTGGCATAGAGAAAATTACAGAAATAATAAATGAAATTTATAATGGTGGTGTAATACCAGATGACCTCAGCAAGTCGATCTTCATAGCGCTGCTGAAGAAGCCAGGACCAAACGAATGTGAATTCTACAGAACCATCAGTTTCATGAGCCATATAACAAAACTGATCATCCAATTCTTGATGAATAGACCGAGAAGCAGAATCAGGCCAGAGATAAGACAAGAACAGTGTGGTTTCGTCAAAGACACTGGAACAAGGAACGCCATATTTATTATTAGGATGCTCTCTGAAAGGACAATACAAATGAAGAAGAACTTGTACCTATGTTTTATTGATTATGCAAAGGCGTTTGACAAAATACACCACAAAGAATTGATGGAGATGGTTGACACTCTCAACATATTTGGGAAAGACCTAAGAGTAATCAAGAATCTCTACTGGCAGCAAACTGCCTGCATACGGACAGGTAACAAATTCAGCAGTTATACAAAGATTGAAAGGGGCATAAGACAAGGATGTGTCTTTTTTTTTTTTTAAAATCATCTCACCCCAAGCAAGGCATTCCACTGCCACTATTGCACATGGGGCTACATAGGGGAAGGTAAAGAGAAGGAGTGGTTAGACATAGGGAATGTCAGGAGAAAGGTGACAGATGAGTAAGGATACCGAGGATGAGATGGGAAGAGTGTTTGATAGAATGGGAGCAGGTTAGTATGTTAGGAGGTGTCTATTGACCTTACATTTAAACTCCTGGAGATTGTAGCCGTCGGGGAAGCAATAGTGTGGAAGAGAATTCCACAGTCGGGAAGTGCGAGGAAAGAAACTGTTGGAGTAGAAGTTACAGTTGCATTTTATTGGTTTCACTGTAAAAGGGTGGGATCTAGTTGCTAATCTAGTGTCTCGTTCAAATTCGTATTTAGGGGGCACCAGTGATCTAAGCTCATCGGAGCAGAAGCCGTGAAAGTATTGATAGAAGAGACACAGGGAAGCCATGTCGCACCGGTGGGAGAGAGACTGCAGGCGGTCCGCCAAGTCGGTATCTATCACATTACAGACCCTCCTCTGAACCTTATTGAGAAGCCCGAGGAGAATAGCAGGGGCACCCAACCAGATATGGCAACAGTATTCAATGCACGGGCAGATGGTAGATTTATATATGTGCAGGATAGAATTAGACGGAAAAAACTTCCGGGCCCTACACAGAGAACCGACTTTCATAGCAGCGGATTTAGCAATAGATTCGATATAGTCATTCCATTTGAGGTCCGCTGAAAGTGTGAGACCAAGGAGGCATAGTGTTTTACTCTCTGGGAGGCAAGCCAAATCTATTCAAGTTGTACAGTGAGAGTATTCTGAGGACCCTAGAAGTTATGCCAGGTTTCGTCATCGGAGGCCACAATTTAAACAATATGAAGTACGCAGATGTTACAGTGCTGATAGCAGACACAAAAAGAAAACTACAAGACCTTCTACAGAAGGTAGCTGAAGAGAGTTATAAGAAAGGACTACAAATAAACTGCAAGAAAACTGAATGCATGGTCATCAGCAAAAAGGGCAGCCCAAAATGCCAAATACAGGTGAGGGACTCTAAACTCAAGCAGGTACAAAAATTTAAATACCTGGAAAGTGTTCTAACAGAAGACAGAAAGTGCAACACTGAAATCCAAAGGCGAATTGGCATGGCAAAGGAAGCATTCCAGAAGTTGAATAAAGTATTAAGAAACAGGACAATTTTTCTAGAAACAAAGAGGAGATTACTGGATTGCTATGTGTTGTCAGTTCTCCAAATATGGCAGTGAATGTTGGACAATATCTTCGAAGATGAAGAAAAAACTTGAAGCAGCTGAAATGTGGTTTTACAAAAGGATACTGTGGATATCATGGACTGAGCATGTGGATATCACTGACGAGGTTTTGGAAAAGATAGAAATGAAAAGGAAATACTGAGCATCAAAAAGAGACAACTAAAGTTCCTGGGACATGCAATGAGGAAGGAGGGCTTGGAGAACCTGATACTAACAGGTCAGATAGAGGGAAAAAGAGACAGAGGAAAGCAGCAGATAACATATTTGAAGGACCTGATCAGGTGGATGACGGAACAAGGGTTGCATGGTGCAACAGAAGAAAGCGTGTTAAGAGCCACCAGGGATAGGGAGATGTGGAAAGCCATGATCAGTCAGTTAATTGCCATCACACAATACACATTTGAGCAATCATGTCTCTTTCGATTAATGACTAGGTAGAATATTTTTCTGCAGTAGGTTGCCATTTCTTTCTGTGGTAAATTGGTTGCCATCCAAGGCTATAGGACTTTCCCAAGGATATTTGCATGTAAGTGAATACAACAAATCCAACTAGAATTTGAACTCGGTTCTCCAATTTCTCATCCCACACCACTATCCATTACACCAACTTCACATGAGATTTATTATTAGTTTTCTATAATGGCTACTTTTAGTAGATTTTTAAATACAAAATTTAATGTTTTTTACTGGAAGGCATATGTTGTTATTGAAATTTAGATGACAAAAATTGGCATAAAAAATAATCTAAAGCCTGCTTTAAGTCAGCAAAAGCTATTTTTTTAGGGCTAAGTTTATAGTATTTTGTCATAATTTAAATCAGAAAGAAAGCTTAAAAAGATATTTAAATTATTGCATTGCAATGCATTTTAAATTGAATCATATATGGTGTGAAGGTCACTGTCTATTGCTTTTTAATTAACATGTTATACTACTTATGAGTTGCTGGAAACATTTTCCTCATATTAAAAGATCAACTACAAAATGATCTAAAGGTAAGTTTAAAAATGAATAGAAACAAAAATAATATTCAGCTGTAAACTTCTGAAAATGGTCATAATAGAAGATGAAGAACTGGAAAAGTTTCAGAAATACAACTACTCAATCAAGACAGATAAAATTAGAGGAAGATCATGAAAATGAAATATAACAATATGTAATGATTGAGTGGTTTGGTTGATTTTGTTTAGCAGCATATCAACCCCTATGGATTATTTAATGCAAAAAGCTTACTATATTAGACACAATTTTATGGCTTCAACAATATATTTTAAATGCAATTGTTAGCCTTCAGTTACATATATTGCTGGTCATTTTACTATAAATAAGTACTATTGCTAATTTTATTATATAAAAAAAATATTGTTGGTATTTTTA
Source organism: Ascarosepion bandense (assembly GCA_037127315.1). NCBI lineage: Eukaryota > Metazoa > Mollusca > Cephalopoda > Sepiida > Sepiidae > Ascarosepion > Ascarosepion bandense. The sequence continues at coordinate 1,484,027 of JBBBDQ010001338.1, forward strand.
CTTAAAAATGTATTTTTACAAGTGTCTGGCATTTCACTACTTGCTCACAGATGGGCCCCTACAAATGCTACATACACCAGGTCAGGGTAGACCTGGGAACAATAGCAATTAAGAAAAATATATATTCACAAAGCTCAATGGTAAAAGCTAAAGATAGGAAACGGCCAACGTGGATCCTATAACAAAACAAGATAAAAGATATTATAGAAGTGATTGACAAAAACAGTGATGAGTGCAACAGAAGAAAAGATAACAGATGGAGCAAAAGGAGCCCAATGAATAAAAAATACAGTAAAACATAAACAAAACTTGAAGAGATGAACAACTGTCTTTATTTCTGAGATAAGGTATTGTAAATATTTACACTATTTACGTTCAGACTGCTGTCCATGTTTTTATTGTCATATGACATTTTGGCCGTTGTACACTCTGGCCTTCTTCAGATGATGTAAATTGGAATTTTGAACCAAACCCTTTATTTAGTCCACATAGGCAGATTATTTTAGTGCCATGTGTTTTCTAGATATCTCAGTTTCACTTATTCCCTTTGGTAACTCAACTGTCCAAATTTTTTTACCTCTGCTGTTGCCAGGTATCGAAGACACCACCATTTATACCTGTCTCAATAAGAAATCTGCCAAGGCTTACAAAGTAAACCTGGCTGCTGCACTTCAAAAAAACCTACAATCTGTGATTGAACAGGGTAGGAAATGGCTCATAAATTTTAATGCCTACATAACAAAGCTGCTCTCCATCATAGAGAGACATTCCTACCTTCCATCAGAATGGATAATGCTGGTTTCCTAGAGAGTAAACTCTCTCAAATGCCCTCAAATGGAATGACATTGAAACCATAACTGCATCTACTGCTAAGAAAGTTAGTTCAATGTGTTGATCAAAGAAGTTTTTCTCATCGGAATCCATTTTGCACATTTATAAATCTACCATTCAGCTGTGTATTAAATACTATTGCTATATCTGGTTAGGTGCTCCTGCTATTCATCTTGAGGTTCCCGACAAAATCCAAAGGACAATCTACAATAGAATCAATCCTGATTTGACAGCCTTCCTTGAGTCACTTTGTCACTGATGTGATATGGTTTTGCTGTCTTTTCTACAAGTATTTTCATGGCAACTGCTCTGATGAGCTTACCTACCTGTTACCTCAACTCATGATAATAAATTGGCTTTAAGGTCCCACCCTTTTAGTGAACTAGTTAAATGTAACCTCCTCTTCTACTCAAACAGTTTCTTGTCTCGCTTCCCATTTGTGGAACTCCCATTTTCAGGCTTCCCTGATAGCTATAATCTCCAAAAGTTTAAATTGCCATCTTTTATCTCTGATTCTCATCCATCTCTTACATTTTCTTTGACACTCCCTGTACCTTTTTTATTTTCTCACTGTAGCCCTCTGTGCATAAGAGATATTTATGCCTTGTTTGGTATGAAATGATTATAATAAAAAATCTATTAAGCTTAGTAGTCTGGCACAAGGCTACAGGTATGGAGTATATTGTGAGAATATATGTATATATATATATATATATATATATGTGTGTATAGGGGGAGGGGAAGATATAAATGCAAACAACAGTTATAATTATGCACTGGGGGAAGGTGCTGTAAATGTGGGAAGGTTGAATTTTTTTTTTAGTTTTAAAATATATATAACTTAAACAAGGACTTGATATTGCAAAACTTACATAATGTTTTGAATAGGTATGAAAATAAGGTTAATTGACATATAACTGTTTTTTACATTATTTACATTGTTCAGACTGTTGTCCTCATCTTTATTGCCATGTTTACAAGGTTTCAGCTGCTTGAGGATACATGGGCCAGTGGATATATTGGTTAGTTTCAGTGACTTGACCCAAAGTGTTATAAGTTCAATACCTGGCTACAGCAGTGGTGAACAAAACAACTTATAGAGTTGAGTTAAAGGGAGATAACTACATGGCATCTGGAAGTGGCATCACACATGGAATGAGAATGCTATATCCCAGTGATCAATATAAAAGGTTCAGTTTGAAATTCCTAGTATCGGAAGAAGGCCGGAGCATACAACAGCTGGAATATCATAAACATGGCAATAAAGATGAGGACAACAATCTGAACAATGTAAATACCACCTCATCTCAAAAGTATAGACAAATACTAATGTTTTCTAATTGTATGTCAACCTTGCTGTTCTCTTCCAGTTTTTCTCTATGGTTAGTCTTTTGTCAATTAACCTTGCCAAGGGTACCCTCTGAAGAAGTGTTGGCTAAAAGGATCCTAAAGTTCGGGGGCAAAATAAACGTCTTCCTATTTATTCAAAATACACACATACATATATATCAAACATGACTGGACACACATTCTTAACAATCTCATTCAGTTTCCCTATGTTTTTGTTTTTAAATACCCCACATTGTGACAACAGATTTGCCAAGAAAGACAAAATGTTTTAAGGAACTGGACAGAAATTTACCGTGAATGATTTAGTAATCAGTGCATTTTCTATATAGTTTTGCTTTAGTGAATTGCTTTCTCTTTTGATTAAAGTAGCATATTTTAAATTGAAATTATGGTCAAATTCATTATGCTGAGCAATTATTGCACTGAATGCATTGCTTTGTAAAAGCTCTTTGTATTCATATAATCTTATTTAAATTACTCTAGGTCTCACCTATGTATTACTTGTGGTATTTATTACAAGCTATTTGTGTAAATTTGTGCTTCAGGTTTTGAAGTTGTTATTTTGTTTTGATTTAATTAAATCTTGTATTATTTTAGTAGTTGTAACAAATTTTACGTTAAGTTTAGAGAAATCTTTTCAATTATCATTGTGATAGAGTTGATAAGTAGTGTAATGTATCTTGTTTCATTAAGTTCGTTTATATTGTTCATTATTTTACTTTTAGATTCTAATGGTTTGCCAATAGTATTAATAAATGAGTGCTACTGACTAAAACGTGTGTACTGTACCAATCTAAGCTTAAAGATATTAATACTCTTCTTTCATTAAAGGAACTACTAACACCTACACAAAATACAGCCTCATCTATATATACACACTCTTATTAATAATTGTTTCACACTATTCATGATCTATCTTGATTATTTAAAGCTGGGTGGACTTAAATTCACTCAAGTATCAGATACTTACAGTCTTGGCGTGTTAGTATGCACACACAATTGGATAGCACTGTATTTCAATATATAGCATTTACACTAGTCGCATAATCAACAAGACAGAAAACAAAAACTTTGTAATAATTGTAAATTATCAATGAAACAGACCTTTAAACAAAACTGATTTCTTAAACTGGTGACCCCAAACTACAGTAGAAATTTAATGGTAAACTACATACTATACTAACTCCATTAAATATATAATTATATATGAAATTGAAAGCAGCAAATATTGCTTTAATAGAAGTGTTTACCAAGCAAATAAGATTAGCACAAAGCTGATCTTGCAAGCCTTTGACATCAAGACTGGAATGTCAACTCTAGTGCAAAGATTAACAAACACATTTGAATGACTAATTGATTAGTGGTGTCAGTTTGATCCTTACTGGAAACCCAGCTCCATTAAGTTCCCCTTCAGAAAAATGTTACTTAATTCTTTTATAATGAAAAATAAACACAAAATAATTATCCAGTTTAGCATAAATGTTATGTTATAAATTTGATCTTCCCAATAAAAAAATTATAAATCTTATCTTCCCAATTAAAAAATTTAATTCCCTAGTGAAATTAAGGTTATATTCATTCATATCATAAAAGAATATATTTTTTTTACAAAGATTCAATCTTTAGTTAAAGTGAATTTTTACCAAATATTTTTAAAAAATGTAGTCAAATACAAAAAGGCTTTCATTTTAATAGGCTTTTATGAAACTTTCAATATTATCTTATGTACAACATGCACCTTTCTATAAGATATTCCTCAATTTTCATAAAAAATAAAAACAACTCCAGAAAAATATCAGAGCTGACTTTGAAGGTTCTAAAAAAGCTTAGATCTGGAGCATTTATAATTTGCAGGATGTATAAAACAGAATTTTGAATTTTCATTTTCAGGAAAGTCATTGATCCTCACTGGGTTGCTTTTACCCAGATTAAACTTAGAAACCCAGCTCCAATGAGTTCCTCTTCAGAAAAATGCTACTTATTTCTTTAGGTTTCATTTCAGGCAATCTCAAAAAAAGTATAAGTTGGGTTAAATCTGGAAGAAAGCAAAACTTACCAAGAAGTGAACAAAAATGAAGGCAGCACCAAAATTAATCAATTAAATTGATTAATTCTTTACTTTGTAGTACAAGAAAGCAAATACTTAGTACATTACCCCATTCGAGTTCTGTGCTAGTTTTCTTCCTAGAGGATTCAATTTAGAAAAAAAAAACAAAAAAAAAACAAAAACAGGTTTCTTTATTTAAACTCTAAGAAGAAGACTTGAGGGCAAAATAAAAACCTGCAGGCCTCAATGTCACATCATTTCAAACAATACCATATTGTCTATCTACTTTTTTCTCTATTTACTATTTTCTCTTTCTCTCTCTGGGAGGGAAGAAACTCATTACTTTTAAGATTCAGTTAATTTGAATCATAATGAATGAGTAGAAAAACTCATACATTGAGGGAGTAGAGAAACATTGAACACGGAAAGAAGAGAGGGAAGTGAAAAGGTTGGAGTATGTAGAAAGAGAGAAATTGCAGGAAGACATGTCTTGAGAATGTTTCAGAGGGAGGAACCAGATACATATGCAGATGACAAGTAAAAAGCAAAAAATAAAAATTAGAATAGAATGCTCCCTAAAAGCACAGTACTACTACTAATAATAATGAAAATACATCAGTAGTGGAGCAAAGAAATGATTTTATTTATGGCATGATGGGAATCTTGGGAAATCATTTTTTCTTCTTCTTTTAAGGACAAGAAATAGGATGGTGAATTAAGTAACATTTGTTGTCTATTTCTCACAAAGATTCCAATCCAAAGTGTTTTGTGTCAAGGTCTTTGATACATTTCAAGAGAGATGAAAGCAAGAAAAAAAATATGAAATGAAAATTCTTTTTATCTAAGTGACTGTAAAAGACAGTTGAATGAATCAGTATCAAAAAGCTTCAAAACACAAAAAGAGATTTGTTAAGAAATGTTTGATAATTTAACTCTTTGACCATTTAAATATTTTGTTTTTTAATTTTTTATATATAGAAATTTTTTAAACATTTTTTTTGCATTTAGAGGTTTCTTATATATATATACAAAAGTTAAAGTATATGACCCCTGCATTTGAAGGAAAAAGAAAAAAAATCTCTGGGTGATAGCAATTTTGAATATTAATTAATCATGTTTACAGAAATTAAAACTGAGTAAATAATGTCCAAAAGTCTCTCTTACAAAATTATCAATAAAGAGACTACACTAGCTTGATTAAAAAAACATAAAAATAATAGAAAACATGGAAGAATGTAGGAAATATTTAAAAATGTTTTTAACCTTTATACCAAAAATGTGAAATCATTATCAAATTGGAAAAAAAAAATTGAGTATTTTTATACAAATTCAGTTAGAAGGAGAATTTTTTTTTTTACAAAGACAAATGGATCTAAAGTGAAGATCTTATTTACAATATATGTATAATGCTAAAATGGATGCCAGCTTTGTATCTGGTATGATGAAATTAAAGGTTCAGTTTATGATATACTGTTAAATGGACTTTGATTTTGCCTTTATGCAAATATATAATTTTCAAGTAGAGAAAGCTAAAAAGAGAAAAAAGTTTAAGTTAATATTTGAGAGTTAGGAATTAGAGTTGAGTTTCACATTGCCTAGATAAAATTTAACTTTTGATCTTTTTAGATTTCTATACTTTGATGTTATGGACTAATAAAAAAGAAAAAATGCAATTTTCATAAAAATGAACATAACATAATAGTCAAGTTTAACATTAAAGTTACATTATAAATCTAATCTTCCCAATTAAAAAATTACAAAATTTAATTTCCCAGTAAAATTAATATTATATTCATTCAAATCATGTAAGAAAAATATATTTTTCTACAAAGATGCACTCTTTAGTCAAAGTGAATTTTTACCAAAAATTTTAAAAAATGGAGTCAAGTACAAAAAACCTTACATTTTAAAAGTTTTTTTTATGTAACTTTCAACATTATCATACTTTTTCTTTTTTAAGTGTATGACATTCATCTTTCCATAAGACATTCCTCAATTTTCATTAAAAAAAATGAATCCTAAAAAATATATGGTCTGACTTTGAAGGTTGCTTGTTCTGCAAAATCTTAAATGAAGAGAATTTATGATTTGCAGGAGTTATAAAACTGAATTTTAAACTTGCTTTTTCAGGAATGAATTGAGTTCTATGCACTGGAAAAATATTTTAAAATATGCAATTATTCAAGGACACCAGGATTAATACACTCATTTTTGTAGACATTCTACCTAAAGATATGAATAATACTAATTTCATAGATCTGAGACAGGCTGTTACAAATCGCTATTCTACTCACTGATCAAGTAACATTTCTGTTTTGATGGATGACTGATTTTTTATTTCATAAAAATAAATAAACCCCAAAAATTTCTTAAAGTATTACTAGATAGTTGCCAACACTAGTGATTTTTTTTCTAATCGTTTCATCTCAAGCATGGTGCTACCACTACTGATGCACAGGGGGCTACGTAAGAATAAAAGTTTAATCAGAAGAAGAGTGAAGAGAAAGACAAACCAGTTACAGGGGTTGTCAGAGAAAGGGTAAGAGAAGGATGGGAACACAGGTGTGAAGGCAGTTGTAAAGGTAGAGAGAAAGGAAAAGAACAAGATATACGGGGTGATGTAGAAAGGACTTGAGTCAAGTGGATAAGAGATTTAAATTCCTGGAGGTTGTAGCTGTCAGGAAAGCAAGTATATGGAAGGGAGTTCTGAAGTGTAGGGAGCTGGTTAATGTTTCTTTTGTTTGGCCTTGTGTCAGACTTAACCGAACTCTCTACGGCTTACAAGTTTTATGTTGGGTTGATATTTATCAGAAGGGTTTTCATCAGAAGGTTGGTTTTCGGCAGTTGGAATGTGTGAATTAGTGTGGAAGAGTGGAATAATAAAATATACATTTTACATTTAAAATAGAAATTTATTACTTGTTACTCCACAAGTGATAAGAGTTAATGTACAATTAAAAACATTAAGAAGTTAATGATAGAGTTCGTGTTCAATGATGAGGTTGAAGAATTAAGAGTTCATACAAAATGTTTGTAGCAGTAATTGTTGAGATAGATAGAGAGAGAGAGAGAGAGAGAGGACAATGTCCGGGTCACTTGAAGTTGAAAGTTACATCTTTGATGTGTGTCAGCAACCTGCCTCCTCTGACTTCACTGTGACTGGTTAGAGACCATCCTTAAATATTCAATCTAGTCACGTGGTATAGATCAGAAACGATTTGTTTCTTTAGCTATGGAAAAACCGTTTCTCTGACATATTTTGAATTTTGCCATTTGATGACCAATCAGGATCCAAAGTTCCGCTACATGTCTGTAAAAAGGGTTTGATATTTATTTATTTTTGGTTTATCTCCAGAACTTCTGCATGGAGCCAGATGAGCAAAGACCAGTTTTGGTCATTTGCTTTCTGAATCTCTGAGGGCAAACATCTGGTTCCTCGCTTTGATTGGTATCACCACAGTTCCACAGGTGGGAAGTGTGAGAAAAGAAGCTGATAGAGTAGAATTGTTGGCTGCATTTGGTTGATCTAACTGTAAATGGGTGAGACCTTGTTTAATCAGACGTGATATTTTTTTTATAATGTAATGCCACTGAAAAAGGAAAATTAGTTTGACAAGAATGTTTTTCATCAAAAACATACATGAAGTTTAAAAAATATTAATAATTGAATTTTTATTATTTACACCATTTACATTGTTTAGACTGTTGTCCTCATTTCCATTGCCATATGTGTGACATTTCAGCTGTTGTACGCTTTCATCCATGGACCATTAGTTGAATCCAGTGATTTGACCTAAAGAGTTGTGAGTTCAATATCTGGCTACAGCAGAGGTGAACAAAAACTTAGTTGAGTTAAAGGCAGAAAACTGATACTGAAATATTTGGAAGAAGCATGACTTGTGAAACTAGAACAATCTACCCTGGTGGATGAAATGAAGGATACGGTTTGAAATTCTAATCACCTTCTTCAGGTGATTAGAATACAATGGCCAAAACGTCGTGAATATGGCAAGGAAGATGAGGACAACAGCCTGAATAATGTAAATAGTGTAAATAATTACAATACCTCATCTCAGAAATCTGAACATCTAAATATTTTTGTTTGGGAATTTTACAGGGGTTTTCATACAGGCATAGAAGCTTCATTATCATGATGCAACATGAGAAATTATTCAACCAATTCAATATCCTTATCTATATCAATAATGAAAGGATCAAAGACCTAGTTGGGCTGTGTTTATAGTGTCAAGTCAAATGCCCACCACTGAAGCCAAACACCCATCCACCACAATCAGTCAGTCAGACAGACAGACCAACTATTGGTATCATGAATATACAGCTCACTCTAGTCATAGTCTCACATAGTCATAGTCTGCTATACCAGATTTTTCCACCTCAATTTTGGTTATAGCTTTAAGTATCTTGAGTTTGACCTTAATTGGATGGATGGTTTATCCATTATACACTTTTTGCCATCTATGAATGGTGTTAAGAATTAAGGTTTTACTCAGACTATTTTCATTTTTATTATGTTAATAATGTAATTAAATTTGCGCTCCTCACTTTAATAAAATAGAGTTAATGTGTAAGATGAGCACAAATTGTTTCAATAATATTTACAGTGCTTGGTATAAGGCTAAGATAAACATTCCCTAAAGTAATATTAGTATATTTTCTGTCAAACAAATATAAAACAATGAAAACACTCACTGAAATAATATTAATATATTGTGAGAAAAATATAAAGCCAAGAAAACATTCCCTAAAATAATATTTTGTACAAATAAAAAAAATAATGAATGAATTTAGAAAATATACTGAAATATTATTCCACAACTGTTTCATTAATCAAATATTGATTATCTGCCAATACATTTTCAAATTTAACTCCATCTTAAAATTATCTGAATTTTATAGGCTTTTATAAAATAGAATACAGATATCCTCTATTTTTCAAAAGACCTACATTAGTATTGCTTCCGCCTGTTATAGGAAATGGCAACTAGAAAAGAATTAATGCATATGGGAAAAATCAGTAAGCATTCTCAGACTCTACAAATAACCTTTTTATTTTCCTGCGTTGATATTAAAGAACAAGTTTTGTTGTTGACTGTCACTAATGTGAAAGGCTCAAAACACAATAGCTTAGTTGCTGAAGTTGATGCGTTTTTCAATCTTTCAGTTAACTGTTCTTTGTAGGCATTCAAAATATCCTGTAGACCTATCCTAAACTGGTGTGCCTTTTAAAAATTTCTTGTAATTATTATAGCACTGCCAATCACAGTAAAAATATCTCATAAAATGTTACTTAATATGGGGGTCTACTCAAAGGTTTGTCTTATAAGTTATTTGTAATTGTTTCTCCATTAAACAGTTTTGTTTGTTTAATGAAATCTTAGATTATTTAATGCTGAAATTTAATTTTCTATGGAGCTTTGAAGTAATAAAAATGGTATACCTTAGTTTGCTTTCATCGGTAAATTCACGGGAGATGATACTCAGCTTTTGTGCATATACAGGTTTGTGTAACATAATAACTAGAGGCTGTGATGTGTGTGTTTTACGTAATAATTTTAGTGAAATTATATTTTGGAATACAGTTTAATTTAAGAAATTGTTGGATATGTGGCAAGAGGGGTCACCACTGTAGCAGTAGGGATGGTCAGCCATGTCTGGTACAAGGCCAATTTACAAACATAACTGACAATCCTCACAACTTAGGGTTTTATCCAGAATTATCAGAAGGTTATCAGCAGGAGGATTTGTGAAGAATAAAAGTATACCTCTTGTATGTTTAAATAAAAATTTATTAATAGCAAAGAATAACATGAATTGGAAGAAGTTAAATATTCAATAAGAAACAGTATTAAGAAGTTAAGGGTATCAAGAGTTCATAGTAGTAACTTGTATGAATGTAAGCAGAAACGTACGGATGTATGTATGTATGAGTTATCTTTGGGTAGGAATGTCTCTGAAGTATTTGCTGAGTTTTAATGGGTTCCGTTTGGTTATCAAGTATGAAAAGAGACAGGTGAACGATGAAGAGGAAGGAGGTGAAAGAGAGAGATAATAATAGCAATTGCTCGACATTTACCAAGGGTACATGTTAATTATGCTTGTCTTCACTCTGGTAACAGTTGAATTTACTCCGTATTTTATTTCGTTTGCAGGGCTTGCAAATGTCATTTGGGAATTCACTCAGGATGTGATTCTGGCTTTTCCATTGGACGGCAAACAAACTTTGCATTGGCTCACAAAAAAGGTCCGTAAAAAGAATTTGTTTTTGAGAATTGAAGATTGTTTGAATTTTGTTTTTAGATGTTTCCTAGTTTTCTATTTATCAAAAAACATTTTACATGTGTGCTAAGCAAGGTTTTGAAAAATTCGAGTAAATTAGTTTATTTTTAACAAGATCAATGAGTCAGTGCTTAGCATTTGAATTTTTAAATCTAGAACTTGTTTTGTTCACTGCAGATATTATATGGATTAATGTCATGAAAGAGTTCTTTCATGTTGATTGATGAATTTTTTTTATCTAAATATGTATTGCTGGTATTTTTATTATAAAAATTTACATTTATACTTTCATGGTCTTTGGTTTTGCTTGAAGATTTACTATTTAACCATAGATGGGACTCTTAACAGGTGCTACAATCCCAGGCCAGAGTGAACCTGAGAAATTAAGTTGTGGTTCCATGATCCTTAAAACTTCCAATCTCTCAATCAGAGACCTTGCTGACAAATGTAGTTTATACCAAGGATTAACTAAACAGTTTTAGCTGAACAAAGTATTTAATAGAAATGCTTTGCTTTTATCATATCAGGAGAAAAAGTGCATATATCTTCTTTAATGTGAATGTCCCTTCAGGATGTGGGCGATCATAGCTCTCCATATCTTCCTATCAAATATAGCTCTTAACAATGTATCTTTTTATTAGCTCTCCTACTCTCAGTTCTGCTATCCATTTCAACAAGCTCATTGTAGTTTACTTAGTTTTTCTATATCACTCTTACCTTCAACATGTCTTGTGAGTGTCAAAATCTCCAACCTTCTTTTCTCGTTATTTGCATGAATTTTAACTTTTTCTGATTAAAAGTATACATGTCCCTTTTGCTTTCATTTTCCTTAAAACTTCCTCATTGCTCATGCATTCTGTCTTTGCATTCTTCTACAAAACCACACCTCTATTACTACAAGTTTGCTCTTCATCTGTGAGGAAATTGTTCAACATTCACTACCATATAGGAGGACCAATATTACTGAGTATTTCAGCATTGTTTCTTTGTTTCTAACAAAATATTTCTATTTCTTAATACTTTTGTTTATCTTTGCTATTCCAATGTGAATTTCTATTTAGATATTTCATATTTCGTCATCTTCACAAAAATTTGTAGTGTGGGCTGTTCTTGCTGGTTACCATAAATTGGAATTTGTATAAAGCTTTGAAATTGAACATTTTTTCTAACTATTTGAGATAATGATGTTATGAAGTTATGTCAAGTGAGCAAGATTTTTAAAATATGAATAAAATATTTGTCGAAGAAAAATGATAGTTTAAACAGGTGATAAAAACAATCATAATCCTTTGTGTGCATAGATTACTTGGGAGTATAAGACAGTTAAAAAAAAAGCAGCTAGGGAAATAAAGGTTATTTTTATGTATAAAATGCACCTAATTTTAGAGCAAAGCAAATGACCAAAGTTCTCCTGAAAACAGATATTTTGTTTACTTTTTTGATTTTTAAGCATTATTACAAAAATGTGATAATGATTCTTGGGGTATAAGACCACTAAATCACTCCTACACATTGAGAAAATAAATCAAGATAAAACTGAATATACATTATCTTGTTTGGTTTTAATTTTTTGTGACAATCCGAGATACTTTGCATTTTTTTTATTGCAAATTAAATAATATTTTTACCTTTGAATGATTTCCAAACTTACATAGGTGTCTAGACTCAAGATCCATAAAAGGTATGGAATCACATGGGACTTAGAGAAATATTAAGAAAGGTTGTATTTCCCTTTGCTGTAACATACCGTTAGATAGATATTATCTCTCTAAACAAATAAATCCAGTTTGATACGATTTTGTCCATTTTGAGTCCTGGAAAAAATATGATTGAGAAAACACAGCAGATTTTGGAAAACAATCTTGGATGTAAAAACCTGCAGTACTAATAACAATAATAATATTTTGTAGCTCTAACTTAATTCATATCAGTACTTTAATTAACTACTTAATTATCTTGCTATCTAATTCTAATTAGCTACAAGAAAAGCTTTGTCATTTTCATGAGATACATATATAAATTTATCAAAGCATTAAAAAATTTAAATAGAATGCAATGAACTTACTTGCATAGAATGGGCCAACCCACTTCTAAGGAGGACTTGTATTTTGAATAAGAAAGAAATGTCAAATTATTGAACTCAGGAAATAAAGAATGATTATTCATTTGATTAGCATTTACTTTTCTCTTTCATTTAATAGACTAGGCCTTGATATCTACAATATAACTATTCAGTTCAAAGATTTGATGCTTAATGGTAGTCAGCCTGGAAAATATCCAGCCATTTTTCAAACCGGTTTTACAACTTTGATGTGACATGGCAGCCAATCTAAAGGGACCTTGCTGTATAAACAGACACACTCCTATGTGATTGCATAAGTGGTAGTGAGACATCATTAAGTAAATTTGTGTACTATGTGGCAATCATATTTATCATAACAATGTAACTGAATATTCTTCACTTCTTGTGTAGGATTGTTTGGAAAAATGTCACATGACCCAGATGTCAGGTGACATTTGGCTTTTCCCAAAGCTAAAAATCACCACTGAAAGGTAGATTTGAAATTGTGGCTGAAATTAAAGAAAATGTAACAAAGCAGATGATGGCAGCACTAAAAGAGGTTTTGAAATACTGAATGGATATGTGTATAAAGTCCCAAGGGAAGGAATTTAAAGGGTACTGAGTTATCCATTTCCCTAGGTAGGATACATTTTTACTAATATTTAAATGTTTGGATGCTTTCTACACAAACTTCTCATATCCTGAGTATCAAAACTGGAAAAATCAGTTTTTGTATTTTACTTTAAACTTGTATATTTTAATATTTATTGAGGTGTAATAATTTCTCCCTCAAATCTGCTATTAACATCTAAAGCAGGATTGTACGATCAGAAGCAAGAGAGCATACTTGATAATAAAAATATGACAAATTAACATTTAAACAAAAGTTAAACCAGAAGCAATAAAAACTAAATCTAATTTGAATAATTAATGCCTTTGGTCTTTGAGCTACATGCTTCGTTAACCTATTAATTGAGCTGAATTAGTACAAGATTTTCATTTTGTCAGACAGGACTGAATTGTGAACCATTTTTTTTTTTGTTTGTTGGTAATTTGATTTTTTGCATAAAATAAAGAACACAAATTCCAACAGCAATTATTTTTAGCTAAATCTTTGTGGAATATTCAATAAACCAATCTGAAATATATTGTTTCTTGTTGAACCTAAAACATTTCCATGTTTTTGCCTTACTTGTGTTTGAACATGCAGATACCTTTTGGAAAGTTATTAATCCATCTCTTCTCCCTCCAGCTATGGATTAAATAGCAGAACAGACTGGGTTCTATAGCCTTGTTTGGCAACCAGTCTACCACAAAAACTAATGGCCATCTACAGTAGGAAAATATTCAACCCTCCAGTCAGTCATGTCTCGAAAGAGACATGATTGCCGAAGCGTGTATTGAATATGCTATTTAACTATGTCTGTTACAAGACAACCGCACATATCTATAATTTGACCAGAATTGTAATTTATCTCTTGAGCTTAAGAAAAGTTCTTCAAGAATTGGCAACAAGGTAAAGAATGAAGAGAATAGAGTTTATTACTTAAAAGCAACCATCCTTTCTTGCCTCGACATTTCAATATGTTTCTTTTAAGATAACATTACATATCCGGTTGTCTGCAAAATACAAGGATTCTTTTCTACATCACAGTTAATCATGACCAGCTATCTTGCATAAATTAAGAGGAAATAACTTTCAACCCCAGCCACCTGCTAGATTCAAATTCCTTCACTAAAATAAAAATATTGATACATCTTAAAAGCAGGCAGATGCATTTTCATTTTTTTCTTAACGATGCCTATAAGGTGTTATGGCAGTACAGAAAGTATTTCAAGGAAGGAAGCTACTTTCTAAGTCTACATCAATAGATCAATAACAAGAACGAAGTTGCATCAATAAAAAAATATCATTTTCAACTGCCTTCAGAAAAAAAAAAATGCAAAACTCACACCTGGCAGATTGTACCATTTTATTTTTCTCTTTCCTCTCATTCATAGATTTGCAAGAAGAATTAGATCAATCCTTTTTTTGATTAGCATAAACAGCATTTGATCATCTCATTTGGGAAATGTTAAAGATAATAAAATCTGGTCTTTAATATATTGGTGCCTCTTCACTGTCAAAGATTTCTGAAAATATATTTCAAACTTTTCTTGAATCTGATTCTTCCTTTGATTTTTTTAAAAAATAATCATTTCAGCCCAAGCAGGGCCACCAACTAGTGTACAGTAGGTTGTAGTGAGAAAAAAAGCAAGGTACAAGGGGTTTTAAACAAAGGATAAGAGATAGATGAAAATGAAGTAAATAGATGGCAACTGATATTGCATATAAACTTTTGGAGATTGTAGCTATTAGGGTAGTAAGCAAATGGCAGGAAGTTCCACATATGGGAAGTGTGTGAAAAAACAGAGTAGAAGAGGCAGTTAAATTTAACTATTTTGATGGTAAAAGGATGGGACCTTGATGCCAATCTTATAGCTTGTATAAATACATGTGGTCGGGGAACCAGTGAAAAAAGCTTGTCAGAGCAGTTGCCATGAAAATACTTGTAGAAAAGACAGAGGGAAGCAACATCACATCAGTGAGAAAGTAACTGAAAGTGAGTTGCTGAGTTCTTTGTATTTTGTTGAGAACCTCAAGATGAATAGCAGTAGCATCCAACCAGATATAGCCACAGTATCTAATGCACAGATGACTGGTAGATGTATTTAGATTTTTATTTAATGTTTTTAAGTATAAATCTAAACATTTAAATTTAACATTTAGATTTATATTTAATGTTATTAAATACAATATTTAGATTTTTAGTTAATCTTATTTTCTTGGAAAGTAAGACCATTGTGACATTCATTCAAGTTGCCATTCTTTGCTGAAGGATATAAATGCAAACTTGAGAACAAAGTACATTTACTTTAAAGGTTTGAAGGCATTTACTTGATTAAAATCACTTTTAAGTTTTCAGTTTTGATAACCATTATCACTTTGTGATTTCATTTGCTGTACAAAGTTTATCCTACCACTGAAGATGACTGATCACTGAACAACAGTGTGTTTGAAAATTCATAGTTGTGTTGTCATATCCTACTATGGCAATAGAAATAACTGAGTAAAATTAACATTAAGCACACTGTAAATGAACAACCTTGAAAAAAAAATGCAGTGGAAAAGGAAGTAATATTAATAATGCAAAGTGCCAAAAGTTAAGTAAAAAAAAAGAGTGAAATGGAGAAAAAGAAAACTCCAAAAACAAAGCTCTGCAACTTAATATAAAAAGTAAGCCTTTGTAATTTCTAGATTTCTAAATGTTTATACTAATATTTATTTTCTAAAGAATTTATGGATCTATTTTTAATCTGATCTTTTTTTATTATTTCAAATGTTATTATAGTGCTTAATTTATTTTTTATGGCTTATCAATCTTTTGCAGGTTGTTTAAAGCAAGAAAATGTTTTAAATTGTAAGAATTTTTTTAATATACTAATGACTTACTGATATGCTTATAACTTCTATGGTTTCGGCTGTCATCTCTAATCTGGATCCCCGAAAAGCATGTGGACTTGATGGCATTCCTGTAATAGTCCCTTAGGAGTGTGCTCCTGAACTGGCTCCTGTTCTTTCAAAACTGTATAATAAATGCTTTGCTGCATCTCATTTTCTTGCTTATTGGAAATCCTCATCTGTTGTTCCAGACTTTAGAAACTCTGGTGAACTATCTGACCCTTCTAATTAAGGGTCTGTTAGCTTCCAACCTCCTTTTGGGAAAGTACTAGAGACCATAATCAAAGTTGAATTGGTTAATCTAAAATATCAGGACCATCTTTCAGACAAGCAATATGGCTTTCATTTTCTTAGGTTAACTACTGATGTAATAACAATTATTGCAGAAAAAGTCTATCAAGCTTTAAATTAGAATGGTGAAGCTCTAATTGTTGCTATGGATATCTCGAAAACATTTGACAAGATTTGTTATGCAGGTCGTTTTTTTACAAATTGAAAAGTTATGGAGTCTCCAGACAAATTTTTGAACCGATTCAGTCTTCCGTATCAAATCAGTAAATAAATTTAATACTGAATGGTCACACTTCTGAATCCTTTTGTACTAATGCTAGTGTCTCCCACCCCAGGGCTCTATCATTAGTCCTATATTGTTTTTAATTTTTATTAATGACCTTCTCAATGGCATAAATACCAAGTTGAGAGCTTGGTGTGTGTGTGTGTGTGTGTGTGTGTGTGTGTGTAATGCTTTTGACACTCCTTCAAGTATAATGAGTATTGATATAAGTGACATTACTATTTAAGGAGCCATTAATGGCTGGCACTATGTTTTCAGTCTTTCTGCAAGAAAACCTTATAATAGAAAATCTAAAAGTACACACAAATCTTATATCCATTCTAAGATTCTCTAGGAATTCTGATTCTAATTTGATGGATAAACATTACCATTATTTGACAAATAAAAAAAAATTTTGCAACTTTTGGATAGACTTGCTATAACCAATATATAGTTACAAGTATTTTCTTCATTTTCCACAATCAAAGGATTTAAATAAAAAAAATCAAACACTGAAGAATGTCTAAACAGAAAAAAAAATATAAATTGGTGAAAATTAAAGAAAGATCAAGGTTTTTTTTTCAGCAGATATATCAATTTGTAAATTAATGAACTACTATCTAAACATATAAATATTTTTTTTATTTTACTAAAGTTTTAAGATTATGTTATAGTCTATTTCTAAATTGCTATGACATGTTGATTTTCTGATTTTGGTAATCGTTTAAGTTTGGTAAATTTTTTTTCATCATTAAAGTAATTATACTACTTATACGGTTTCTTTGGAACACCCCTCCCCCCAAATTTTAAAATATTATTTGACTTCTGAAAGTATCAAAAAAGGAAGAAGAGAAATGACAATTATGGAAAACATTATATGTTCTTCACAAAGAGTAACTATTTTTGCAAGCAGGCTACAGCTATAATACCTTTTTACAGTGAAACACCAAGGCATCCTCTTACACTGTATGAGACAGAGCAGCTATAATAGCTGATGAACAGCATAGGACCCCAATTAAGACATTCCATTCTCGATTAAAGATGGCTGAACTAAGATGTTTGCCCATTAGCTCTTTTCTTTCTCACAAAGATGTTTCAAGAATCAAGAAATATTCACAAAGAAATTCCTTTCCCACTTTTATTGCTGTCTCTTTATTTTCCCACTTGATACAAATATCGAAGACATTCTCAGCATCAAATTGCAAGTCTTTACCCCCCTCCTACAGCTACTTAAGGGAGAAATTGTTGCATTCTTATTCCATAGTTTTCAGGTAGCCTGAAGACACTGTTATGCTTTCAATAAATATATAAAACTCTATAAGATGCTATCCTGGGCAGTGATGCTTAACCTCATTATATTAGTGTCTTGTGTATGAATCTAAGAGCTTATTATCATTATTATTGGTGAATAAGTCTTATTCAGCAACAAACGAGAAGAAAATAAATGAAAGATTAAAGGTGAAATGCAGTAACCAGACATAATTCCCACAAAGAATTTCAGGATTAAAACTTTTAAATTTTGAACTTGGAGGTTAAATATATCTTACCATTCTGAATATATGCAAAAAATCAAAGTTCTGTTAATTTATGCTTAAAGTTTAATAAATTTAAGGTAGTATAAAGTACATTGCAAATGAAAACAGGAGACTCAATCTCTCATATACAGCATTAATATTTATTTCACTCTGGATTTTGTTAATCCCCATTGGCCAAAGGGAGTGTGTCCTGAATACATACTCATGTTGTTGTAAGAGTGTGTCTTCTCTGGAGTCAGTTATTACATATCTGTCATATGGTTCTTTTCCCATGCATGCACATCTCAGGCACAGCTGGGTCATTCATATGTTCAGAAGTCAAGGCAGGAACTGACATTGGAAGATATGCAGCTCTTCATTCAAGCTAGGAGGTCATCACACAGGTCTGCACAGGTCAATCCTGTATCTAGCTTCTCTGACGGACACAGAGTGCAAAGTATATTTTGGAATGCTATCGAGTCAGCCATATACTACAGTAGTTTCTTTTCCAGAAAACATTCTGCAAAACATTTTCACAAAAATCAAATAAGTTGAAATTTTAATTGTGGTTTTCTAGATCACTGCAAAAACACATGAATGGCAAAAGCAGGACTTACAGGTGTAGGAAATCAGGTCTTGTGTGGAGGAATATTTATTTCTCAAAGGAATGTGAAGAGTTGGTCACTGCTTTTAATGATGCTTAAGTTCTTGCTGAATAAAAATACTGATTGCTTTAACATCCTGAAATGTTACACAGAAAATGTTCAATTTTGGTAAAGTAAATTGTAATCTGAAGTCAGTCTTGGTCAATGGCAACCAATAGTGTACCCCTGTATCACCTGCCATGTTGGTGTTCAAGTTCCTTCAAACCACTGTGGTTAACATCTAGCCAACTCTTCACTCATTAATACATTGCTGGTGTGTCAGTATCGTATTGAAGAGAATGGTCACACTCAATCTAGCTGATGTTTTTCTGCTTCACGGACCTTCACTTCTCTGCTACATTGTGTTTTTGATCCCAAAAAGCAAGAAAATCTCTGGCGAAATAAACTGGAGCAAAGAATAGGCTGACAGCGAGGAGTTATGCAGAAACATGTTCTTTGGAATAAAAATTTAACTAGAGTTACAAATGTAACAATGATTTGGTTTATATTTTAACCCTTCCCACTGTTATAATCAAATGACACTAGGATCCCCTTTTAGAGTTTGTAGCTTGTGTTAGTAGTAATTTAAATTTCTAAATTCTGAATGCATTGGTGAAAATGTGGTTTCCAATCATTATTCTTTTTTTATTGTCTCACTGTGATTTCCCAAAGCCAGGGACTTGCTCAGACCTTATCCAGATGCACCTTCCTGCCAGCCAATCTCAAGGGTTGTTTTGTGTAATTATCTTTCTTTTTATGTGCTTCTCAGTCAACACACAGCCTTTTTTGCCTATTGTCAATCCAAGCTAGTAATGAATTTTTGTCTATCCACAGGAATCTGTATTCATGTTAGATATAAAATTTTTGACAAATGTTATAGAAATTAAAATGAATGAACATTTCAGGCTAATATCTATTTTTGTAAGGATATTTTTCTTCTGGGTGGTCAATTCAAATGAGATGTTTTTTTCTGGCTCTTTGTCCAAAAGAATCTAAATGTTATTTTGGTGATCACCTGGGTTTCCTTATCAACAACATATTTTTCTATTTGATATCTTTGAAGATACATTCATGATCTTTTTCTTATTGTTGGGAAGTGGGGAAGGATGAGCAGTCTTTGTTTTGCTCAATCTTAGTGAACTCCATCCAGTTAGATTTGGGTTCGATTCTTCTTGGAACTGTTTGGGATTTCATTTATTATTTTCAAACATGATTTTTAAACAATTTGTTTTTAATTTTCTTAACTTATCAATCCACCTTCCTGCAAACTTAAAAAATTATCATCCAGTTACTAGACTCTTTCCTCTTCTTTTTTTCTTTCTTTTTTTGCTTGATCCCCACCATCCAGGACCCAGAAAAAAAAGTGCATTTTATATGCTATCCTTATGAATAAATGAGAGAATATTATCTGAGAATCTCCAAATGACCACTGTCTTTCATTTATACAAATACTGGCACAACAAGATCGATTTAGTTATGGGGTAGTCAAATGACTTAAAGAATAAATATAGATCAGTTAGCAGAGTTGTGGCCCTTTAATGAATGAGTCAGCCATTTGGGATGAAGAGACAGAGAGCAGAGCCAAAGATAGGACAGTGTAGAGAATCAGAATAAATAGAATTATTAGATAAGCCAGCACTCATAGAATTCCCAAACATTGCAACTGCCTGATGGAAAAGATTAGATGACAGTGTGGGGAACTTTATTGCAGATAGATTACAAGTATCTGGGGACATGTGAGATAGTATATTGTTTATCTGTACAGAAAACAGAATTAGCAATCCATGATTAAATTTCAACTGAAACTGCCCGAGTTCATTTAATCTTAGAAAAGGCATGAATCTACATCACTGTGCTTTGTTCCATTGTAGAAAATCTTTTGAGAAACATAATTGTCACTGATATGCCACAATTGTTGATAGAGAAGAGCGTGAATGACAAGCCAGCTACACATAACTATCACCCATCTAGAATTGATAGTAAAATAATGTTACTCTGTTGTTAACATTAAGATAAAGCTTAATACAACTGATCAGATCACTAATTAATACAGTTTATATAATTACTAGCTGAATTTTATTTACTTAGCTATTGTTATATCAGTTGTTATAACCAGTCATTTAAGAGGATTTCTATCCAAAGCTGACAGATATAGATACGTTGATTTGGAGATTCTGAGAAAGTGAAGCATTTTCACTTATTATAAATATTTTGATGAGATTATTTTCCATTTTTTCCTGATTGTAGAACCATTGTCAAAAGTTTGTTTTATTTTAATGCAATGTGGCATGTAATTTTATTGCTGGGTCGTGAACACGCATCAGTACAGACACAAAAGAGGTCTTGGATCGCATCCGGACATGTATGTCAACACCAGTTACATCCATGTTTTTCCTGTTAGCAGCAAAATAGTTTACCATGTCTAGCTAGATGTGGGCTTTTCGGCAACTGGTCAAATCTGAGCCTTTGTAAGATGCCTTATGCCAATAAAAGGCTAGGAGAAACAGCAGTTGGCATTTGATAAATCAAAGTGTTTTATGAAATTGGTCAGTGGACATTTGATTCCTGATATTTTCTGAGGCAGTGTTAGTTCTTGGATACCCAATGTCTCTTTCTCTTCTCTTAGTATTATTCCTGTAGCTGCTGAGAGAGCAATGAGTTAGGTGCTATCCCTCCTGCCAATATCAACAGACTTTTTTTTTAAATAACAACATGCTGTTTTAATGCTATGTGGCATGTATTCTAATGTAATTTTAATATTATATGGTCCATAATTTTAATGCTGTTTTAATACTATGTGGCATTTAGCTTTAACTAATGTTAAGGTATGTGCAGGTAACATAACCGCTATCAGTAATGAAAGGATCAGTGAGTACTGTTCAAATTCTGGCCTAGTCTGCTGCATTCACCTTTGAACAAATGCACTTGGGAAAGTCATGAACCCATCTTTTCTACCTGATTGCTAGGCATTTAATAGCAATGTAGACGAGATACTCTAGCTTTGAACAGCAGCCAATCTTATAGAAGGAAAACTCTCAATTCCAAACTGTAGAAAAATTAACAGGAGACTATTACCTTACCTTTCTTAAGCAGTTACAGTAATTCAGAGATAATAAAAATAAAACCAATCTGTGGGGAGACATGAACAACTAGCCCTTGAATGGACATGGCATTAAAAAATATTATGAAAAGAAAATTGCCTTTCATTATGTTTGCCATTTCTGCATGCATTTAGAAAATTTGCCAACTGGTATATTTTTAGTTATTGATTCTAATGAAAATTTTGAGAAAGCCTAAATGTGACTTATTTGTATAATGGAAAAAATTCTATAAATGATTGAATATTATTAGTATTTTTCAAAGTTTTATGCTGGAGATTTCTCACAAAATGACAAAGTTAAATTTGATAGCAATTAAATGAAAATCCATTTTCTAACTGTTGAAATTTATAATGAAACTGAAAAATATAGTGAATTTGCAATATTTAAATAAGAATACAACTTAATTCAAAGATTTTATAATAAAAAATAAGTACATTCAAAATATTCTTCATGGTAATACAGAAATGTATTTTTATTTTTTACATGTTCCACTTAAAAATGATTAAGCCTACTGAATGAAAGCACTAAAAATATATCAATTTTATCTAATTTAGTGAATATGTTACAAGTTATTAGTAAAACTTTATTTTGATTTGGATGTTACTCTATTAAACTGAAATAAAAATGGTCAGAAGAAAATCTTCTGATTTGCATTAATAGTAATAATAACTCTTTTAAATTTGAGTTAAACTGACTTCAAATAGACTAAAACTAAAATAGTCTGAGTTTTAATTCATTAAGATTTGCCTACAAAAAATAACTGGAATTCCTTTTTAATTAATGTGAATTAATTTCCTTTCAGTTTTGAGTACATTACCTATTGTTCTTCTAGTTAAATCAGTCAGTTAAATGTTATATGCGATACACACTTGACCTGGCAGGTTTTCCCCCACTAAGTTGCCATTATTTTCTGTGGTAGACTGGTTGCCAACCAAGGCTGTAGAACCCAATCTATCCTGCTATTTAACCCATAGCTGGAAGGAGAAAAGATGAATTAATACCTTTTCCCAAGGGTATTTGCGCATAAGTGAATGCAACGAATTCAACTACAATTTAAATTCAGCTCTCCGATTTCTCATTCTGAGCAGATATCTACTGCACCGCAAATACACATCTAGTTAAATAATGAAGCAAAAATGTTAAGCACATCTTTTTATCAATTTAAACAGTACTGATTAGTATAATAATAAAATAATAGCCAGTACTACAGGCTCCATATTTTCAAGGGCTACATTTTGAATATTTTTAAACTGTCTGGTGACATTGGCATCTTATGATCAGTCAACATCAATGTTTTTATATAGATACATCTTCAATTATTCATTCATCATTTCAGGTAACATTATTTTGAGGCCATAAAATCTACCTAAGTATCTTGTTAGAATTATTTGCTTTCATATTTTTGGGGGTTTATTGTACTAACAGAAATTAAAAATATTTACCCATTTTATAAGTCTGTCAATGTACAAATAAATAATTCATGATTTCATATGCATATTTTTTAATTTAGAGCCCCTTTAAAATAAATATTACAGATCCTACACTAGCTTAATCTGACCATGAATCTAAAGGAATGTATTTGGCTTGAATTTTTTAATTAAATCTCATAAATTGAAACACTAAAAGCTGTTTTATGTCAATAAAGAAATAATAAAGAACAATGTGAGCATACAGATGTGTGTGTGTGCATATATATATATATATATATATATATATATTGATGTATGTTGCATTAAATAATATAGACAAGTTTTGTCGATTTATTTTATGTAAATTACATCAGCCATTATCAAAGATGAAAATTGTTTGTTGTAACGGGCAGTTTATGGATGAACGATAGTAGTAGTCATTTATTTTGTTTGTGTAGAGGATTAGTGAACACATGCGTGCATGCTGGAAGTGAAAATTCCACTGCTGCTTGTGGCGTCTCACATGACTACATGAGAGTGGGGGCAAGAATTATTAAGTATGGAAAGCCATTGGGATAACCAATCACTTCTGTTATCTATTATAGGCATTTGAGAATGTGTGTGGAGATTTCATAGTCAATTTTGTTCAGGTTAGGTTTCAGCTCTTATGTATATGGCTTTCAGTATTTTTATTTTTTTTTTAGTTTTTGTTTTTATATATATATATATATATATATATATATCTTAATCAGTTGTACCCCAAGCAAGGCAGTAAAGCTGCTAAGATACAAGTGGCTACTGGATATGAAGAATCAGGAACAGAAACATTAATGATGAGTGGGAAGAGAAAAGAGTAATCAGGAGGAGAGCAGGTAAGATTAACATTTCAGATTAAAGGTAGCTGGAAAGTATGGAACTGGAAGGGAGTTCCACAAACAAGAAGTGTGAGAAAATAAACTGTAAGCATAAAATTTATAGCTACATCTAGCCAGCTCAACTGTAAATTGATGAGATCTCAACACCTGTCTAGTACTGCTCTTAAATTCAAAAAGGCTAGGTACCATAGCAAAGAGCTCATCTAAACAATTACCATAAATATATTTATAGAAAAAACACAGAGAGTCGATCTTATGACAATGGGTAAGGGACTGATAATATTGCTGATTCTTCTTTAGATTTTATGAAGGATAAATAGTAAGGACACTGGACCATATGTAGCAGTAATATTCTAAGCATAGATGAATGGTAGACATACAGATATGTATGATAGATTTTGGAGAGAAATATATATGTGGACATTGAAGTCAATAACCAGAGGCGGCTGCAATGGCCTGATGATTGCATTTAGCATGAAACAGACTGTCACATTTGGGTGTTTACTTCAATGTTCACTTTTATATTGACATATGCTCTATCCTTGATAATGAGTCATAAATATAGAATATCTTAAAACTATATTTTATCACAGACAGTTTTTACAAATGTTTTAACCAAGGGTCTGAGGGTATTGACCTTATTCAACTACCAATCATACTGAATTATGAACTCTCTCCCAGAAACTGTAAATTAAGGTCTACTCAGAATAACTGGACCATAAACCATAGGTGGGCTCTATCAGTAGTGAAGAAATATGTGCTAGAGCAGATGTCTGAGACAGGGATTAGCTAGCCACCCTAGCAGACAGACATACTTGGAAATCAGCAACCACTCATTCCTGCCCAACTTCTCTCTCTCTCTCTCTCTATATATATATATATATATATAAAACATGAAGAATGTAGGCAAGTATGAAACAGACTTTCACCACTCTGAGTTGACCTCAGTAGTCACTTTTATATTCACACACATTCAGCATTTCTACCCATAAATACAACATACCATAAAACTATATATATATATATATATATATATATATATATACTACAAAGTTATCTAGTCTTAATTTAGTCTACTGTAAGAATAATGTATATTAGATTATTTAAACCCCTGATTAAGTTGAAAATTATCTAGTTAAGCACAATTGAACATTGTACTTAGCTTAATATGATATCAGCTTCACAAAATAATATCTATAATATATATAATTATAAACATTATGAGCAGTAAGAGTCTCACTCAAAGCTTATTCAATATGACTTTTTCAGGTTATCTTTTACTGATCAAGGAGAGTCTGATTACAATGAATTGTTTTTTCTCAGAATTTAAACAAATTTGACAGCCAAATTGCTTGACTATCATGGAATTGGAAAAAAAGTTATGTTTTTGAATAAAAGAGAAGAACAAGATTTTTGTTTATTTTTATTAATTAACTGAAATGATTTGTTATTTTAATCAGAGAAGCCATAAAAGTGTCTAAAGAAAAAAGTACAAGAAATGAAATTCATAAAACAGTATCAGTGAAAAAAACCAAGTCAAATAAATAAGTCATTTCTTTATTAATGCTGTTTTTGGTTTGTTGTCTTTTTTTTAATGATGTCTTATCTATTTTGATTTGGTCATTTTACACAATTAAACCTGATGATTCTGTTATGCAGCCATCCACTTGTAATTTATTTTGGTGTTGACCTTATCTTTCTTACTGATATTCAAGCCACCCATCATTTAATCAATATCTGCAACAAATTCCAGGCAACCTTGTCTTGTCAATTCCTGGCATAAAATAAGAAATCTTGCCTTGCAGAAGCATTTCAGAAATTAATTCCAAAATAAACATTTTAAAAATATATGATTTCCTTACAATGCATACACAGTGGGTAACCAAGAGAAAATATGGAAAACAATTTTTCCCTTCAATTGGTTGATTTTTATTCGAGAAAAACTGCTGAATAAAAAAATGTGAATCAACTCATAAGGGAATTTTTAGTAGCTGAAAAGTTACAGCCAGTCAAAAATTACTGATTTGCTGAAAATTTGCCTTAAATATTATATAGAAAATATCATCTTTAAATAAATATGTGCTTGAACAAAATGTCATAGAAAGTTTTATCTACTTGTTTTTAGGTTCTATTTTTTTAAAAAGGCAAAAAAAACAAAACAAAAAAAAACTTTAAAATTTAAGCTATAAATGTTTTTCAAATATTTTACCAGCCATTTTTCACACTAAAAAGTTAAAAAAATTTCTTGTCTTTTAAATTCCAAAGCCTTCAGCTTGTAATGTCACAAATGAAGAATATTTTTCTGAATGGTAGACCTTTAAGAATTTTATTTTAGCTCAGAACCAGTCTGCTTCTGTTGTGGTATTTTGAATAATCTTTTTTTCAAATTTTCTTTACTGTCATTGAAATGGTTATTTTAAAACAAATAACCAAATAATTAAAAGAAATATTGTTCCTCATTTTTATCTTCCTCATCATTAATGAGACACTATAAATTGTAAACAAAAATATTTATTTTCACTTTAATTTGTGATCACTGTAACAAAGTGATATTGACTAAACCTAACCAAACTTAACCTAAACTATATAGTGCTTTTAAAACCAAACTAATTTCAGAACGCAAAAAATACTAAAAGCATTAAGATTTTTTATATCTTATGTAGAATCTCAGTTTAATTACATCTGCTTCTAAGTAAGATTGTTGCATATCTCCTACAGGTGTTAATGGTGAATGTTCAAGCTATGTAAAAATTAAGACAGGCCTTCTCCACTTGGAATATTGGTAAAAAAAATTGCATGAATTTTTTAGGTGTGGCATTATTATTACTGTCAATATTGACTCTTATAGTTTTTTCCATCTTTGTTATTTTATCAATGTTTCAGCTGCTGTATTCTCTGACCTTCTTCAAGAATTTGTTACCTTCCGTAACCTTCCAGGAATGTTGAATAGAACCCTTAATCTAATCCACAAAGGGATGTCATTCTCATTCCTATACCTGCTATGTCCTTCCTAAGGAATTTCAGAATGTAGCAAGTCTTCCTTCTGATGCTGATTTTACTTTCTTTTCTGCATTCTTCCCCAGGGATTGTACTCTTTTATAAGCCTAATGGGAATAAACCTATTTAGGTTTTTTTTTATAAAGCTTAGTAAATATCGTAGGGTAAGTTTGTTTTTTTGAATTGTAAATAACTATATCACAACATATATAAAAGCAATAAAACCAAACAAAAAGAAAAAAATGAGTTACAATCATCTTTATTGTAAAGTTTAAATTTAAACTTTCTTATGTATTTGTGAAAACATTTTTGTTGTGTTATTTAAATTTAACATTTTAATGCCCACTATAAAATCTGGTATTGATTATAAAACTGTAAATCCAGTAATAATAAGTTTGTACCATTAATGCCCACTTTTCCAATTTTGACATGATGAGCAATAATGAGTTAAAAAGTTTTTCTACCCTTTAGTATATCAAGAAAGAAGTGTGTAAAAATAAATACATTTTTATAAATTTATTTATATCTCAAATTAGCAGACATATTGACAAAAGACACACCATGATGCTAGATGGGAGAGAAAGTGTGATAACGATAGTAAGCAAATTATTCTTCTGAAAATCTAATAAATAGATTACCAATATATTTATTGGAATATTTAGATGAAGAACAATCAAGAGACAGATATCTGTCATAGATGATAACCTAAAGAAGGTTGGAGGGTACAATAGATGAAACATAAGAACCAAAATGAAGTCATGAGTAAAACAGTGTATAAGGCAAATAAAAAGATTAAAATGTTATCTGTTTATCGTTTGACAAACAGTTTAAAAAAGATATCTTCATCTTTTTTGTTTTTTTAACATTTTGACTGATACATTTTTTAGCATTTTTTCTAGGGTAAAAAAATATGATAAAAACAATGAAAACAAAGATACTAGTAAAAAAAAACAAAAAAACTTGATCTTGAATGTTCAAACACCAATCAAATGTCTGTTATTCATTTAAAACTGAATGTGAAGTTAAGAAAATGATGAGGTAAAATTACTCAGACAATGTATTTTACCTCTTTATGACAGGTAGAAATGAAAGACAAATCTGTCTATAAGGAAAGTGTGATAGAATTTTGAAGAAATGGTTATAAATATCCTCATCAGATGCTCTGACCAGAAACTATTTTTTTTCCTGTATTGAAGCTGTTAATGTCTGATGGATTTGAAAGTAGTCCTCATACTCAAAATAAATCTATAATTATTTTTCTCTATTAGTTCATATATTGCATTGTGCTACTATTGTTTTTGTGATAATATTGTATATGAGCCAGGTCTGAAGTTGACTATAGAAAATTGTGAGATCAGTGCACTTTCAATGCATTTTCTTCTTAGTGAATTCTTTTCTAATCAGACCAGCATTTATTAGATTGGAATTGAGGTAAAAAGAGTTGCAATGAACTACTAGTTTCCTTACAATGTTGTTATACAATAATTCCTTTGATTATCCAAAACAGACCCTATATATATATTTATATATAAACTAATAAATTTTATCAGTTATGTCTTTAACATCCATGTTTAACAAATTTCTCTACTTAACAGTCAAAACCTTTCGGCAGTTATAAATTAATCATTTATTTTTTTAGAAAACTGAATCGACTGAACACTAAGAAAAACTTTCTTTAAGACTATCAATCAATAATTGCAATAAAAAATGGCAAATAACATTTCTCCAAGAATCTTTTTGAGAAATATGGGAAGCAAAACAACATTAAATCTGAGATTTGATGATTGTAGGGGATAAGCATTCCTGATTCAAAGGATTAATGTCATTTCTTCATTATTTAAGTTTTTTCTTGCTTGAGGCTAAACAAACAACATTAGCATAAAGAATATCTTGTCTGAACAGAACTGGCTGTATCCTCAGCAAGCCTCCACCAGTTGAAGGGACAGGAATGTTATTTCTTAGTAAGTATCTTATCACTGATGCCTTTAGAAATAAATTTTATAATTTTTCATATGGAATATTTAAACAAACACAGGGGTTGAAGATTTTCTACTTAACCCCACTGTAAGAGGGATAATCGGAAGTGTCTCTTAATTTCTCACAAACACTAGTAGAGTTTTAAATAACAGGCTTACACAAATAAAATACAAAATTAAGACTGATTAAAATGTCTTATCCTGTCAATCAAGTATTGATTACAATTACCATGTGTTTGAAATCAACATTTTGCTTGTATTTTCAATCAGTACTATTGTCAAAATAGCTATATGAGTATATGTAAAAAATGTCTCACACCAATGTTTGCAAAAATACAATAGAAAGAGATAGAAAGGCAAGGTTTGAAAGGTCAGTTTAAAAGTATTGAATCATTTGATATTAAAATAAAATTAGTTCCATTCAAAGTATATCATCCACTGTCTCTTCCACTTTTCAAAGCAACCTGAAAAGTTCTCTTTTCAGTTCTACATCCCCACTCCTTAATATTATCTAGAGCAGGGGTTTCCAATCTTTTTGTTCTTCTGTACCCCTTTGGTATTTTTTTAGATTCCTGTGTACCCCTAAAAATTGAAGATGAAAAAGAAAACCAACAAAATTTTATTATCATTGTTTTTTTCTTAGAGTCAATTACTCAAAGCATAAGTGAATTAAACAAATGTAATTTATTAATTTATAAAATAGTTTGATCCTTCATACATATTTTTTGAATGATTATTAAGTAAAAATACACAAAACTATTCAAAACTATGTACCAATAACCAAAACTAAGAAATACTAATGAGATGAATGGCCTTTTTTTTAATTTTTTTTTTTAAACAATCTCATTTGAGAGAAGAGAGTGTGTGGTATTGATATGTTAGCAAGCAAAATGTATTTCTTATTTTGGATATTCTTGTTTCTTTCAGTTATTTTTCTTTTATGTGTAATAAACTATTTAGGCAACTTCTACCTACAACAAGGTTACAGCAACAGTGCTGGCAACAAGTAACATTGTTAGACCTTTATTACTAGCTGTTAGTATCAAAACTAAGCAACTGTGACTCAGGCCAATGTACGGTGCCATCAACCATAGTCTCAAGTTAGTATACATGTCCCATACCTGATCTTTCAGGTCCAGTATAGATACAGATTATGGCAGCAGGAAGTTTCATAAGAGTGAAAATTCACTCTACTCTTGATATAACTTAATTAAAAGTTTTGCTTACTAAAATGAAAAAACTGAAAAAAAAATGTATTGTGCAATCTGGATGGTGATTATATCATGTATTGTACAGTAATGGTTATTTCCCCAGAGTTAATGTACCACAGGAGGTACATGTACCCTGGTTAGAGAGTTCCAGTGGTGATTTTATGCTAGGAAAAGTTCAGAAGTTACAGGAGGACAATTCTGGCTGACAGATCACAATGATGTGATGGTTTTGTAAAAAAAATATAAAGTATCTACTCACTAGGCAACAGTCACACAGTATTGTCAAACTCACCTAGTAATGTCTCCCTACTGACTGAGTGACCCCTATAAGTTGGTTAGTTAGATTTTGTATAGCATGTCAACTCTGAGTTGTCATATTATACCAACCAGATGAATACATATATTATACAGACAAACTGGAAGGAGGCTCTGCAGAAATCTATAACTTGGTATATGACTCCACTCAGGTTGAATTTTTTAATATGTTCCATATATGACCTGCAATCATCTATGAACAATCTTGTTAAATGGAAGAAAGAGAGCGATCAAACTTGTCCCCTGTATAAGGAAAATCCCCAAACATTGGAACATGTTCTTAGTTCTTGTAAAACAGCTCTTGTCAATAGAAGATATACCTGGAAACCTGTTTTGGACGAGCTGGTCAAAATTATAAAGAAATATATGAAGTCATTTAATTCAACCCAGAAATTTGCCGCAGAGGGAAAAAATATACGTCAGCTCAAAGCATACAAACAATTATCTAGCTATACCCAGACAAAATCTCTTTAGCTCTGATGGTATTTGGGAGATATCTACAGACCTTCCCGGTTGGTGTAATGATTACCCCAAAATAATATCAAGCAAGAGTTTGTGACCAGATAAACTTCTTCTATCAATGGTGAACTATAAAATCATCCTCTTAGAATTAACAGTACCATATGAAAGCCAGATGGAACAAAGCCACGATTATAAAACTAATAAATATGAAAATCTAAAGTCAGAGTTGGTAAAGGAAGGCTATAATGTAATTATTAGAGCAGTGGAAATTAGAGCAAGAGGTTTCATTGCAGGCACTCTGTACCAATTTCTGGGCCAAATTGAAATCCAAGGGTGTAATGGGACCAAAAGTATAAAATGTCTGATAGAAGTAACTGAAAATAGTTCTATGTGGATATAGAAAAAAAGAAATGTTTCATGGAGCATTTCAGCAAACATGACATGACTGAGCGTGAATGCTTAATGAGGTTCATGCTTATTCTCAGAATATGAGGTTTGCCATTTTTTCGTAAATGTAATTTCATCGTTGGATATTTGAAGTAATATATCTACAATACACTAGAAATACTAGTATATTGTTATAATAGGGTCTCACATCAGTGAGGCGGGCCAGTGTGCAAGTGAAACCGTTGAGAGGAAGGTCCCAAAATGGTGCACATTCTTTCCTGATTAATTTAAATGTGAATTTGAGAGGAAGACATTCAAAAGAAATTCCAATGAAATCATATGCCATAGAGAGGCTAGGTGGAAGTGTCATTGGCATGAGGAGCACTACACATTCAGCTCGCTTCAGATGAGTTTCAATTTTTTTGCAAGTAATTTTCTTCTCTATACAGATACAGTTTTCTTTTATACTTTGTTTCTATAGTTTGAGTGGCTCAGTTTGAAGTAGCCACGTAAGAGACTATCTGTTTATGCATGCACATTTATGTCACCTGATTCAAGTTACATTAAGCCACTAGTTATGAAGATATTGAAAATGGCTGGATATATTCTGGATAGACATACTTGAAAGTGTGCAACTAAAACATTAATAAATTTCTATTAAAAAAAAAAAGAAATTATCACAAGAATGTTTTGTTTGCACATAACAGTGGATATCTTTATTATCGACTTTTTCTCGTGTTTTGTAATTATTTTTATATATACCTAATATCAAGAAGCAATATAATTTTGTTGGATGCCTGCTGGCTATGATTTATATCAATTAGCAAATATAGAAACCAGGGAAAGTGAGATGATCCATTTATGAGAGTGTCTTATAAAGTTCCAAGCCTGATCAAGAAACTTTTAACAAAAAAAAAAAAAAAAAAGGAGATTTTTGGTCAGATTTTGAGAAGTGAATTGGCAAGAACTTTTCATCAACTTCTCATATGATTACAAAAATTAAAAAAAAAAGCATTTCACTTTTATTTGGAAAATATCTCAGTCTACTAATCTGTTTTGATGAAATTAACTTAGAATATATTTTTCTTTCATGAATCATATGACACAGGTTTTAATACAGAAAAAGACACATTTTATAATATCTTTGTAATTTCTCTTTTCTTCTATTTTAACTGGCATTTTTTATTGGCTTTTACTTCTAGTTTTGGTGATCATTTTTCAATTACCATTAAAATTCCAACTTCCAAATTTATTTACAGATTACTGTTGATAGAAATTAACCTCTCTTTGGTTTCATCTGAAATATTCTATTTTATCTGACATTTAATGAATTATAAAAGCTTGAATATTACAAAATCAGGCACTAACAGCATGTATGTTTTTAGTCAAAGGAGTTTTTATGACCTTCTCATGCAAAATATTTCATTGCAATGTTTTATTTGCAACAATAGAAAAAGTTTTTTTTAATTTAAAAGGAAATTATAAATAACAACTGATATTCAATATTTGAAATGTCTTTCAAATACTTATTTGCCCTTATTAC
Organism: Ascarosepion bandense; assembly: GCA_037127315.1. Classification (NCBI taxonomy): domain Eukaryota; kingdom Metazoa; phylum Mollusca; class Cephalopoda; order Sepiida; family Sepiidae; genus Ascarosepion; species Ascarosepion bandense. The sequence goes on from JBBBDQ010001338.1 coordinate 1,517,103, forward strand.
TATTGCTTCTAGGTCTATATTGGCTATTTCATAGATTTTTGTTTTGTTAGGGGGTTCTTTTTATAGCATCACAATTTCAAACAATCCCTACCCTACCAATTTAAAGAAAAGATACATGCACACATATTTACTTCAGTTTCTCAATGACTGACAGTTTTATGCTACAGTATGTTGGTTTGTTGTTTTTGTTTTGTGGTATATCAACCTCTATGGGTTATTTAATGCTGAAATCTAAATATTTTGATTTTGATTGGTTGATTTTGTTTAACCACATACCAACCTCTCTGGGTTATTATTTAATGCCAAAATCTAAATATTTTGTATGCAATTCTTACTTTTGAGAGATAATGATGATTTTATTGACAAGTGTTAGGAGAAGATTATTGCCATACTTTATTATAGTAAAGTATTTAACTGCACACCCATTTGAGCAGAATGTGATACACAGTTAATTACCATACATGATATATCATGTCTCTTTCAATCCATGACTGACTAGGCAGAAGATTTTCCTGCAGTAGGTGCCCATTTCTTTCTGTGATAGACTGGTTGTCAACCAAGGCTATAGAACCCAATTTGTCCTGCTATTCAATTCATAACTGGAGGGAGAAGAGATGAATTCATACCTTTTCCAAGGACATTTGTACATAAGTGAATGAAATGAATTCAACTGGAATTTGAACTCAGTTCTGATTTCTTGTTCTAAGCCAATATCCACTGCACTACAGAGTCAGGTTTAAAGCCCACATATGGATGAGATGCAAAAATTGCTCAAGCAACCCTAGCACATACCCTTTTGAAGAAACATCAAGTACCAGTTAATGTCCCCTGAGTGAGAGGTATTGTCTTGGGGGAGGGAAGCATTCCTAGTAGTATTGAGCATGTTATATTAAATTTCAACTATCTGGCCATCTTCTGTTGTTGAAAAGATTAAAACTCTTATGGTGTTAAATTTTATTTGAAACTTAACATTCCCCCATTTGCATACATTATTTTTTATACAACAGCAGATAATGTCTTATTTACAGTGATTTGCATACAATTTGTAAACATGGGTGAATTATCTGTTGGTAACATTTCAATACAAGAAATAAACAAATAATGTCTTGAGATAATTTGCTTACTGACTTTATCAAACATTAAATTTGTACAAAGAAATTAACAAATCATTCCCAAGAGAAAATTTCTAGATTCTGAAAATAGTGGGAAAAAAACAACTTGTTTAAAAAAAAAAATATGTGCAGGAGATATATATATATATTGATTCTGTCAAACAATTCAACGAGAAACTGAAATAAGAATAACTGTAAATAGGGAAAAAGGATCCCAGGTGCTTTCTCTGAATGCAAAACCTGACTGAACATGATTACAGAGTATAAATAGAGTTTATTTATAAAGAAAGTATGGCTTCTAAGCTGAGGTTCATTTTAAGCCTACTGCAACTATTTGGATAGATTAGGGTTTTATCAGGGCCTGAAGACAATAAAATGATCAATTAAGAGAACCTAAAAAAATTCAAATAATATAATCAGAAATGTCAAAGAAATAACCAGATAAGAATTGAAAATAAAATTATTCTTGTATGTTTTAATTTTTAAATAGGCTCTCAATCACTGAGAATTGATTATTTAGAGTCATGCACAAATTTATGAAGTAAAAGGCAAAGAAAATGATAAAAATCCTACTTTCTTTTTCTTCCTGGAATTAAAATTAAATATTCAAGAAATACAAAAATATTTACAAAGAAATTTAATCGGTTAAATGAATTTTACTACTTTTATGTTAAAGTTATATAAGATTATTAAAGGCAAGAGCAAAACTGAATAAAATAAATTTTTGAAATATTAAATGCTCAATTTGTTTTTGTACTGTTGCACTAAATAAATCATTTAGCATAATTCTCACTCCACAAAAAATAAATAAATAAATAAAAAAATGCATTCTTTTATATGTTACTTTATTTTGGAAGAAAATTTATATATACAAGCAAAAAGTTTTTCTAGGAAGATAAGTATAGGCATTTTGCTGCAAGTTAATGTATAACACATTAGTTTCACAGATTAATCTCTTGTTTTATCCTAAGTGTTCCTATACTGATAGCCTTGTGTCAGACCAAGATAAGTAAATACTGATAATAAAATAAATGTGGCAAATTTTTATAAGACCAATTTTTATAAATAAAATATGAATTATGATGAAGGACTCTTGAAGAACAAAGAAAAAATATTTAATAGATTTGCTTCTGTTACCAAAGTCTGTATGTGTTAAGGATGTGAAAGAATAAAATATCAGTTTCCAAAAAGGGTAGGGTATCACACCACCACTCCACCCCATTCCATTCCATAAAAGGAGGAACAGACATTGGCCAGTTATTTGGGTTCACAGAAATGATATGAGCTGTGTGTGTGAAAAGTAGTTGTAAGCCTGATGGAATTAATGCAGCCATTAGCAGATTAAAAAGCAACAAATAATGTGCCACATGAAGGGGACACTGAGTAAGAAATAATGGCAATAGTGACCGGGGTGGGGTGGGGGTGGATTGGATAGATTCTAGAGAAGAGGCTTTTCTCTTACCAAACCCTGTCACTGCAAGCAAATACTGTCTGGTATAATTTGATCAGCACACTGATGAGTCACTGATTGATTTAATATTCAGATTCAACTCCTCTCCTTCTTGTCATGGTATTGACAGAAAAGTCTAAGGTTTAAGAAAGAAAGTTGGAAAGGCTAAGGGGTGCAGATGGAAGGCAGGGAGAAAGGAGGGGAGGGGGCAAACATTTGCAGAGACAAAGTCATATCAACATCGTTTTTATGAACATGCTGGAATGTTTTTAGCATTTGAATCACTCGTTGACAAGCACCAAATCACATCAAAAGCAAATTCCAACAGGCCAAAGTATGGTCTTTGAAGAAAATAGAATGTCTTTGAGAGAAAACAAAAACAAAACAGTAAAATAAATTTCTACTCTACTAAAATTGCAGAAAGGTCAGTTATTGCTCATTTAAGACAGAATGCCAATAAAACACTATCTGCTGATATGAAGAGGAAATACAATGTCAGTAAAATAAATATTGTATATATTCATGTATAAGTCTTTTAAAACCAAAGTTTAAAGAATGGTTGGGTCCACCTCTATACAAGCAAAAATTTTGTTAGGTTAAAATAATAACTAGGAGAAGATCTTAGCAATAAAATATAGAATATTCTCAAATTAAAAAAAATCTATGCATTAATATCATAGTACCTACGTGTATCATGTTCTAGAAAGAAATATGAATGTACGCACAGGCACAAAAGATTTAACATAGGAATGCTGGACAACGTACACAAGCACGCATGATAAATGAAAGAAAATTTCAGACAGGAAATAGAAAATGAAAAGAAAATTACTGTAAATATATATATATAATCTATTATAAAAAAAAAAGGAGAGAGAAAGAGTTATGTACTTATAGTGTTTTTGTGCTTTAAATAATAATTTCAAGTCTTTCTTTGCTGTCTTCATCTTGATTCTCCTTCAACGAAGATTTTTCATCCATTTATTTTATCTAATTGGTCCTTCAATTCTCGCTGTGAACAACATAGCAAGTGGTAGTCCTTATATTATACCACAGTAATACCTACCTAGTAATAATAATAATAATAACAACATAGTAATACCCACTAGTCATACTTTTACTGTAATGAATGAAATTAAATGTATTTTGTAAATGAATATTTCCAGAGAAGAAGAGAGACAAGCAATCCATAACCATAAGAGAGAACAAATGCAAACAAGGAGGAATGATATGAATGAAGAAGAGCAACAACTTTATGATTGTTATTGCAATATTTTTCTAAAGTTGTTAAGTTCAAATATTTAATGATACAATAGAGGAATTTCTATGGATATTTTACTCTCATTGAATAAGCACATGGCAAAATCTATCATTAATTAAAGAATTAAAAATCATCAGAATATTAAAATAAGAAAACCATGAAATTTTCACAGGTTAAAACTAATACATATTAATGTTTTTTTTTTTGTTAGGAGAGCCCTTAAAATTTACAGAGGTACTGACAACCATTGAGAAATGGTTAGAGATTCAAAACAAGAAATTGGCAAGTCAAGTTCAAATTCTAGTCAACATTCACTTTACGTTCACAAATACTCTTGAGGAAAGCATGAATTCTTCTCTTCTACCAGCTATGGTTTGAATACTGTTCGGACTGTTGTTCTCATCTTTATGAGTATGCTCTGGTCTTCTACAGGTGCTAGTAATTTTGAATCTAATCCTTTATTTCAATCACTGGAGTATATCATTCTCATTCCATGTGCAATGCCACTTTTGAATGCCGTGTAGTTATCTCCCTTTAACTCAACTCTCTAAGTTATTTGTTTACTGCTGCTGTAGCCAGGTATTGAACTCACAACTCTTTTGGTCAAGTCACTGGAACTAACTAACACCTATATCCACTGGACCATGTGTTCTCAATTGGTTACTTCCAGTAACTTGACTTAAAGAGTTGTGAGTTTAATACTTGACTACAGCAGTGGTGACCTGGCTTTCCTAATTCCCACGCTTCTCTTTTCCCTCCTACTCCTCTCCCCATTTTTTCCAATTCCTTTTAACTTATTATCATGTAAGGTCCTCAGTTAAAAATGTTACTGATTCTATCTCAAAAGAACTAGGGTTAAAGAAGATACTACACTTTAATCCCAGTGAAAAAAGCATCACGTTTGTTTAGACAAACAAATAGAATAAAATCCTAATTAACTTAAAGAAAATACGCAATATTTTTTTTAAATTCCCACATTTCATAATAATAAAAAGTAAACATTTTGCCTTTGGTACTCAGGGCTTCAGTTTTATGACTTATACAGTCATATAAACAGGGAATATTTTATGAGTTTTTTTTTGTTTTTTTTAATTTACCACAAATTCTAAGGCATTGTTACCCCAATTTATTGTTGTACGAGCCTCAAAAACAGGATGGAGCATTCAGAAGGTATTCTGAAATAAATATAAGCCACTAAAACCCAAATTTAAATTTCATTCACTGATTCTATTTTCCTAAGGTTAACCATTAAGTCAACTCTACATGAATATATAAGTTGCTGTGTCCATTTCTGGGTCAAAATAGGTTGAGTCTATCATACATTTTATTGATCCTTGTGTTTTAATTAACTGAAATATTTATGTGCAATAGTCTATTAGAAGAGGCCTGTTATAAAATGCCTATATCCATTACCTAATGACTGCTCTCAACCAGAATTGACTATACTTAATTTGAATAGGGCTTAAATAACCATAACTGATTGTAAGCCTCTAATATTTTTTTTACTCAGGTCAGAGGTTAATGTTCAGGTCCTGGTATAAGTTAGGGTTTTGAATGCTAGCAACAACATTTAATTGCATCAACTCACTCTACAAGTGCTGCTGGTACCATGTAGCCTTGTACTAATTGATGCATGGTCAAATCATCAGTGACTAAACTGTTTTTTCCAGAGAAGGGTGGCTAGACATTCAGATGAATTAAGAACAAGACCTTCTAAAAGATGGATGAACCTTGTAAGGTCACTGGTCATTTAGCACAATTTGATAGGTCAGGCTCCATAATTATGTATGCAACAAATACAAGAATAACATGGCATGGATGGACGGCTTCCTAAAATGAAGGTGATGGCCAGAGTGGATGATTCCTGTGATGGAAACAACTACTACACATTCATGATCAAGGCAAACCTGGGGGACACTGGCCTTGGTTTAATATAAAGAGGGATAGGTTCTGCCATGTCTATTTGCATGAGATATGCTACACATGAATGAATATATCTCCAGTTTTTAACCCAGATATATTGAGAAGTGTTTAAGTGCTCAGCTGTGCCACAATCTTATGACCACACCCAACAATGGGACTGATGGTGGTGATGACTAAAATTTGAGATTTAAGAACTTGTCTTGAGAGTTTGAATTGAACATTGGCTATGTGACCAAGTCAGTGGTAATACTATTGTAAAACACATAACCCTGAAAATACACCAATATGGAAGGTATTTGGTTTTAAACATAGCTGAAGGGAGCATAAAAAAAAACTATGTATCCATGTAAAAGACTATCCCTACATGGATTACTCTAAAAATATATGAACCAATAATGGTTATTAGTAAAATGATAACAACTGCTAATGGTTAAAGAAATAAAACAAAGTGTCATGAAACTATACTTTTATCAGATGTGGTTCCTATAAAATATAAAATTTTTATGCTACTATCTCCACCGCTACTAAAATGCTGACAGTTATTACAATGAATGTTGGTTGAGCAATAGGAGGTTAATTATAAATTTTTAAGGAGTCCAAGGCAATCTAGATTTACTGGTTCTAAGACTGAAGTAATGGCAATATATCAAATATCAAAGTAAATAAATAATGTTGGATAAATTATACAACAGATTTTCTATAAGACAAAACACATGTATCAAAGACATGTTCCCTTTTGTCTGAATATAATGCACAACAGTTTGAGAGGTGTCTGCTGAATTAAAACCATAAATAACTTTAATAATTAAAGCCTGTAGGAGGCACATAACTTCTTTTAGAAGCAAGGTTCATCTTCTTTGTAGCCACATTTGCCTCAACCTACAGGTACTGAGATTATCCTGAGAACTTACTTTTAAATAAAATGTTTTTAGTTGTAATTTTTTTCTGATTCTTTTCATGTCATGAAAATACCAGTCTCAAAACAGCCATAAATTCTTTTTTTAAGCATCTTTTAAAAAGACTAAACACAGCCTACATAGTGTCAGAGTTTATTGCATTGTACACTTTGAAAAAGTATATGGAGATGACTAAGGATGTCAAGAATGCTACTGTTTATTTTCTCACAAATGCATTTACAGCACAAAGTAGATATCTTTGTCTTTCTTTGCTCTTTAACCATCAAAAGGCTAACAAGATATGAGAATAGCTATCTTATGAATAGAATGTGTGTGTGTGTGTGTGTGTATGTATATATATATATATATATATTTAGTATATCAAGGCAGCAAGTAATTTTCTAAACATATGCTGTTAAATATGAGACAATGAATGTCTATTATGTTTAATCATGAGCCGTTCTAAACGTCATATTTTTGCTTTAATTTCAGTTGAAAATAAAGACAAAAATTCTCCAACATGCGTTTATTATTTTTGGTAACTATTGCCGTTGCCAAGCAGAGTTTTATGTCAACACAAGATAAAATCATCGGTGATGGTAGATTTTATAATATTTCAGTTTAAACTACCTCTCTGAAGATGGCTCATGTGAGCCGAAAGCTTAGAAGAAAACCAAGAAATAATTATCCAAATGTTGGAGAATTTTTGTCTTTATTTTCAACTGAAATTAAAGCAAAAATACGACGTTTAGAACGGCTCATGATTAAACATAATAGACATTCATTGTCTCTTATATTTAATAGCATATATATATATATATATATATATATATATATATATATATATATATATATATTGTGAGGAAAACTCAACACGGTTTTCCTCTCAATATTTGCTCTGGATAATACTCGTTGAGTCCAGTGTTTTTATCTCATTGATATTTTATATGGGTTGCCATTCTCTACTATATATATATATAAATATATATATATATATAAAAACACATATACATATTTTTTCCTTAGAAAGGTAATGTTTTCTGGCCAACACCTCATTAGAAGAATCACTGCTGATGAGTAACACGAAACACAAAATAATAGACAGCCTGGGAGAAAATGAGGGACTATGATTAAAATACAATTTAATAACAGTTACTTTTTTTAAGAAAAAAAAATGTATTTTTGTCTGTTTAAATCTATTGATAAGTTCTGTTGCATTGGACACTTTATATATATATATATACGTAAACTCCACTCTTCAATGAGTTTTCTGCCAAAAAATGGACACAATATTTATTATCATAGATTCAACCTAAAACGTGCTTGAACTATGCAAAAGTATAGAACAATGGGTAAAAAGGATCAATTATGCAGATTTGATTCCAATAGTTGCTTGTTTTATTCATCAAATCAATTCACACATATTTTTGCCCTGAAAAAGACATTTTCATGGAAATACAATCCATTCTGTAAGTTATTTTTCAAAAACATCTTCTACTTCTATGATTGCCTTCATCCTGAAGGTGATTATTTCCTTCCACATCTCCATATCTCTTGTAGCTCTTAACACCCTTTCTCTTATTACCCCCTCCAAACCCTGCTCTGCCATTGATTTTCTCAAGCCCATTAAGTATGTCATGCATTGCTTTGCCCTGTCTCTCTTTCCAACCTGTGAGTATCAGATTCTCCAAGCCCTCCTTTCTCATTACATCCTAGAAACTTCTGCTGTCTTTTCTTGATGTCAAGTTTCAGTTTGTTTTTTGTGTCCATTCTTTCCAAAACTCATTGTTGCTCAAATGTTTGGTCCATGGTATCCTCAGCATCCTTCTGTAGAACCACATTTTGGTTGCTTCAAGTTTTTCCTTCATCTTTGATGAGATTGTCTAGCATTTGCTGCCTAACTGAAGGCCAGACATCAGATAATAATCAAGTACTCTCTTCTTTGTTTCTAGTGAAATTTTTCTGTCTCTCAATACTTTACTCAGCTTTTGGAATGCATCCTTTGCCAGCCAATATGCCTTTGGATCTCATTGTCACACTTACCATCCTCTGTTAGAACACTTCCCAGGTATTTAAATTTCTGTACCTGCTTGATTTTAGTATCCCTGGCCTGTAGCTGGCATATTGGGCTCCTCTTTTTACTGATGACATGCATTCAGTTTTCTTGTAATTTATGTTTAGTTCTTTCTTTTTACTTTCCATAGATAACTTTTGTAGAAAATCTTACAGATTCCTTTGACTAAACAGTTTCAGATGAAGAGGAGGAAGATTGTATCATGTCAGTCTTTCCAAGTGGGAAGAGATTTTTTTTTTCTTATTTCTTTAACCACTAGTAAGTATTGGTATTTTATTAATAGCCATCAACTGTTATTCTAATTTCAATTTTAGAATACCAATCAATGTATTTTCTTAGTAATCTATACTTGTGCATTGTGGTGCAGTGGCTATCAGTTTGGAACAAGAAATCGGGGAGCTGAGTTCGAATTCCAGTTAAATTCCTTACATTCACTTATACACAAATACCTTTGGGAAAGGTATTAATTCGTCTCTTCCCTCCAGTTATGGGTTAAATAACAGAACAGATTGGGTTCTATAGCCTTGATTGACAACCAGTCTACCACAGAATGTAATGACAACCTACTGCTGGGTAATCTTCATTCCAGTCAGTCATGTCTCGAAAGAGACATGATCGCCCAAGCGTGTATCACACATGCCACTTGACTGACTAACTGATAATTGTGCTACTGAACAAAAACAATTGAACCAGAATTTCTAAATTAGGTGCTTCTTTACTTTCTTAGTGGCCATAAATAAGACAACTAATATCAGATGTTTATTTATAGAATGTTGAGAGTAAACAGGTTAAAAAGAAATTTCTAAAAGAATTTTAAAAATTTAATCTAGAAATGCACAAAACAAAAGTATATTGCATTTGATGGAATCTAAAACCTATCTCACTAAAGAAAAAGAAAAAAGTCACTCAGAGATGTCTCCTGTGACTTTTAAGTTGAAATATTTAGTATATACTGTTTACCCAAACACAGTGGCTAGCCTAACTTCACAATGAAAATTAAATTCTTTTGTACCATTATATATGGCAATTCATTTACTATACAAATACGAAGATGAAATAATGGTCAATTTTTAACAATTAGGAAAAGAAAATCCGAGACTAAATTTTGGTTACAACTGATTGTATCATTTTTGCACAAACCCCCTTTTCAAAGAACATGAATCTAACTTTCCCTGGACTTTGGTTATTCAGTATTTATCTGCACTATTGTTCTAGTCAGTGGTATGCTACAGGGGAAGACAAATAAAAAAAGAATGTGTAAATTATCAATAGATAATGCAGTAGCTATCTACTCATGCAATAAAATATAAGTATCCATGTTCAGCTTTGATTAATGAAGGCAAATAAGAAAAGGTTTTTGTCACTTTCATTAAAAAGAATTTAATTCTGCATTTAAACTGATTTTGAAAATCTCCTCCTAATTTAAAATATTTAAATCCCAACTAAGGATTCAATTTTCAGATTAGCAATAAATACATGATTTAAAAATCACTGAACTATTATAATTACTGACTTGATGATAAAAAATAAACCAAAAACTTGTTTGATACAAGAAACTAATACTTATTAAGCATTATTAATACTATAATGATATTATTATATAATAATACTATTATATTAATATTATTGAGTATTATTATTTATGATCCCAAGGAACATAGTTTTAGCTCATTTAAAATATCTCCCCGACCAAAATTCATTGAATCTCCAAATGATTTATATGAAATTGCTAAAAACAAATGCTCCTTTGGAAATCCATAATAGCTGTTTGGGTGTTCTTGTAACATCTTTTGAAAGATAAACTACCTGCACACAAAGTTTTTCCTGAATTCAATAAACAAATATTTTTGGTAAAATTTAGCATAATTTACTTAGATGAAATTTTGCTGTCTATACATAATTATTAAACAAATATTGGTAAGAGCAAAATTAAACCAGTCAGTAAACAATTACATTAAAAAAGTGCTCAATACATATTTAAAGAAACATTTGACATGTAGAGTTTTTAAATATTCAAATAAGGAAGTTTTAAAATGTTTATTTATTGATACTGTAATCAGCTTATTTTCCTAATTTGAATATATATATATATATATATATATATATATATATTCTCTAATTAGGAAGATCAGGTGATAATGCTACCATGATTTCAACCTTTTGAATGCTTCTTTAAATGCATAACAGGAATTTTAAAATAAGAAAAGAGTTAACCAAGACTAGCAAAATAATATTGCACATAATTTCATTCAAGTTTGTACAAGCCCAAAATGTATTCGAATTTTCCTTATTAGAATATTTAAAAGCTCTACATGTTAAATTTTTCTTTAAATATGTATTGAGCACTTTTTGATACAAATGTTTACTGGTCTAATTTATCTCTGATTAATAATTATATATATATATATATATTATCCTACATCTATGGTATGACTCAAAGTTTCATGCGTTATGGAATCATCAGGTGCATATTTCAAACTGACAGTTTAATAGATTTGAATTTAAGTTCACTCAATGTTCATGGAAATTAAATCTTATGAATTTAAGTTACTGCTTTTTTGATAACAAGATTCAAAATTTAAATATTCTAAACTTACATGAAGATAAAAATTAAAATAAAAAATATTAAAAATAATAAAATGCAGGAAGAAGAAATCAAAGGGGCATAAATCATCAGATGTAAATTTAAATATTCAAATATTACATGTAGATAAAAAAAAATGTAGAGAAAATTAAAATTTTTAAATTATAAATAAAAAGAAAAGAAAAGAAAAATGAAAAAAAATATTTAGAATTAAGAACTAAAAATTAAACAATGTAGGGAGCAAAAATAAAAGATGACATTCATAACTGTTCAAAGTAATATTGCGCAAGAAAAAAAGAAAGATTCAAACATATAGGGGGATCTATATCAATTTTGGTCTAAGAATTTGAGTATTTTTTCTATGACAGCATGTGATTATTAAATCACTTTTTTATTAAGCAAATTAGGATTATTAATATGGTTTAAGATGACAAGTTTTTCTAAAAGGCATAGATTATATTTATCTACTCCTCCATTGTAAGGTTTGGATTTAGCTACAATATTTATGCCAGGTAATAATTAAGTTCTTGTTTTTTAATTTCCAATAATGTATGGATAAAGCAGTACTTTTGCTGTATTTTCTTTTATTTAAAGATAACATGAGGTTGTTAAATCTTATCTTTCACCTGTTAGAAGTACTTCCAAAGTAAAATTTAACATTGTTATCATCTGAATGAATTCAAGCTCTTTTCGAACATGGCCATTCAATGGGCAAGTTTTATTTTGTTGACAAAACTTGTCATCTTAAACTGTATCAATAATTCTAAATTGCTTAATAAAAAAATTTGAAATATGCACCTGAAGATTGTGTAATGCATGAAACTTCAAGTCATGTCATAGATGTAGGATAATATGCATGTATATATATATATATATATATATATATATATCACAAAATGCAACAAAAAAAGATGATGTGGAGTATGCAACATAATAATAGAAGGAAAACACTTCCAGTTTGAAAATGCAACTACATTTGAAATAAAATCAGATCTGAGCTGCAACTCGAAAATGCGACAAATGTACAAAGATATATGTGTGAGCGACACAAAGCTTGAATAATAGAATTTCCCTTCATAGAAGCAATATAAGATTATCACATAACAGGAAATTATGTTTCCCAACATTTGCATAAATGTAGTGATGGCAAATTCAAAGTTATACCTATATATCAAAACACAGATTATGAAATATTAATAATGCAGGAAGAAAGGTTCATCAAAAAATACAAGTCTTTGCTCAACAAAACAACATGAAAAACACACACACACACCGAAAAACATACAAACACATATATACATACGCACACACCAAATTCAAAAGATAACCCCAAACAATAAAAAAAGAACCAGATGACCCATAAAAAACAATTCTAAAACAAAGATGAAATAAAAAACACTCACATACACATAGACACACACACCAAATTCAAAACACCGTCAAAGCAATAAAGAACAACCAACTGACCAATGAAAAAAATAATAGATAAGCAAAGGCGACTAGAAGATAATTTTAACATACTAAAAAGGTAACCCCGGACCCAAATCATTTCAAATTGGAGTAAGCACTTGATTCATTCATCTGTTTATTTATTTATCTGTTTATCCATTTATACACATGCTGATCTGAGAAAACACAAACCATTCAACGTGCCAACATTAGATTTATTTTATCTTATTTTATTTTATTTTGCTATTTTATTTATTTTCTTATTTTTTCTACTTAATTACTTATAAAACAACAAGTTGGACATCAGAAACAAAAGGAACTCGATAAGTAAAGCCGCAAATTTATTCGCCTGAAGAGAGTCAATTTTAAACTTGAAACACATGTAGCATCACAAATACCATTATGGACACTTAATGTAACATAACATGTATAATAACAACAACAATATACACTTTAAAGAAAATGTTAACAGCTTCTCACTTTTTATTCTATAATTTTATATATATATATATATATATATATATATATATATATATATATATATATATATATATTACAGCTCAGTTCATACATTGAGCACTTATTAACACCTGAATAATAATATTATACATATGTATACCCTCATATGTATATTTATTAAGTCTATTTCTCTCTAAATATATATATATATATATATATATATATATATCATCCCAAGTCTATAGCATGATTTGCAGTTTCATGTAAATTCATGAAAATCTCTTTCTAACTTCATAATAAGCACCTGATGATTGCATAGTGCATAAAACTGAGTTGTGTTATAGATGTAGGGTAATATGTATATTTATTAATATATACTTAATAGCTCTGTTATATCACAACATGCACTGTTTTATTAACACCAAAAAAAAAAAAAATATGTATGTGTGTATACTTGCATCCATATATACATATATATAAATAACACTAAAGAGAAAGAGAGAAAACATTTAATTGTTGTTACCATGGTTTCATAGCAACCTGATCATTACAGTTTTTAAAACGATCTAGGCTAAAATTGACAAAATCTGTTTCTATAATCACATGAGTGTTTCTTCTTTTTTTTTTTTTTTTTTTGACAGTTCAAAAAATTTCTTTGATTAGAAACTGTCTTCAACTGAAGATGAGTCAAAATTGTATAGGAACCTCTCCTATTATACAAAATGTGCTCAACTCTTTGTTCTTGTTGGTGGCAATTGTTAAGTTGAAAACATTAAGACAGTCTTCAGAGAGAAATAAAACTGGAACCTGACATGCTAGGAAGAAAAGCAAGAGTAAAATACTCAAGGGAACTAAAAATTAGGAAAGATAAGCAAGTCAATGAAATAACAAATAGTTTCAGTTCATGGGACTCCATCCTGTAAGGTTTACAAATCAATCCTTAGGTAATACTTTATTTTTCAATTATCTTTAGAAGTTCTGTGTGTGTGTGTGTGTGTGTATATATATATATATATATAAATAAAATAAATTTTGATGTTCAAAACTGTTGAATGACCATTTCAGCATGAGATCCCTAAGAGAGATTTCACATCTCATCGGCAACTACCACATTTCAAAATGAAATAAAGAAATAAAAAATAAAGGTTAAGAATTAAAAAATTTACGTCACAAAAAAAATTGGTTAGCAATCAATGTCTATATTTAGATTTTACTTTTAGATAGAGTTGCAAGTGAAAAAATTGGAAAATTTGGCTTTGTCTAGCTTTACAAAGGGAAAGGATGGAATATGAAGTGGTTTTAAATTGAGAATTGGGTTAAACAAAACAGAAGGAAAGGGAGGGAAGGAGTAAGAAGGATAAAGAAAAAAAAAGAAAAATTTCCATATTTTAGAGACGCTCGATATGTGTCAAATGAAATTGGTGTTTATAAATGGGTTAAAGTATTGGAAAAAAGATTTTTAGAAAAAACATATTTAGGGGAAAAAAGTAGATATATGATTTAAATAAATTTAAGTTAATCTAATTAATGATAAATCTAGATATAAATAAAATAAAATAAAAAATAAAATAAAAATTTAATTAAAAAAAAATTTTCTAAAAATTATTTAAAAAATTTTTTATAAAAATTTATGTTGTGAAAAAGATATATATACTTGCAGAAGAAATCAGGGGTTAACTTAGTAAAAGAATCTATATATTATAAAGGTAGATAATCAAAGAAGACAGGAAGAGGAAGGTAGAGGGGTTAAAATTACTATTTGAAAATTAAATTAATTTATCAAAAAAAATTAAATTTATATTTGCTCTACTAAAAACTAAAATTAGAATTTAAAATTTAAATGTTCACAAATTTCGCTCTATGGCGGTACTTACTAATGAATTCCTTTCTAAAATTCAGAAGTAGGTGCTGGTTTGGGTACTTTAATATTAGAATTTTTTTCTTGCAGACACAGATTCGTACATATCACAAAAATTCCTTGGAATACGGGCTGAACCTATCAGTCTCCAGCCCTTCTTCCTTCAATTTCCAGAATCTCTATGAAAGGGCTGTCTGGTATTTTTGACCTGGGTTTGAAAAAGAATACCTGTGATTGTAATATCTCTGCTTAAAAGGTCCCACGGACATACCAAGATAGGTTTGGTAATTATTCTTGTTGTTTGATGGAAAAATGTGAGCTTCATAAATTACCTGTGTAGATTTACATTTGCCCTCTTCCGGGCAGGCATCCACGGAGCTACAATTGCATTTATTTAAAATTCCAGACTCAGAGTCAGTATTACTTAAATTCATTAGAATATGTCTATTATGAGAATTTATAATGTTGTCTATATTTGAGGTACAAGAGTAGCTGATTTTTAGAGTGTTCCTATTAAAAATTTTTCATAGAGGATTATTGTTATTAAAATGTTTATCTACTAATTTGAGAAAATATTTACCAATATTGATATTAGTTAGTTTACAATAAGGAGGGTTAAACCAAATTATCTTTCTTTTTCTACAGTTTTTTTTATTTTTAGTTTTGGATGATTCGGGGTCTATTGTAGGTTTATTATATGTTAATTTGTTCTTAAATCCACTTTTTTGAAGGGCCTTATTGTAAATATCTTTACTTGCATTGAAAGTTTTAATGTTAGATGATAAATGGTTAATCCTATTATTTACTATATAGGGTATCTGTTTCATAATATTTTTGGGGTGTTTGGATAAAATATTAATATAAGTGGAAGAACTATTTTCTTTAAGAAAGGGCTGGTGGGATCCATCATTTAAATTAAGGGTGATATCTAGATAGTTTACAATTTTAAGATTAGAAGTAACTTCAACCTTAAAAATGAGGTAATTTAGGGCTCTAATTATTTTTTTGTGTATTCTATTCTTCATGTCAAGTTTCAGTTTGTTTTTTGTGTCCATCCTTTCCAAAACTTCATTGTTGCTCACATGTTTGGTCCATAGTATCCTCAGTATCCTGTGATACAGCAAATCAGGCCTGTTTGTGGATGATTTATATGTATCAACAATATTGATTAACAAATAAAATTATTCTTAAAAGAAAAACAAAAAAAAACATGACACTAGCAATAACAATACCACACAATTTTTTTTATTGTAACCAGATGTACAATAATTCTAAACAGGATGAAATTTCTATGAACAATCATTAAATATCATTTTTCTGTCATAATTACTGAAAAACTTATAATATATTACAGGAAATGGAAATCTGTAAACCTTATCACTAAGACTATATTGGACATACTGCCACCTCCTTGAGTAAACACCTAACATGTCACTTATCAGATTAAAGTGGTATAAAAAAATGTCTACTCTCACTTTACAAGAACCCTTAACTAAAATTCTGGTCAAAAACATTAAAATTTTTTATAAATTACATTACTGTTGAAAACAACTTGCTATAAGAGGACTTGTATATTAAATATATATCTCTCCCACTATTACCTCACCTTATTTAATAGTGGGAATTGAGTGTTAAATATTTTTTAAAATAGGAATAAACACTCCAATTTAAAACAGCACAAATAAAATATTAAACAGAACATGAAGAGAAATTTACAACACCTTAAACAGACATGCTTGAAAATGGCTAAAAGGTGGTCAAATGTACTTGGGACATTGGACAATATGGACAATTTTTGTACTCCCTTACTTCTAATGTAAGAAAGCTGAAAAACTAAACAAAAAACTTAATATATGTAATAAAAATGCTTTAAAGAAAGGTGGTTGTTGTTTGTGTGTGTTTATGTGTGTGGTTTATTTGGGCAGCACTTTTTTTGTATATAAGTTTGGTTAGGATGAACAAAATTTACATTGCAGGCCATTTTTTTCCGAGTTTCCAGTTAGAGTTTAGATTGTTCAATGTCTGAGTACTTTAAGCTTTTATGATCCATTAGCAAAGAGGTTGTGCTTCTTAAGTTTTGTTTTGCAGGTATTGTGTTTTCCTACATCATTACTTATTTAAAGACTTGCATTGTTACGTCACATTGTTTTGTGTTTTTTTGATTTATGAAGTATATTTAGTATGTTTTCCCAAACTTTGATAACATTTTATTGTTGCTAAGTTGTTTTTTATGTTCTATGCTACTAGTATTCATAAGTGCTTTTTGCAGTTTACATGATATAGTATTTTGTATTATTGATAAGTGTTTGTCAGATTTCTTGCATCTGTTGGCAATATGTAATTTAATTGTGCTATTATTATTATTATTATTATTGGATGTATGTAAAGTTAATCAGCATGATAATGTAGTTGTTGTGTAACCAATATATATGTTGTTTGAATTATTATTATTATTGTTATTGTTATTGAGACATTCTCCAAATAGACCGAAAAATTCATAAACATCAGTTGAAAGTTTTGAATATTTTTTGTTGAATCACTGGTGGTTGTCAAGTTGTGTGCATTTGTGGATAAAACTTTCTAGCACATCAATATCTACAGGAAACAAAGCATAACTTTTGCTTGACCAAGTAAATTGGTCTTCAAGATTAGCATGCTAATCACCCGTCAAAATACGGCAAGTTTTAAAATATTTGAGAAATCTTAAAAGATTGATCAGTCTGTAAAATTACATATCATTTCTCATGTCTTACTGGATATTTCTCAAACTTGCATGACCAGAAGAAATTTTGCTCAGAACTTTGAAATCATACCTATTATAAATTAAATCAAGTATATTCTTATTTCTTTCTGTATTAAATACTTAAAGTTTTATGCTTGAAGCAATTATCAGATATATACTGTGACTGTTATATACAGGAGTGTTGTGATGAATGATCCACAGTATCTACCTGATGATTACCTTGTGCATGAAACTTTAAGCACTATCTTATAGTAAGGAATCAGTATATACTTTTTAATGCATATTTTGGCAAGATTAAATTTTTATGCCAGAAAAAAAGAAGAAAAAAAAAAAGAAAAGAAAAAGAAAACACATTTAAAAAAAGAGACTTTTTTTCCTATGACATCACTATTATTCTAACTCCCTTCACACCCTCGCCAATGTTTGCCATTTTAAAAAGCAATGATTAAAATTTTAATAAAACCCAAACATATGAAAGTGAATTTATGCATTTTCTTTGTACTTTATTAATTTATAACAAAAATATTAAACACTATTTATAAGACTGATAATTTTCAAGAATAATTTAATACTTACAAGATTCTAAACATGTGAACCAACTAATAAAATGCAATGTTCATAATTTAGCAATTTTCAAAGTAATAAATATGAAAAAAATATTTTTATTCATAAATTTATAAGAATTTAATACTTGCCCCATCAGCAATATTTATTGTTTTAAATGTAATAATTATATTTTAATGAAACCCAAACAATCATCAAAAATTTATAATGATTAAATAAAAAAGGAATGATGTCAAAGTGTTCAGTGGTTCTTGAATCATTTCTCAGACCCAAATGAAGAGTTAAAATTTGGTTCAGGTGATGCAATGAAATCATAGATTCCTGTGAGATGACACAATTAAGTTATCACTATTCATTAATTAATCAATGCTAACTACATCAGCTTTCAGCCACGACAGCTTAAAAGCTTGTCTCAGTAGCACCATCACCGCCACTCACCATGAAAAAAATTGACACATAGTTCTTTAGTTCCTAAGCAGGACAAAATATAAAAGAAAGTTTAAACATAAAAATAGGAATAAATTGTAATTGGTAACCAACATCATGTCACCTGATGATAGCAAGAAATCATATTGATCTATGCTGCAATAAAAAGGAAGTAAAAAAAACAAAACAAAACAAAAAAACACCACAATAGTGTCAGATGAAAGTGATTTAGAAACATGTTAATTAAAAATGTTAATGTTACACCAATACATCCAGGTAGATGATAACTGAGAATTTGCTAAAGAACCATGAGTGAAACTGGTTCTGTAACCAAGACATGTTATTAGTTCTGAGGAAAGCTTATTCAGATTTCCATCTAAAGGTTTAGAGAACAAGTATATTAAGTCTTTCCAGCCATCCCTCTAGAAGTAGGATAAGTAGTTTTTAGCCTGATTATTGATGATAATATATGTATCCTATTTTTGGTGTTTTCTATTTTATTCAATGTGCACATTTTTCCAGTCCTGATGATAGATGTTTGAAAATCTGTCAATTTGTTTACCCCTTTTTATTTTTTGATTTACCCCTTTATGATAACTATCAATTTTTTTATTATTCTGTCCTCTTCTTGACGTCTATATTATTAAATTTTATACATCTATTAAAATATTTAAACAACATTGTATATAGCAAATAGTAAGCACATATTTATAGACTGAACTGAGGAAATTCCATTCAGAGCTATAACATTACTTGACTGTAATAAATAGAATGAGCCATGATTCACTTCTGTCCTAAGTTCAGAATATCTTTGTATTTCAGTTAAGATCAGCGTGTGATTCTTAGTTCTCTGCCTAGAATCTGTAAAACATGTATATGCATTCTGCATGTGCATGTAAATTGTGTATCTTGGCAGCAATACCTGTATTATACAAGTTTTGTGGGAGACAGAGGATAAGGCACTGTAACTGAGTTATTTATAAAATGTTTCTCTTGCCTCCATATAAATATTTTCTTTTCAAGACATAAAAGCATGTAAAAACTGTTCAAATGATCTATGAAATAATTCCCATCCCTATATATTATTCAGTTAAAGAAAAAAAAAAATTAAAAACATCCTTGATAATTTTTAATTCAATAGTCAACAGTTTTTATATACTCTCTATCCAGAAAAGAAAGTACTTGTACAAATGCAAGAAAAAAAAAAAAAGATTGTAATGTTTTATCAGTCATTTACAATGAAACTTGCATATATAAGGAAAGGGGTCTGACAAAATGGAAAAGGTTTTGTGTGATGCATTTTGTTCTTTATGACTTTATTAGACTCAGTTTCTGCTGATGATGATAAAATTGTTTTTGTTATATGAAAAAATAGCATATCATTTATATATATATATATATATATATATATATATGTATGTCATCTGCAGATGACTATATATATATATAGTCATCTGCAGACAGATCTGTTTCGCTGTATCACAGCTCATCAGTACAGTACGGTTAGACTCCGATTGTTTTTAACTCAGGATTGAAACCCGACTGAAGTGGCGTCAGTCGGCGATTCTACCTCTGGGCCATGGGCACTTTGTAGAAGGCAGCAGACTTTTTAACATGTATATTATCATTATACATGCCCAATAGCCAGAGTGCTCTAATTCATAATAATTCTAATATATATATAAAATAGTACATTTAAACTTTTTTTTTATAGAACTGACAAAGAAAGCCTGTTAAGCTTTTTGGTAAGTTTCTCCTGATGTTGGTAAAACATTTGATATTGAGTGGAAACTTGTAAAAAGACTTACTGTAATTGCATATAATGCTCCAAGTAATTTTCACCATCATTGGCCATTATTTATATTGTTCAGAAAGTTGTTTATATATTTATGGCCATTTTTTTAGTCTGAATAATGTAAATACTACCTCATCTCAGAAGTATAGACAAATCATTGGTCATTTTCAATGAAAGAAGGTAGAAGTCAAGAGATATAAGTATTTATGGGGCACATGATCTGGAGTTTGAAATGATCTGAGGTTCATATGCTATAATAGTAGAATAAATTATATCACATGATTAAGACCTTACTGTTCAAAAATAATGCTACAATTAAAACTATTTTAATTTATGGTGGGTTACCATCATTTCATGTTTTATTTGATTTTGTTTAGTGCCATATCGACCACTGTGGGTTATTTAATGCCCAAATCTAAATATTTTGCACATAATTTTATGCTTTCAGAGTAAAGGTATGTTTTTTTAAATAGATAGTTTGTAGATCATATTGTTGGTAATTTTATTATAAAGATTTATTTTTATATATTTTTAGTGTGGCATCAATTTTTATTTTTTTCAATTTTTATCAATTTTCTATAAAAAATATATTGTCGGTCATTTTATTATAAAAATGTAATGTTGATTTTTGTTTGAGGGTTCACTATTTGCCCATAGCTGGGACCCTAACAAATGTTACCCCACTGGGTCAGAGTAAACCTGGTAGTAACAGCAATTAAGAGTTGATTGCATGCACCTCAAATCTCCTGATCAGAAGCCTTGCTGCTAGATGCAGGTTGTCGTCATATCCAGGATGTTGTTTCATGTGAAGAACCTCCAAAATTTGTAATAATTATTGTACTGTTGCCGACATACTATGACAGTAATTAGAAGGAAGACAATGGATTTTGTGTTTATATAAGATACTTTGGTAAGAGAGATGACAGGTTAGTCTTCTTGAGAAAAATATTGTATACACTTTTATTTTTTAAATTATCGACAGAGACAGTCTCCAAAAAGACGAGACAAATGGTAAACAGTATTAGTCTTTTACAGAGTAATTTTTTGTAGAGAAATATTAGTAACCATGAGGTTAAAGGTTTTAAACTTTTTTATGGTAGATCTTAGGTGATTTTTTTTTTACTATTTGTAAGAGTTATAAATCATTGTTTTATTGTTTTTGTATTACTTTTTCCTCTTTCATTAAATTGGAGTGCATCTGGTTGCAGGTTAATAACTTCATAAAATTGTTGTTATGTATGTTTTTCTGAATATTTTTTATAAATAATACATGATATTTTATTTGTTTGCCAATGATGTTATTGGTTATTAATTGTTTGTTTAATATTAGATAATTCTTTATAGAAATCTGTTGTAGATGAATAGATTAATTTAGTACAGTTGATAATGCTTTATTCATAACTGCCTGCATTCTGAAGGGACATGGCATATAGAGAAGAATCTTATATTAGCAAGGGTATTTGATTTGATAAGTGAAGGAGACATGATTTAATGTTGGTTTGGTTTGATTTATTTGTATTTTGAAGTGATGAGGATTCTGTTCAATGGGAAGATTAAGAAAAGGAATCTTTTATTTTATTGACACTGAGTTTGTAAGTAAAATGAAGTACATAATCATTTTCCAAGGTTTAGTTTATTTTTGACGTTATCATCCGACATCAAACAACTTCTTCACCAGGAAAAGTTTACCAAAAGCTTAACAAACATTCTATGCTCTTTGTATTTAATATATATATATATATATATATATATATATATATATATATATAAAATACTAAGAATAATATTTGGTCCTCAATACTTGATGTATAGTATTAATGTTAGCTCTTATTTTACATTGAAAACTGTTCTATCAGCACTCACTATGTTTTATTTTATATTTCTATTGTTTAAATTGTTTATATTTATAGGGTAAAAAAGGCACATTATTGGAGATTGTGTGTTTATAGATATAGAGAGAGTAGACATAGGAATCAACACTGTAGGGTGACTGTCAATTTCATGCTTTGATTTAATACTTATTAGGCATGTGTAAATGTTCCCAGTACATTTTTCTACAAAATAGAGATTGAATACACACTTGAAAATTGTTCTCTTTGCTAAGAACATTTTTTATAAACATACAGATATTGTTCTACATATCTAAGTCTGTTCATTATTTATCACAGTCAGCTCATTCTCTTGATTATATATATATATAGTCTACAAAAAGAAATGTATACACATGTCAGAGATGGAAATGTTTGTCCTTCATAGTTTTATCAAATTGCAATAACACTGTTTACTGTAGTACAATATTTTCTCAACAGATGATATTACCCTAATGGCTGTAGCATCAACACACCCTGAAGGATGCATGGTATTGCAGAAAATCAACTATATTGACAGCCCTTAAACAAGAAATCGAAAATGCATGTGCAGCAATCTCGTTAGACAATTAGGCTAATGTTGCTCAAGCAGAAATCTGGGACTAAAGGCCACCATTTTGAGCATTTCTTATGATTATAGAATCCAAAGTAACTAGTATTGCGATGTCTGAATAAATATAAATAAAATACAATATTTATACAAGATTATCCTTTCCTAAAGTATGTATACATTTTTTTGCAGACTGTATGTGTGTATATATATATATATATATATATATATATATATATATATAAAATGTTGCAATGTAAACTATATTAATTTAAATAGAAAACAAATTTAGTTTTATATATATATATATATATATATATATATATAGACACTTGCATGTATAGAGTACCCAGATATTTAAAGATACTTATTTAAAGGTCACAAAATGGAAGGAAACTGAGTATTTTAATTATTTACACTATTTACTTTATAGAGATTATTGTCCTCATCTACATTGATATATTTACAATATTTTGGCCATTGTACACTCTGGCCTTATTCAGTGGATTAGAATTTCAAACTGAATGCTTTATTCCATCCTCTGTGGTAGATTATCCACTACTGACAACATCAAGCAAAAGTAATAAGTGGTGACCCAGAGATATATGAACAAGAAATGGCCAGTATAAGCAGTATTCTACAATGTAGCAACTACCATGGCTAGATGAATTATTGTAATTATTTACACTATTTACATTGTTCAGACTGTGGTTATCTTCATTGCCATATTCACAACATTTCACCAGACAATATGTCAACTTCAACTCCTGCCACCCATACAGTGCAAAGAAAGGTACCGTGGGTACATGACAACAGCTCCTATAAACTGAAATATAAGGGTGCAAGAGGGAAACAGCATTCAGAAAACAGCTTCAGTCTGTCTACCCTATGTGAAGGGATTATCTGTGGCTTATATGACATCAGGACGACCTTCAAAAATGGTTCAATACTTTGCAGATATCTCTTCTGAGGAAAAGCCTCCCATACATATGATAACATCAAATGTTTTTCAAAATATGATCTTTTTGCTATCAAATATCTTGGTTTTTCTTTAGAATTTGTTCTCAGTTACCTGCCATAGCCTGTACACATGTGCACATACATGCATTCACTTATACATCTTACACATGTAAGTATATACAAATAACTATCTACTTAAGTACATTTAATGAATCCTAATAAACTGAGAAGCCAAGGTAATGAGGTGAACCGGATTAAATTTTTCAGGGCTAAGGTTAATGCTGATGTTGTCGCACTGCACACAGGTGGGGAGAGAAATTAAT
The DNA here is from genome assembly GCA_037127315.1 of Ascarosepion bandense. Classification (NCBI taxonomy): domain Eukaryota; kingdom Metazoa; phylum Mollusca; class Cephalopoda; order Sepiida; family Sepiidae; genus Ascarosepion; species Ascarosepion bandense. The sequence goes on from JBBBDQ010001338.1 coordinate 1,541,395, forward strand.
CAGTAATCAATAATTTCTGAATCATGTCAGGTAATTTGCACTGACACAGATGAAGGACACACTCTCAGCACATGTACCTGACATCTGTAAGTGTGTACACGTGCCAATGGGGATTAGACACCTCAAGTCAGATAAAGGAGGGCAGCTCCACCCACCTAACCAATCAGTTGTGCAGACCAAGACAGCAAAACATCAGGTTTTGATTGTTAACTAACTTCAGTCTTGTTTTATCATGAAGACAAGATTAGAAACTGTGAACGCTTTGTCTTACTATGATCATTACCAAGAAACTTTTTTTGATTTATCAATGTATACTATGCAGGATGCGAATTGTGGTGCAGTGGATGTCAGCTCAGAATGAGAAATTGGAGAGCTGAGTTTGAATTCCACTTGAATTCATTGCATTCACTTATGTACCCTTGGGAAAGGAATTAACTGATCTTTTCACCCTTCAGCTATGGGTTAAATTGATTCTATAGCCTTGGCTGGCAACTAGTCTACCACAAAAAGTAATGGCAACCTACTACAGAAAAATCTGCCCAGTCAGTCATGTCTGTTTCGAGACATGATTGCCCAAGTGTGTATCACATATGGCACTTAACTGACTGAATGTATACCCTAATTTGTTTAGTGTATAAGATGTACATGATTCTGAAGACAAAGGTTGACGAAAAAGGGTTGAAATTGTATTTGAAAAAGGAACCAAAACTGAGAGAACTTAAATTGCTTACATGGTTACAATGTTTATGTCAAAGCCATTGATTGTGTATTTGTTCTCCTCGGAGATATTTTGGAGGTTTTTTTCATCTGATTTTAGTGATTATAAAGAAATGCACTAGCAAAACTGAAGAAAATTTGCAACTAGTTTTAGACACAAATATTCACAAATCTTAAAATGTTCACTTGATTACTTATTTTAGTGCATTATTTTCCTTAGAATTATTATCACATGATACAAACAATAGTGTGTGTATTGTTTGAACAAATTGGTATCAAATAATAAACACTGCCTTCTTGTTTAAAAAAAAAACTAATTTAAGTAACAAACTAATCAATTTACTGTTTTAGATAAATTATGAAATAAGCAGCAAATTAATCATTTTATGTAATGTAGTTAATCAAAATAAGTAATGTCTAATTTGTTGTGTCTGAAAAATTTTATTGATCAAAAATTCAATTTGATACTTTAAAAATTAGTATATATTGTTCTAAACACAAAAGAACTCAATTTACTATTGTTATTAATAACACATTCAAATGAACTAAACTATGCATGACTAAGTACATTTACAAGATTTGTATATATATATATATATATATATATATATATATATATGATTAATACAAATATAAAATTTTTCACTTAGCTGATTGATCAGCATCTCAACTTGAGTTTCATAGATGGACACTCCAGCAAGTACACTATAGACTTGTCAGAGGATATCTTATTCCTTGATAAATGGATGGTGCACAAGGCTTGATGCAATAAATCCATTCATTTTGATCTCACTTAGGCTTTTTGCAGAAAAACAAACCCTGGTAGGTTTTCAGTTAATAATAACAATAATGATAATAATAAATTCTGGTATATCCCCTATGGGATACACTGTATATTTGTTCAGAAATAGTGGTAGAACATTATGGCTGGCTGTTGATAAGGCAAACAAGGCAACTTGGGAGCCTCATCTATATACTTGGGAACACCCGCAATCAGAGAGTCATCTGAGCAGAATGATTTAACTGGCCTGAAGTTATTTCTAACTTGGTCCCACCTCCAAGGTTATTTACTACTTTTATGAAAACCAGTCATCATATCTTACATATTTGGCAGTGATGCACAAGCTGAGTATTTGGGGCTCAGTATATTTGTAATTCAGACTCACTTTGTTGATGTGCTGCTCTCTCATTTAATAATAATAATAATGAAACAAAAATGATTCTGAGCATTTTATTAAATAGCCTATATTTGAGAAATATATTTTATAGTGAACTGGTTCCTAAAGTCTGCATTTCCTGTCATGTTCAGTTTTGCTTTAAGTATTTATTTTTTAAATAGTGTACATTTTTCAATGTGCCAGAAAAATTGACACATTAATTATCATAGAAGAAAACACTTTTGATCATGATAATTATAGATGTTCGTCTGGTACAAGGATTAATTTTTTTTAAATAATTGTTTCAACCCAAGCAATGCAGTATTGCCATTGGTGCACAAGGTGTTACATGAAAGGGGAGCAAAAAAAAGAAGAAAAAAAGAGAACAAGGTACAGGAGTGTCAGAGAAATGATAAGAGAAAGATGGGAATCAAGGAGATAAAAGACAGCAACTGAATTTGAACTTAAAATCTTGGAGATGATAGTATATGGAAGAGAGTTCCACAGGCAAGAAGTGCAAGAAAAGAAACTGATAGAGTAGAAGTGGTGGTTACATTTAACTGTTTTGACTGTAAAAGAGTGGGACCTAGTTACCAATCTAGTAGATCAAGTAAATTCATTGGCACCAGAAACATAAGCTCATCAGAGCAGAAGCCATGAAAATATTTGCAGAAAAGACAGAGAGAAGCCATATACTGTCAGTGAGAAAGGAACTGAAGTCGAGCTGCCAAATCAGGATCAATTATGTCTACTTTTACTAAATTCTTCCAAACCAGCATTATGTCATTTTATATCATTTTTTATGGTTTTTCTTTCCCTTTTTTATAATCATTTCACCCCAAGCAAGGCAGAACTACCACTGGTTAACTGGGGATTACGGTGAGAGAAAAAACAAGGTACAAGGGATGTTGAAGAAAGAGGAGATAGAAGATGGCAATTGGTGTTGCATTTAAACTTTTGAAGACTGTAGCTATAAGGGAAGCAAGCAAATGGAAGAGACTCTCACAAATGTGTGCAAAAAAAACCCCAAAAAACTGTTAGAGTAGAAGAGGCAGTTGCATTTAACTATTTTGGTGATAAATGGGTGGGGCCTTGATGCCAATTGAGTAGCATGCATAAATACGTGTGGTCAGAGAACAAGGGAAAAAAGTTTATCAGAGAAGTGCCATGAAAATATTTGTAGAAAAAACATTTTACTAACTGCCCTAAATAGACATATTTCTGGACAACTACTTTATCCTCAATTCTTATCTTTTTAGAGCAAGACAACTGAAAATTACTTTCATTTTATTTCTGTTCATTTTTTTAACCCACCTTCAAATTTCTCTATTTACATCATTTTGCATTTCTTTTAATTCCTCTAATGATAATGATATTAGTAAAATATTGTCAGCAAATCAAAGCTGGCTCAAATATTTACTACTTCTGTTTACTCCCATTCTTTCCCAGTTCGTTTTCCATAAAATATGCTCAAGGCATGTTGTACATAATTGACATAAAAACATCTCTTCTTGTCTTACTCCTTTTCTAGCCTTTATATGTACATTGTTTATGGATTTCTTAAAGCCAACTTTATTAGAATTTATTCCATATCATATCAACATGAAGCAACTTCTGTTAGAAAAGCTTATCTTTCTTAATCAGCAGACAATGGATCTGAATCACAAATGTCAAAACATATTGATATTCTAACCAGTTAAGTGCCATACATGATACATTCTTGGAAAATCATATTTCTTTCAATAGATGACTGACTAGGCAGAAGATTTTTCTGCAGTAGGTTGTCATTTTTCTGTGGTAAACTGGTTGCCAACCAAGACTACAGGACCCAATCTGTCCTGTTATTCAACTTATGGTTGGAGATAGAAGAGATGGATTAATACTTTTCCCAGGAGTTCTCATGCCAAGCCAATATCCATTATACCACAACTAACCACTGAGCCTTTACATGGCTAAAATAACTAACAGAAATTAAATAAAAGAGTTTGGTATTCAGTGTTTAGAGTTTCATATTTCTCTGTGACAATGTTTTTATTGAATATCATAGTGTGTTTCCAAAGAGAACCCAAATTGCTATTTTTATTTGTTTTAATCAAAAATCAGTATTTGTTTGATTATTTAATAGTGTTATCAAAAACATATTTACATTAAGTAATTAAATTCAGTTTCTAGAAGAAAAGCATATGTTTTCAATGCAAAACATTTGTAGCGTTTGCAAGATTTAATCAGATTTTTTGCCTGTCTGGATTTGTTGACCAAATATTTCAAGAATTTAATCTTGCAGCAAATAAAAAGGAGATTATTTAAACTGAGATTCTTGTAAAAGACAAGCTGAATGGAAGCCAAAAAAATAAAAAAAATAATTGAATAAAATCTTTTAAAAAAAAAAAAAAGTAAAAAACTAATATGTAAAAATATTTTTACACTATTTACATTCAGAGTATTGTACTCATCTTTGTTGTTTTTATCACAATGTTTTGGCTGTTGTGCCCTCCATTCTTCTTCAGGTGTATATCGATCTAGATAGCCTACAGGGAATTCTGAACTGGTCACCTTTCTTAACCTATGAGAATAGACTTCTCATTCTACTGCTCATGTCTAGATAAGATCTCCCTAGACATTGGCAGTGGAACAAGAACATACACAACCGATAAAAAGAAAATCCATTCAAATTAGTTTCAAGAGAATGATTCCTTTAGGCATTAATAAAGTTACTCTTTTCAAACCAAAAAGAGACTGGGGCTACAAAATCACAAATAACTTTACCAAATTGCCAAAATTGAATCACTTGAAGATTTTCAACAGAATTAACAACTAATATGGGTAGCACACGTAACGAGAAGGGAAAAAAATGATAATAATCCAAATTTTGACTTCCCAAACTACTTTAAGAAAAAAAGGAAAACAAGAGCAATGACAGTGTACTTATGAAATCTGAAAAAAACTGTTTTATGAAAAAGATTTTCCTCGACAGTAACATTAACTGTTCAACCAATGAAAAATGCTAATTTCACGATTACTACTACGATAGGCAGGTTGTACTAACTAATTAATGGTGTGTGCTGAGGTCATTGAGTGTAAGTTTAAACTAAGTTAAAATCCCATCAAAATAGATTAAAAAAAAGAGTATCAATTATATTTTTTATTGTGTTCAATAGACAAAAGCAAAATGTTGAAAACTAAATTGATGCTTATTGGCAACATTTTCATATTTACAACAAGACAGTTATCTTTTTTGGCATTGCACCTTTTCAATAGAAAATAATTTCCCCTTTCTCTGTAGAAGAAATACGAATAGCCCATCATCATCTTCCATGTGTATGGCTCTCCACAATTTTTGTCCTTTGTGGCTCTTAATAAACTTTCTTTTTATTATTTATCCTAATCTCTGTTTCACAATCTATTTGCTCAACCTCACTAGGTAAGTTATGCATGGTTTTCTTGCCTCTCTAGATTTCAATCTGTTCTGTGAATATTAAATTTTCCAAGTCATCTTTCTTCATTAAGCACCATAAAAATTTCAACTCTTACTGATGTACTTTTTGCTTTCATTTTTTCTAAAATTATTGTTGCTCACATGTTTAGTCCATGATATTCTTAGCATTCTTCTGTAGAGCCACTTTTCTGTTACTTCAAGTCTCTTCTGTAAGGAAATTGTCCAGCATCCACTGCCATATAGGAGGACTGATATTACATTACAGTTTAGTACTCTTTTTCTTTGTCTTTAATGAAATTCTGTTGCTTAACTTTCAGAAGGCAGTTTTCACTATCCTAATACACCTTTGAATTTCAGTATTGCATTTTCTCTGTTAAAACACTTGCCAGATATTTAAATTGCTTAATTTTGGTAACTCTAGTTTGTAATTTATATGTTAGGTTGTTTCTTTCTCTGACAATCATACATTATCTCTTTTTACAATTGATGGTTAGTGCTTTCTTCTCACTTTCCTTTACTACATTCTGTAGGAGTTCTTGTAGTAAATAATTCCATATCTGCTGTTAACAATGTGCCATCTGCATATCTAATGTTGTTAAGATTGTTATGAAACCTTAATAAAAAAAAATAAATGTTTTATCTTTTTCCAGTTCATTTATATACAGGAAGGTATATCATCCTAGTTTAAACATAGATAGAAACCTGCTTGATTGTCAAACTTCAAAATGGTAATAGTGAGATTATCATCTTCCTTTTATAATGAAATGTTCAGTATTCACTGACCAAAGAGTTAGAATTGCTATCAGCTGAAATTTTTTAAATCCTTTTAGAAATAGTTTTTCAGAAAAGTAAACTTCTCATGGACACTAATTGTTATCACTCTTTCTCGTCCTGATTCAGATTTCTTCCAAACCATTTGTCTAAGGTAATGCAGAAAGTCAACATACTTATTTTACATTCTGGTTACATATAACTGAAAAAAAGTACCTAAACTAAAAATTCTTTTACTATACTCTCTATAAAAGAAAGTTTGACACATGACTTATACTTACAATATGACAAAATAGCATTTTGCCTCAAGCAAAACAATAAAGCCAGTAAGATGCAAGAGGTTACTGAGTGTGAAACAATATGAGGAGAATAAAACTATTAAAGAGAGAGAGAGAAAAAAAATAATAAAAGAGCAGAAATTAAGAAGATAATGATTAACATTTTTGAAGATCAAAGTCGACTGGGAAGCAAAATCCTGGAAGAGAGTTCTAAAAGCACAAAGTGTGAAAGAAGAAACTGTTAGACTAGAACTTCAGTTATATATACACATTTCAACTGTAAAATGATGAGACCTAGCTGCCAATCTAGTAGTACAATTAAGTTCATAAAGTTTAGATACTATAGAGGAAAGTTCATCAGAAAACTTGCCATGGAAGCATTTATAGAAAAGGCAGATGGAAGCTATATTACAGTGGTGAGAAATTAACTTAAGCTGAGATGCCAGATCAAAAACAATATTATAGTAGAATCTTCTTTGAATCAAGAATCTCTAAATATGTAGCAAAAGCACCTGACCAGATGTGGCAGAAATATTTAAAGCAAGGGCAAATGATAGTTTTATAAATATGTAAGATTCTGCCAAGGAAATTGCCAAGCCCAATACAGTGAACCAATTTTCCTAGCAAAAGATCTAGCAATTGATACAGTATAATCTTTCCACTTCATGTCAGCAGAAAACATTAACTCAAAAAGGTGCAACAAGTTCTGGTGGTTAACATCAGCCATGATGGTGGAAGGCAAAATGGGTTTTCTCAGATGATTAAAAGGACCACTTTCCTTTTGCAGGCATTGAAATTAACAAAACATCATACTGAGAATTATCAATGGTATGCATCAACTGTTTTGTATCATAATTACATTGAATAAGAAATGTCTTATAACAAACACCAGCCCAGAATACATTATCTTCATGTTTATCAAAATGCTTCAAATTATTTTTTTGCTTGTTCTCAAAGTGATAGGATAGGGAGAATTTAATTCATTACTAATAGCAATATGTTACCAATGAAAAAGAAAACATTACATGATGATCAGCTGATGAAGATCAAGGACACACAGTTCGAAAAGTGATAATAACGGAGTATAAGGAAATTCATTCTCTTAACAGTCACCAAGCATTAATACTTATGTAACTGAATATATTAATCAAGGGAGTTAACAAGAAAGTAATAGTAGCAATTTAAGGTTGTACAATTATGGTAAAGCAGATTATAATGATATCAACAATAGAATTAAAATCATCACCTTTCAAACTGATGCATTGCAAGCTCGATAAGCAAGTATGAGTTATGTCCCTTTAACTTCATTTTGTACATTTATTTCTATTGTGTATATAGTGTGCCCCAGTTATTTCATAACCTTTAAAGAAAAATATATTCTCAATAATGAAAAGGAATCAGTATAGTTTAAAAAATAAAATCTATGTTTAACTTGGAATAACAAAAAAAGGTTATTCAATAAAAACTCTCTCTGAATTGATGATGATCTCAAAGTGAGCCTTGAAGGAATTGCATATATCATCATTATCATCATCCATGCTAGCATGGGTTGGATGGGGTTTTCTTGATGGCTCTTTACCAGGCTGCCCTGATTATGTGTAAGGTATGGCTGTCATCTCAACTTTCTTAAACTGTCTTTGATAAGCTGGGTCCATGTTTTACATAGTCTATTCTACCCATCATGAAATATTGAAGTGAGTTTTGCAGCTGTATGCCCTTACTAACATCAACCTGTTTACAAGACAAAAAACTCAGTGTTTTTTATCGTCACTATCTCAAGATTACCTACCAAGGTTAGAGAGTTTTGCCTACCCTTTTCTACAGAGTAGTTGTAGAGGTTTTTATTTCATAGATTTCCTTCTCTTAGACAAGTTGTTATCCAAAGTTAAAGACTCCTACCCAGCCTAAGCAGGTTAACATGAAGACTGCTTTGGTAGGTTGTATTTTGAATTATTTTTTATTTATTTTAATTATCTTTTATTCTTGCCAAGACCAAAAAATCTTAGGTAATTATTAAAAAATAGGTAAATGAAGTTGGCTAATGTTCATTTTATGCTAAAGCTGTTGAGAAAGGCATATAAATCCATTTCTTCAAGGTATCCTAATGTGAACAGTTTGACAAAAAACTTGCCCTTCACTGACATAAAAACTATCTCATTGTTGACTACTGTAGCATATGAAGGCTACCTTACTTTACTTGATTAAGCAGCAGCAAAAATAATCAGTAGGGTACAATTGGAATGCCCAGGATCATAAAAGCCTTTACCAAGCCCTATTTGGTCTCTTCCCATTTTTTATTTTCATTGGCCTCTAGCTTCAAACCCAACTTGAAGGGCTACATACAACACTTGCTGCAGAAGACCAGGCCTGTCCTAGCAGCTTGACTTCAGATTTCTTGCTCCTCCTGTAGAAAACTGTGGAGAAATCTCACTTTGCAACACTTATCAAAAGTAAAAACCACACACAACTATTGTAGCAAAAGATGAGGCCTGTCCTAAAAGTTTCATATTTAGATTTCTCGATCCTCCCGTGGAAACTAGCAGAGAAATCTCTCTACAAAACATTTATCCAAGAACTTTGTTAATTGGGAATCCCCACTTGTTTTCCTGCAAAATATTACCTGTTTTACACTTTCTTTCAACCAAAAATAATAGCTGTTGAACAGTTACTTCAAACTTTGGGTTTTGTTCATTCAACTCTCACTGCTGAACACAAACATGCACGCAACCAGGAAAAATTTCTACAGTGAAGCACTTATAACAAATTTATTATAGGAAATAAGGAAACTGAATATAGAATAAGTTAGTTTCCCATAATACTGCAAAATGGCACAAAACTAAAATATTAATCTAAGAACTTGAGTTTTGGTTATAAATAGCTTTGTCAGATATAGAATCTCATTTGAATATCATACATAACATCCAACTCATTCAAAAATATCTAAAGTGTTAGCCATATAAATATACATTTTCTCAGATCAATAATTAAAAATGGCTTAAAGCAAATGAATCCCTTTGGTCTTAGACAATTTTTCATCAAACTCTATAGACTGGTGCTACTGAAACAAAGTACTTAACCTTTACAGCCAGCTCTCTTTCCCACTTTTCACTTTCTGCAGCCTCAACCTTCCAAGCCCAGCCTAAAGAGCTACAAACAATCCTTGCTACAGAAGACAAAGCCTGTCCTAGCAGTTTCACACTCAGATGTCTGACTCCTTCCATGAGATCTAGCAGAAAAATCTCTTTGCAAGGCAACTATTCAAGAACTTTGTTAACTGGGAAACCCCACTATTATTCCCACAAAATCTTACACTCTTTTTGAACCAGAAATAATAGCTGTTGAACAGTTATTTCAAGCCTTGGGTTTTGTTCTTTTTACTCTCTAAGCACAAGCACACAACTGGGAAAATTCTTACAATACCATAATAGATGAGAATAGATGGTTATAGATTTTACTTTGGGTATTAAATAATTTCAAGATATGATAGTTAAAAGTTTGAATAATCCAGAATTAATTTTGTTAACCTCAAAATCATACAAAAACAAGCTTGAATTAACTGAATATTCTCGCAGAGTAAAATTAATTTTTTTTTAATGGTTTTAGTCTTCCTAATGAATGAATAAAGCTGAATAATTAAAAACACACAGAAGCTTAAAAGGACAACAAAGAAGTTGAGACAGAGAGAAGGTGACTTAAATCTTTTATAACAAGATATCACGTGACAATTCAGAGGAGATAAAGGTAAAAAATGCTTTAAAATAGAAGCCAAGAGCCATAAAGATAGTCATTAGGTAGAATTAAGATTGGCAGAAAAAATAAAATCAATAAGTCCTAAATTATAAGTTCCAATTAATGTTTGTTGTTACCAAATACAAAAATAATCAAAATATGATAATTCATAAGATTTGTCTTTAACAACCACCTATCTCAATAGTTTATGTGTAAAATCTTTTTCTTTAGACCAGGGATCAGCAACATTTTGCTAACTATGTGCTGACTTAGGGTTTTAAGGTCATTCAGTATGCCAACAGTATACTTATTTTTATACAAGTCAAGGTCAATATACCTGTTATACAATATATTTTATATAGTAATATATGCAATAATATATAAACCACATTAATAGAAATAGCCTGTTTTTAAAAGTTTTTTTTCTTAAGTTTTTATTATTAATGGGAGCTTTGCCCTTGCGTGGTCTTAGCCAATTGCTTATACTTTGTTATTTTGAGTTGTAGCAGTTATTGGTTCAGACTTTGTGATGTCATTTGCGTATACGTACCATTTGAAATTGCTTGGCATGCCACATGTGATTGCTGATACTTGCTTTAGAAAACTGTTTTAAAGAGAGTTCCCATAACCAAATTGGTCAAGTCACCATGTTTTTGACAAGCTCGTGATTTATGGAATTCAAGTTAGGTTTTTTACTGCCTATCCAACAAACAGATTAGTCTTGAACGTTCCAATAAATGACAACAAATAGGAAAACTAATAAAAAATTATTTTGTAAACATTTATTGAAGTTGAAATAGCAGCAAAAAGTTTTCAAAATCATAAAACTTATTAGTCAATAAAACAGTTGACAGTTTCAGAAAACTTCTTGTCATTCTCTTCAGCCAAAAATAGAATTGTCAGTCATTCAAGAAAATGACCAAATTTAGACAGATGGAAATCTCAAGGATTTGTTAACATGTTGCTAAAATATTTAAACTTGCCATCAGCATAAATGATCTCACAAAAGAACGGCGGCTCTCCGAGAAGAGTAATAAAACTATTGATAAAGAAACATCAAATTTTACTCCTTCGAACTATATTTGTCCAGAAATCAAGTCTTCTTTAGATATAACATTGATAAAATGTTTCAATTTCTTGCAAGTGATGAAGTAGCATGTATTATTAAAATTTATTCAAATTGAAAACAAATTATGAAGTTTACTTTTATTTCATCTTAGATCATTCTATTTCAGGAAAAGCAACTATATTGATTTCTGGATGATACTATATCAGTTCTAACTATGACGAGGAACTGAAAAGTTTACAGTAGGTTAGAGATTATGAGTATATGTGTCTGTGGGTATATATATATATATTTATTTATAAAGGAAAACTCAACACATGATTTAGAGTGGTCATTGATTTAGAATGGTCATTCATTTAGCTCATTTCATCAGACCACTCTATATTCATTCCATTCAATACAAATATTTGTCTGGGAAAATATTTCTGTCCCTAGACTCATTCACTATCCCTATAGAACTCCTACTAGGTTACAAGACTTGTAAATCATTATATATATATATATATATATATATATATATATATATATAAACAGTAAAAGAGGTACTGGTTAAATTAGTAGACAGTTATTTTAAAAAGTGTTCAATGCACAATCCAATAGAATTGAATAAGTAGAGACAACAACATATTAGAGAACGAAATGTTCACCACTTACTTGCTATTCGGGTTTCAAGCACATAGGTGATGAAACCTATTTGTTTGAAACCTGAGTAGCAAGTATGTGGTGAACATTATATATATATATATATATATATATATAAGTGGTTAACAATAATGGAAGTATATTCCACAGTTAAACATTTACTTTTAAAAAATGCTCAGTACAGAAGTAGGGCATAGGTGATTTTCTTAGCGCCACTTAGATGTGGCACAAGGCCAAAAGTATGGGACACTCAGTGAGGATCGAACTCAGTACTCAGTTGTAAATGATTCTAGTGAGACAAGCTTGCTAACCATTACACTACATTGAGGTGCCCATACAGAAGTAGAGCATAGATATATAGTTGTTATTGTTATTATAACAATAGCATACTGCAATTCAGTAGCTATAAAGTTTTGATGTTTATAACACTATCAATGGACAGTGAAATCACTAATAATAATAACTATATATATATATATATATATATATATATATATATAAAAGGCAATTTGTGAGTGTGTGTGACTGTTCCCTATGCACGCCTACATTTTTTAAGCTACGCCATTCAAACTTTCTAGGGACACATATCTACAGGGAAGCCAGGTCGACACATACTTTTTGAAGTTCAGCAATTTTCCCTTTCGCACTTTTTGGCCAATGCAGCTGATTGTTTACATTTGCTCCATAAAACATCTAAGATGATTGATAAATTATGTCACAGAAATCAACTCACACATGTCAAATGGGACGAAAAAAAAGACCCTGTATATTTAATTTTTATTTTGACGTTTTAAAAATTCATTTGGTCAACAAAAAAATGTGCATATTTTTCCCTGTAATTTTGAAACAAAAGAAATATTTAAAGAAAAAGTGCTTTTTCAGACAAAGACAAAATATGTAAAAAAAAAAAGTGCCAATGGTTAATTTAATTTTTTTTTTTTCAGATTTAACATTTCATACTTCAGAAAATAAAATTAAAAACAAAGCTTTTTTCGCTAAATATTTCAAGCAGGAAATCAACTACTCCTCTCATTGGCATCTTCACTTACTACTAAAATGTTCTAAGTGGCACAGGAAGTACTGGGCTATGATGCTAGTATATATACAGATACTACTGAGAAAAAAAAAACAATTGAACCTATATTAATATTCTTTGACTCATTCAATAACTGCACACAAAAATTCCATGAAAAATTGTTTTCACAGAACAATTCAGATTTTGTGCCCATAAATATGTCACTTCATTTTAGTGGACAAGAAAATGAAGCAAATTTGATACATGGAAAAAAACAAAACTATTTCTTTTCAAGTTTTTTTTTTGTTATGCCAACTCATGTGAGTAAGTGGGTGTATATATACATATGCATACACGTGTGTGTGTGTGTGTGTGGTGTTGAGCCTATTTTCTCTTCTCAGTACAATCGAAATCTTTTTTCTGAGTATTCACAACTCATTTCACACATCTCCTGACCTAAAAACCACTGCACCCATGAACTCACTGAAAGAAGTTAATGAAAAAGAATGAAAAAGAACTTCCATTTATATTTACACCTATTTATAATTAATTGACCTGATTTAAAACTGCCATCTCATAACTGCCTGTCCACTTAGGTAGATGTTGCTCTATTTACCCATACACCTCATCCCTAACCTGGGCAGATGTAGGTTATTTCCCTCTCCCTCTATTGTTAGTGGTTCTGTGCAATTTTCAGTCATACTTAAATATTAAATTATCTGTTTGTTTGGATCTAAGTGTTATGTTCTACTAGAACATCACATCAATAAGTAAGATATGCCTTCATTTCAGACCATAAATTTGATTGTTCAGTTATGTCTCTCTACAAATCCATTATCACTTGGTTCATATGTAGTGCTAAAAAAATGTTTGACAGTTTGATTTTATTTACAGCATATCAACCTCAATGGATTATTTAATGCTGACAAGATTTCACAATAGGCTGGTATGAATAGAATATACACTCTTCATAAGAAATCTGTAGATCAGGTTTCATTGATGTATTTTATAAAGAGGATTTTGTAGAGTCAAATGTATTGTTGGTAATATTTTTTCTTTCAAAAATGTATTGCTAGTAATGTTTTCTACAAAAAGTATTGCTGACATTTTTACTATAAAAACCTATTTTTATACTTTCATAGTGTTTTGATCCCTGTTCAGGGGATTAACTACTTACCCATAGCAAGAACCCTAACAATTACTACCACTCCAAATCAGGGTGGACTGAGGAACAACAGCAATTAAACGGCGGTTCCATGCTCCTCAAAACCTCCCAACGAAAGGCTTTGCTGCCAGATGCAGTTTATTGTCATATGCAGTACCCAAATATAGTTTATCATCATACCCAGAATACCTAATTTGGAAAAGTACCCCCTTTGTAGAGGTGCAGTCAGCATATTCTGAAACCCCTGTCAACAGGGTGAAGTGTTTGATGTTTGAACCATCAAGCATTTCTTATAACAATTACAAACAAAAGATCAAGTCACCATAATCCATTCGTACATCATCTATTAGACCTCTATTCAAAGATATCCTATTCAGCACCTTAATAATTTCAATTAGTGACTCCATCCTCATCTTCCTCCATATAGAATAGATACTCTTCTGGATCTGCAATTAGTCGTTGAAAGATAATGTATGACATCAACAGTTAATCTTTCCTCTCTGTTATCTTTAACTTGAATTTCTCTCTTTTCATGCACACTCAGTATGGGGGGGGGGAGGAATTGACTGGTACCTCTCACAACTCCGGACTAACAACGAAGCAAACTTTTTAGTTAGTTTGGGGTTAACTTCTCCACTGCAGAAATAGCACCTTATCCATTTCTAAATAATGCATGCTGCACCATTTTTCTTTTTAATTAGGTCTATCTAACGACACAATGTGTTCAGTTCTCTGATGCAAACCTATTGAGAACATCTGCTACCAATAACTTTGACTGTTGGCAATTAATACAGAAATATCTTTACTTGACTGATGCTCCAGCTTAACTATTTTCCTATTTTATAACAGTTATTAATCATAAATAATTTCTTTTTGTTTATCACCGTTATCTTTCAAAATATTATAATTGGTTCCCCAAAATGGAAATTACTTATGACTCAAACAAATATATTAATGACCAGATTACATCAATAGCAAATCAATTCAGTCTTGGTTTCTTTACAGTCTTTAACAAGATGAAACTCCTGACACCTAGAACACTATACCTTGAATATTTGCACTTTCCCTGGCTCAATTTATAGGTAATCAAAACTTGTTCTTTTATTATACTAGTTCCCTTTGTGACTACTGTTACAAAGCCTTTAGATTTATTCAACATCAACACCTTAGCCCTGGTTAACAAATCTTTCATAGACATAGTTTAAATATCTGGTAAGTATTGTAGCTCTACCAAAATGAGAATCAATCCCAGATGCAAGTTTAACCATTCTTTCCAGTTCTTCTCCAGGAAATCCAATGAAATTCCTGATTTCCTTATCATTCCTCCTTTTGGTAATGCCCCTTTAACCTTCACATCTATCAGACGAATCTTATTCATTTACAAATATAAATCTGATGCAGTTTTCCTCTAGATACGAAAGGTAGAAAGTTTACTATATCATCTACAATTTCACCACTAATTTTTAATTGTATAGCTAGGTCACTTTTGCCACTAAAAATACATTATCTCACTATTAATCCTTAACTCAGCCATGTTATAAAGTCAAAATAATTTGTAGCTATTTAAAGAATACAAATCTTATCTATTTCTGTATTTTGTTACCTTTGGATAGTGCCTGAGAATTATGCCACCAGTTTACCCAAGCTTTAAATGAAGTGAAGTGGGTAAAGAGAACTCTTTGGGGGCCATCAATGGTGAGCTAGCACAAAGTCACAAGTCATCGTGACTAAGGGTTTGAGCATACTAGCCTTGTTGAGACTGTTGATCAGACCAGATAATGCACTCTCTACCAAAACTGTAAATAAGGTCTGCTCAGCATAGTTGCAGTATAAACCACAGCTGGGCTCTGTAGGTGCTGAACAAACATAACAATGCCTGAGCAGGCCTCTGCAATAGGGATTGGCTAGCCACTCTAGTATAGTAGGATGCAAGCAGACAGCCATTACTTACTTAAATTACTGTGCGGAACCCAGCAAATGCATGTAAAGAATAAATTTAAAAAGAATTTTTATAACAATCATAGATTTTGATAACAGGAAAATACCACTCACTTCTAGTGACTAAGAGAAGAGGAAATAAACTTTACAACACTGAAAAACCAACTACACAATATCAGATATTTTTTGACCACAGCAATTTTGTGTCTAGTTTCCACTTTTCACTTCCTGTACTGAATTTACTAATCATGTTTCTGTGTATTCTCTAACCATTTCACAAAAAATAAATTTTAGCTTATTCACTAGCAGTAAGTACCCTGTGGTATGATGCACTGATGGAAAGGATTCCCATGGTTAATTTAAGAATTGGTCATTGTAAGAGGAAATGTACCACTATGCAGAAGAGAGATAGTTAACAGTAAATACAGCAGATAACTCTTGTATTTTTTGAAAGAGTTATTCTCTATCTAAAAGTTACTGTGTTGAACTTACCTTTTAAAAAAAATACTTGGAAATAAAAAATTAAAACAAAGATTAAACTGAAGAGCAACACACAATTTTTCTTTCTTTTTGTGAAGAATAATAAATTTGCAAGGGGAGAGTAAGATTTAAAACAAATCGGATGGAAAATGTGAAAGTGAAGTGTATGTTAATAAAAATCAGTGAGGATACACCCATGGATACGCACACACATACAGACACACATCTTCAGTTTTATTTATATAGATGCATAAAAATATTTATAAAAGAAAATGAATAAACAAGAGTAAATTAATAATAGAAAAGAATAAATTCATAGACAAAATCATATACACTATTTACATTGTTTGGACTATTGTCTTGATCTTTACAAACTTTTGGCCATTGTACACTCCGGCCTTTTTTAGGAATTTCAAACATAACCCTTTACTACGATCCGTGTTATATCATTCTCATTCCAAGGGTAGATAGCTACATGGATACCAAAAGTAGAATCGAGCATGGAATGAGAGTGATATATCTCAGTGACTGTAATAAAGGGTTTGGTTTGAAATTCCTAGTACCTGAAGAAGGCCGACATATACAACGGCTGAATCATCATAAATATAGCAATAAAGATGAGGATAATAGTCCTAATAGTGTAAATATTATCTCATCTCAGTAGTAGAGACAAATACAAAATCATATACACTACACAGAAAGTCAATATTAATTTAATAAATGAAAGAAGTGACTCAGTACATTTTAACTAAACTGATTTAGTTCATTAAAGTTTCTTTTATTTGCAGCTGAGCCTCAGAATTGTAAGATAGAATTTTTGTTATCCAAAAGTAATAAGTTAATGTTAGTAATGTACTTTTGAAATTGTAATTAATATCAGGTTTTGTTATTTTTGTTCATTCTAAACTAGAGTAGTGCCATGACGTGTGCATAAATTTAAACTGCCTTTCAATCAGATATGGATATCTTTATGTGCCGTGTCCCTTCAGGACGTGGGCGATCATGGACTTCCACTTGCCTCTATCCCTTTTCACTCTCAATACCTGTCCTCTTGGTATCCCTCCCAGACACTGCTCTACCATCCACTTGCTCAAGCCAATTTCGTTCTGCCTTTCCCTGATTCTCTTTCTGTTCTATCTGTTCTGTGAGTATCAGATTCTCCAAACATTCCTTCTTTATTACAAGTTCTAGAAATGTCAGTCGTCTCTTCCTGATGTTAAGTATAAGTTTCCTTTTCATTTGTATCCTTTCTAACACTTTGTCATTGCTCACATACTCTGTCCATGGTATCCTTAGCATCCTTCTGCAGAACCACATTTCTGCTGCTTTGAGTCTCTCCTTCATCCTTGAAGAGATCATCCAGCATTCTCTTCAATATAAAAAGACAGATATTCTATCACATAACAGTCTAGTACTCTTTTCTTTGTTTTCAATGAAATCTTCCAGTCTATGGATCAGGAAAGGCTAAAGATTATGTGACATATTTTATGTATTATGAAACAAAGCAACAAACATGTGTGTAATTTTTTATTCATTTATATCAGCCACTTTTTTAGTTGATTAAGTTTGTGAGGCATAGAAAGTAGCTGCCTTTATTCTGCCACACTATTCCATGGTACGTCGGCAGGATGTTTGAATTCAGAATTAACCTTCTTCTAGACCACTTGCTCTCCAAGACTAAAGAAACCCAATCTGGTGGCTGAGATAAACACTGTAACAGCCTTGGCTTGAATTTGAATTCTGCCGGCTGATTTCATTGTATACATAGAAAACAACCACTATACCACATACATATCCATTATATATATGTGTGTGTGTGTGTGTGTGTGCAATCATCATAGCTATTGATTCAATATAGTCAATCCACTATGTGAGTTTGAGTATGTGTTATAATAGAATATCCCAACAGCCTCTATGAACACTATAGTGGACTAAGTCTATCATGAATAAATGAGCAAGAGCATTTTCCCTAGTGAGTCTTGCTTACAGATTAGAGTAGTCCTATTCTTGTCTGTAATAATTTTTATGCTATTACGCCTGATGTGGTAATCTTTCCACTTGCATTTACACTTTGTTAAATTGTACCCTTGTCCAGGATATGTTACTTCACTAAATTAAACAGAATAACTTTTTATTCATAGTAGTGGAATTCTAATCTATTCTTGTCCTCTTTTTCACACTCAAGCTGTTGGAACATAAGAGAGGTTAATTTCAAAACAAAATCAAAGGATTAATACTAACATCAATTCATTCTGAAGAAGGAAAAGTACTGAAGATCAAATCTTATAAAAATTAAAGACTGATCAGTTTCATAAATTTTGAAGCTTATAAAAGTGAAGGGGCCAGCCCAAATTTGGGTGGGGTGGGGGACTTGTCCCCTTCTGTCCCCCCTCTGCAAGAATCGCCACTGTGTATGTATGTATGTATGTAAAATTTAAGATATAACCAAAAACACTTGTAAAAGGACAGTATAAAAAAAAGTCTAGGGCACAGATTTATATTTTGAGTAGATTCAATAGCAGCACTCACAAGAATTTTCAAGTTACTTTCTTTTAATAAGTGTGGAATTCATTAAATTGAAATTGTAATTGAATTTATTTCTATGTATGTGGAAAAAAAGATTCTGAACTAATTTGTGATATTGAAATATGTTAACCTATTGTATTCATTTACTACACGAGAAAAATTAATTAGAATATGACATTTATCATATGAATCAGAATATCATCTGAGATATTTCCTATGAGCTATTTTTTTTAAAACTTAATTTTAAAAGCATTATTAACATTGGTTAATTTCCAATTTAGCTAATTGCTTTCATTTTTAATCATAGTTAAGTCCATTAAAAATCTTCCTTAAAGAAAGAATTGTAAAAGACTTCATAAAAGAGCATATAGTGCTCTTTAGATATACTTTGATATATTTAATTACAACAAAAAGGGGAAAGAAGATACGTGTCATCCTGATTTGATATTCCTCATGCATTAATCATCAGTGATTCTTAAGTGGTTAAGGAAACTTTGATACTGATGCAAAAGATATTAAAAAAATGCTACTTACTAATTCACCCTTTGAACAAATAGCATGAAATAAATAGCAAAAAAAAAAAAAAAATAATTCTTTTAATTACAGTTGCTCTTTCCACACTGCCATTCTCCAGCCATCTTCAGATGTACTATTTATATAGAAAAGTGAGGGAGAGGGTTACTTTTTCTAACAGTGACAATAAAATATTAATAAAGAGAGCTTTTAAATGTTATGCAATAATATCAATTCTTTTATACAGCAATGAATGCTGGAAAATCTTCTCATGAATGAAAGAAAAGCTTGAGATAACAGAAATATGGTTCTACAGAAGGATGCTGAGAATACCATTGACTGAACATGTGAGCAATGAAGAAGTTTTAGAGAAAATTGAAACAAAAAGGGATGCTTATACTTATCTGAAAGAGAGTTGAAATTTATAGAGAACATAATGAGGAAAGAGGGGTTAGAAAATATGATACTCACAGGACATATTAAAGGGAAGAATGACAGAGGAAAGTAAAGCATAGCTGACCTAAAAAGCTCATGTAAATGGCTAGCAGAACAGAGATTAGGAGAGATAGTGAAAAGAAAAAATTTACTAAGAGTTACAAAGGATTGGAAATTGTGGAGAGCCATGATTGCACATATCTTGACGTGACACAGCAATACAAAAAAAAAGAATTCTTGAAAAATAAGATATTCTATTTTTAGCATCATTTGCAGTGCAGCTTGTAGAGAAGTTATCAATTTCTTTCTTTGTTATATAATAATGAGTGGGCCTTTGCTGTCAGAAATGATGGCAAAGTATTTATATCGATATGCCATCTAAAATGACAGCAACATATATATTGATATACCTACTATTGAGCATCTTACATTAAGACATAAGAAAAAATAAATTTTAATCCAAACTCCCACCCTCACATGACAGGAATATATATATATATATATATATATATATTCTTCACTACTCAATGACATAATTATTGTAAAAAAAGATAATAAAGCACTGTTAAAGAGCGAACATGCAGCAAATGCTTTCATAAATGAAAGAGAATGAACTAAACTGATACTGCCTCACTATTCTGTCTCTCCATGAGTGTGACAGGAGATATATATATATATATATATATAAATATAAATATAAATACACAGCTGACTTTATTATAATAGAGAGAATTACATATAATGTATAATATAAATAATTGCATCTATTGTTTCTACTGGGCACTAAAAAATTACATGATATTGAAACCTGTATGACTTATGTATCAAGTTGATATAAACTGATTCTTTGAACTTTCTTACTTTCTATTGGTGCTCTGTTAATTATTTGAACTTCTTTCAAGAAAGGATAATATATAATCTCTCTCCTAAATATAAATTGCCAAACAAGAATTTTCCACTTCCTTTGCTATATTTATTTGGAGGTGGGGGGTCTGTCTTTAAGGAGATGGCCAGTCTTTCCCTTTTATTCTTTTCCATACTGACATAGAATGTTGTAAATGTAATTTTTCAAACACTTCTGTGATGAAGGATCAACTGTAGCATTCTTGAGTCAACATATGTTAATTTTGGATTCACCCATCTAATCTTGGATTTTGTTAGGACCCATGCATTGAAAAAGTGATTGAGGAGGAAGAGAAGAGTAAAAGCCAACAATTTCAATTGATTGCATGGCTTTTGAGAAATATTTTATTAAAAGCTAGTATAAATTCATCAATATTCTTTTTTCATGGTGGGTAATGAAGGAGTGGAAAATTCACCCTCTTTTGGCTGTCAATGCCAAAACTTTAAATATCTTCAAAAAGGAGATCAAGATACATTTTGATTATATAGGAAAATGGTAACTGTAATTACATACAATGTGCTCCTTCCCATGTTGAAAAAAAGTTTTTCTAATTCAATGTTTTGATTATTCAAGTTGTCTGTGCTCATTGTTATATTTTTTACCACCCATTTCTTTACCCATTCTGGCCAAATAACCACTGGGTGAATAATCTAAAAAAAAATAAAAATAAAAATAACCACTGGGTGAATAATCTAAAAAAAAATAAAAATAAAAATAACCACTGGGTGAATAATCTAAAAAAAAATAAAAATAACCACTGGGTGAATAATCTAAAAAAAAATAAAAATAAAAATAACCACTGGGTGAATAATCTAAAAAAAAAAAAAAAAAATAAACAGTAAATTCTGTATGTCTGTTCATGTTCCTGAAACCCCTCTAACTTAGGTCACATTTTCTCTATAGATATATTTTAACTTTTTAGAATAAGTATTGAAAAACTGCCCTTCATCTGATATATATCCGATATATCCATTGATGGATATTTTTTATATCGTAATGTTCGTAGAAATATTTTTGATTTTATTAAATCAGTTTACTTAAAGACATTTTTAGCTTTATAACTTTGAGGTCTTGTTACAGTCTGAAAGACTTGTTTTTAAACATTTTCCAAAGCAACCCATTTATGGGAACATACCTTGTTTATTAGATTTTCTCTCTTTTTCTCTGACCCCGTCACCCCCGTTCATGAATTGCCTGTTTATAACATGTTCTGATTACAACCTTCTTTCTTTTTATTTGGTATCCAAGAGTAGGTAGTTTACAATGTGTGACTTTACTATTGAAAACCAATCTAATGCTATAAAATTCACAAATTCCTTGCATTCATTCAACCGCACCTGCAACATTATATTCAAGCTGTAGCAATAAACCAGGTTTCTTCCTATTTTTCATTTTCAAAACAGCATAAGATAGAATAGTGCTCCTCATGTTCTTTGTTCTGTTTATTTGCCAAGTATTAAACACAATGAACCCTTTCTTAGCATTAGCAGGATGGTTTCAAAAAATTCAGAAACAACACACACACATATATATATATATATATATATAGTTTTAGTGCAAAGAATGTCCATCCTGATGTTGAGCACTTTGCGATAAAAAAACTGCTTGCCAAAGTGTCTTTTATCAGTAAAACTACTAAAAAGCAAAAATCTTGGTGCCAAAAACTATCACAACTCAACAATATATATATATGGCAATATATATATATATATTCATTTTTTTTCATATGCATTAGTATTATATTAAAATTATCTTAGTCTGGTACATGGCCACAGTAGTAAAACACTCAGTGAAGATTAAACTTGCTAAATGAACAATTTTGTGTACAAGATAAGCTTGCAAGTATTCACTCTAGGTAAGCATGATACTATATTAAAAGATTTTCCTCTCCAATGCAATCAAAAATTAAGTAAAATAATTGACTGATATAAGATATCCTCTGACAATGACAAAAGCAGTATGACAATAACCCATTCACGTGAATTGAATCAACAAGGACAGATACTGAAAGAAGATCAGAATGATACAACATTTGAGATACTGTAACTTCATAGTGACAAAGATGATAACATCACTCCAAGTAAATCAGGGTATAATATTGTGGCATAAAGAGACCTGAACATAAAGTGGGCTTTAAATGACCTTATCTGAGACTGAGGTTGTTTATGGCTTTATGATCAACAGTAAAGTCTAAATATGAGATCATCACAACAGCCACCCACTGTCCATAAGTAGGGAGAAGAGAAGTGAAATAGATAAATAAACAATCAAAAACATTTGGGATCAAATGCCAATTGGCCAGGAAGTAGGAAGTTCTACCAGTGGGTTTATATAACCAGGCCAATTTTTTTTTTTTTATATATAATCATTTCACTCCAAGCAAGGTAGGACCACCATTGGTGCATAGGAGGTTACAGCACGAGAAAAAACAAGAGATAGGGGGGTGTTGAAGAAAGAGAAGGATGGGAATCAATTAGATATAAGATGGCAGTTGACATTGCATTTAGACTTTTGGAGATTGTAGCTGTCGGGGAAGCAAGCAAATGGAAGGGAGTTCCACAAACAGGAAGTACAAGAAAAGAAACAGTAGAAGAGACAGTTATATTTAACTATTTAACTAACAATAAATGGTGAAAACCTTGTTGTCAAATACATGCAGTCGAGGAACCAGGAAAAAAAGTTTGTCAGAGCAGTTGCCATGAAAATACTTGTAGAAAGGGCAGAGGGAAACCACATCATATCAATAAGAAATTGACTGAAGGCATCTTAAAACAGTTGTGAACTTCCTGGAAAAAGTGACAGAATGTCAATTAGAAAGTAACTGGATATTAGATATCAAAAGCCATTAGTTGGAGATGTTGAGACAATTGCAGTTAGAGATGAGCAGTTGTAATCCTTGCTGTTCTCGTCTGTTATTCTGTTATGAGAGAAAAACAGAAGTGGCAGCAAAGATGTTCTAACACCAGACCATACCTGGTGAATCTGTGAATAACCAACCAAATATATTGGAAAACAGGAATTGTGCTTTCTATTCTTGCCATAATGACAATTTCCCCACTTCCATTTCGTTGTGAATGTACATCAGGTTTTTTCCAGATTTTGTTCACATGAATGTAAAACAAGAATCAGAACACAATGTTGGGTGATTTGTCCAGTAGGGAAAAATTGAGTGAAGGCTGTGGTTACACATTTACAATGTTACATTATTCTATTGAAGCAATTCTCATCAAAGAAGATTTCAATTAATAAGGAATTAATTACCTAAAGTTTCAAAGATAGGGCAGAAAAAATAAATTACAAATATCAGGCATTTAGAATTGTTGATTTATTACAAAGATTTTCCTCTTATTTCAGAAAACTAAGGAAGAAAAAAAACCAAGTTAGAAGATGATAAATAACAATAAATAATCTTGGAGAAAATGAAGACAGCCACAACTTATTGAACCAGACTGAAAACTCCTTTTAAAAAAATTGATCTTGTAAAATGCATTTTGTTGATTTGAAACTATTTGTAAAGCAATTGGAAGCAAGCCAACAAAAAAAAAAAAAAAAAAAAAATCTATCCAATCTACTAAAGTGTTTCAGGCTGACATTTATGGTAGGGAAATAAAAAGTTGTTTAGAAGATAACAGATTTTAAACTGTTTATGCCGACAGAAATTAGTTATTCCCAAAAAGTTTTAGCCAATCTTTGTCAATATTCATATTTATTTCTCAATGATTTAATATGGACTGCATAAATTGAATTGGAGTCTTGATAAAAGTTTCTGCTAAAAACAATTTTTTTTCTTCACTTTGAAAATCTAGCAAATAAGATAAATCAAATAAAAACTATTCATAGAAATGTTTACATTCTTTTTGTGTTTTTGATTTCATTCCCAAAAGAAAAATAAAATCAAAGACAAAATTGAAAAGCTGATATTTATCTGTTACCATTTTGATGCGATCAAAAGACAAGAAGAACAACAAATTTTGAGCTTCACTTAACATGGGCTTCAAGATTGTATGCAGTAATGTTTAGAAAAATCCTGTTAGAATTTTAATATTTGTATTAAAACTGCTGAAGAATGAATGTTTACTTGAATGTTTAAGAATTATAAGCACAATTTGAAAGAAAACCTGCTCTTTGTATTGTAGTTATCTACCATAGAACTTATGGAAATTCTATGGCACAAGTTTACAATTGGACAGAAAGTAAAATTCATGCAACAAAAAATATTTTAAAAGAAAATAAATTTATAGATTTCACTTCTAAAGAAGTAATAAATTTTTTATTTATTAATTAGACAGATTTCATCACTTGAACATTCTTTTTAGTGGATACTCATATCTGAGTAGAAGCACCATTTAATCATTAAACAGTATATTTATTTTGTTTACAGACCTGAATATTTTAGAAATTTTATTAAAGAAAAGATGCATTCTCCATCAAGATTCAAACTGTATCTCCCTAGTTGGATTAGGAAATAAAAAAAAATTATTTCTTCTTTAAAAACTGCTTTAAGCTAGGATATGAAACTGAGCTGATACGAATGTTTCAAGAATTTTTTAAAGAAATTTGCACTTATAAGGTACTATTCAACTTTGCTTGATTTACGAAACCCTTTGTGACCAAGTTGGTCTAAAACAGGTCAGATCTAAAGATGGTTTGTCCTGTTTCAAACCCTGCCATAGAGTGCATCTTTTCTTTAAAAAGATTTCTCAAATATTCAGGCCATTAGATGAAAATAAAATAAATATACTGTTTAATAAATAAACAGAGCATCTACTCAAATATGAGTATCTACTGAAAATAATGTTTAACTGATAAAAAAGACTTAATATTGACTCATAAATTAAAAAAAAAGATGCATTATTCTTAATTTTATTGATTTTTTAAAATAATGATGACAAACTTGGATTTTATTTATAACTAATATAGAACACATTAAAAATGATAGGATTATATATATATATATATATGTATGTAATTATATGAGAGAGAGGTTTGAATATCAATGAATATACATATATGCACATATATAAATATTTTTCAGGTGTTATTGAGACAGTGCTCAATGTAATATAACAGAGCTATAAAGTATATATTAATAAATATACATATTTTACTTTTATAGCATAACGTAGAGTTTCATGCACTATGCAATCATCAGGTGCATATTATGAACTTACCATTTTAGATTTGAATTTTGTTTTTTGTTACTAGCATTGTTTAAGGTTGTTATAAATTATAAATCTGGGATGGCAATTTTTTTTGCATTTATTAAATGTATAATTTTAATTTGGTTCATACCGAAACCAAAAAATGAAAGTAAAATCATAGGAGTTAAAAATACCCCCCCCCCAAAAAAAAGAAGAACATATTAATGTATCTTATAACTTTTGTTATTCATTTTAATTTTTTTTCTGTTGACAAAGGGATTGAAAAAAAAGGGAGGAACAAATTTAAATGTATGTATATATAAACCTACGACCCCTATCCACACACATTATATATATATATATATATATATATATATATATATATATATATATAAGTATATATGCATGCATATACATAAAATAATAATCTAAAAAAATTAAAGAAAGATAATAAATAAAAAATAACTAAAATAACTAAAAAAAAAAAAAGTAAAAAGAGGGGGTCAGGTTAGTCAGGGTCTAAATATTTAAGGAGATAATTTTGTTTGTATGTGGTCATTAATGCCCTTTTGTTTAATATATTAGCGTTATTCAGGCATTTTAAGATGACAAGTTTTCTAAAAAGTATAAGTTACATCTATTTTCTATTCCATTTTAAACTTTGGTTTTCACAATGATGTCCCAGGTAATAATTGTTTTTTTTTTTTTTTGGTTTTTTTATTAAAAGAAATTGGAGAGGGCAGTGCTATTCTTGTATTTATTATTATTTAAAGTCAATTTATGGTGAAAGAATTTATTTTTTCATTTGTTGTCTGTTGAACAAAAAAAAGATTTAACAGCACCCTCAGAATGACTGCTAGCTTTGTAAATTATACATTCGGTCATACACTGACCATTAATTGGGCAGACTGTATTTTTTCAGTAGTTAGAATTATTTTTGGTAGGGTTACTGTTATTGATAGTGGTGTTACTATTATATTGCAGGTTAGGCATGTTTTTATTCCATATCATACTTTTATGTAGTGAGATATATTTATCAAAATTCTTGATGCAAATATAATTAAGCTTAACATTGTTTTTGTATATGAGCATATACCTACATGTATACATGTATATATACTGATTTTCATAAATGTAAGTGTGTGTGTGTATATATACACATACACACACATCTTACGTATGGAAGATGACCGGATACCAAAGCAAGTGTTGTACGGTGAGCTCAGCAGTGGACAGCGGAATGTGGGTAGACCTCTGCTTCACTTTAAGGATAAGCTGAAAATGAATTTGACATGTACAAATATTCCTCACCGTGATTTTGAACGAAATGCCTCTCAACGAATTGAATGGAGATCTGCCTGCCAGAGGGGCATCGAGCAGTTCTCTGAGACTGAGATTGACCAACTGTGCGTAAGACGTGAGAGAACCAAAGCATCTGCAAGTGTTCCAGCCAATCATTCATGCAATTGTGGACTTGTAAATCTCTTGCAGGACTCAAATGCCATTTACGATTGAGTACTTCAGGCATGCTACATCGAATTAAACAGTTGTCTAGACCTCATACGTCGAAATCAACAGGAGAGTCTATCATATATATATATACACACACATACACACACACTCATCTGCAGACAGTCTTGTTTTGTTGTATCACAGTTCATCAGTACAGTTAGACATCTGACTGCTTTTAACCAGGATTGAAACCTGACTGAATTGATATCATTTGGTGATTCTCTAAGCTGTGGAGGAAGGTGGATTTTAGTGTGTACACAGTGTAAACACACACCACTAGGCAAGAGTGTTCAAATTCATTACTTAATGAATGATGCATACATGTGTGAATAGCTATTATTTTTAAAGTCTACCATTTCTCCATAGTGCTGAATTGGAGCGCAAGAGGGTAATATAGAAGTACTTACATATAAGTACTTCTGCAAAGGATATTAAAATAGTATGTGTGTACTTAGCCTGGGGGGAAAAAAAACTTGTTTGTTCCTGATCCTTTGTCTGAAATCAAAATACATCTCAGTTCAAAAGCCAAGCAAGTGTAATTGTAGTATCTGTTTTTCTTCCTCATCTCTGCTATCATTCTTTGAGTAAGATGCAGTACCATATACCTGTTTGTAGGAAAGTTCATTGCACAATATAAAGAAAATGCAGTCTAGGGAATTCTAACCTTGGAGCAGCAGCAGGTTCCCAAATGCACCAAAAGCGGGTTAGTCTATTCAGGCACCTACATGACAATGGTTGCAGCATTTAACAAATTTTGTCCTTGACCCACATACATCATGTCCTACTATGATATATTGGCTGGTCACCTGTATCTGAGTATTCTGGTCTGCTAGGATGGCAAGTTAATCCCTGCTGCAGATACTTACTCTGGCACATTTTTTCTTCAACACCCAGTGGTTTATATTACAATTATGCTGATACTTTAGAGTTTCTAGCTAGTGACTTCATGCAAGCAGAAGCATTGATGGCTTCTAAACAGTTTTGTCTACCCAATTTCACTCACAAGGCTTGGGTCAACCTGCAGTATGGTTTTCAGATAGTTTCTAATGTTGTTGCATGTTGCGATTTTCTTCTCAATAACATTATCAAAAGTTTATCTGACATATCAATCATGTTGAAATCTGAACCCAGGTTTTATGTTCGTAACATGAACATCCTACCTACTCGGCAATAGTAGCAAGTTAATAAATAGCAAATCAGAGTGAAATACTTTATACTCTATCTATGATTAAAGTAGCTCTCCTTGACATGTCTGCTTATAATTAATATGTAAGATTTCTGCCCTCTGTGAAAAGTAGGATATAGATTTCTTATTACTGTAGATATTGCTTTTCATGGGTGTTTGATTTGCAGTCCTTTGATTTTCATTTTTTTACAACCAGCCTAGATTAGGTCAGGTGTTATTAATTTTACTATTTAAGAGGAAAAAAAACAAGGATTGGAACTCAAACATGTGTGCCCACTAAAAATAGCATTTAGAATAATGAAAAATGTTGGATTAAAAAAATTAATTTGATAAATTACTACTGTTTATATTACAGGTAGAAAAATAAAATGTGAGTGTGTTTTATATATGAAATGTTATAAAGTTCTTTCATTCCAGCAGAACTGGAGTCAGAATGAAAGAAAGGAATCCAGCAATATCTCTGTACTTTAATACTATCTACAAAAGTTTTAAGAAAACCAAAATGTTACACATAATCAAAAAATATGAACAATTAATGGATCCAAGTGTCATGTGATAACTCACGGCATTAAAAGTAGATATGTAAAGGATAACTGTGTTAAAAGTAGAAACATATGAACTTTGTAGATATTTTGTTTTGGCTGTAATTGTTAAATGGTTCAATACAGTTAATAATCCAACCAATTCAACCTGAGATAGTTGAAAAGAAATTAAGGATGAAAGAAAAGATGAAGAACTAAAATTAGAAAATTAGAATAGACTTGGATCAGGTGATATTTTGACAAAAAATGATGAAAGATTTAGCCAATAAGGACTGAACATAATTTAGAAGCCACCAAAGAATTTGAATATGTTGTCAGGATCAAAACAAAAATTTATGTTTTTTTAATGATTTATGGATAACTATTGGAACCTGAAGAAAAGTAACGCTATGTCAAGCCACATTTGTTTTAGACCAGTAATAAATTTAAGCCCATGAAAATCTTACAAATGCTTAAAAGAATTTCTTACTCTAGAAGTTGTAATAGGTCTAAGAATAGCTATATGAAAAGATCACTATAAATGATGAGTCATCATCATTCATTTTTTGGCTGACAGTGACATTATAATGATCTGGATGTTGCAATAAAAACCAACAGAAGATGAAAGAAATTCAAATAAAAGAAATTAATATTTCTGTCTTATAATAGTTATTACATTTAGTGTATGAAATTTGTCCTGAAATAATCTTTAATTTCACTGTTTAAGAAAAAAAAAAAACGGGCATAACAACATATATTTCATATCTTAAATTGAACAAATACTATGGGACACAGGTAGTATATGTCTCCTCATGGTTGTTACATATGGTGTATTAAATTTGTCCCAAAATAATTGTTACATTTGTAAATAAAATCAAAATAGATAAATGCAATGAAAATAATAGTTTCTTAATTCAGTGCTTGGAAACATTGATTTTTTTGTTTTTGTTTTTAGAAACATGTAAATAATATTAGGTGATTTTCACATCAAAGTTTTTCAACAAAAATTCTAAAAAAGTATGGTAGCACATTCTATTAAGTATCATTTGTAAGAAATTTATTATTTTTGGTTAGAAGTATAAAAACATAATAATATAAAAATTTACAATGTGCAATTTTGAAAATTCCACTTTTCGCTTATATCTGAACAGAAAAATTACTCCTGGGAAATTTAAAATAAAAAATTGTTTATTTATTCAATTGAGCTACTTCAGAAATTCACAAGTTTGTCATGCCAACCATCATTCCTGTATCATGGTTGGAAGGCCATTAAGGTGTCATCTTTTTTGTTTTATACATATAATATGTGGTAAGGATAAAGTTTATTCTAATAGGGGATAAATCAACACATAAATCCATCGTTTATCTGTGCATTGAATACTGTTGTCATATCTAGTGGAGTGCTTCTGCTATTCCTCTCAAAGTTCTTAACAAAATTCAAAAGAGGAGCTGCAATGTAATCGATCCTAATATAGAAGCTGGATTTCAGTCACTTTCTCACCAATGAGATGTAACTCGATCTGTCTTTTCTACAAATATTTTCACAGCTTCTGCTCTGACAAACTTCTTTCACTGGTGTTCTGACCACATGAATTTACTCGTGGTAGTAGATTGGCATCCCACCCTTTTACCATCAAAATAGTCAAATGTAACCACCTCTTTTACTCTAACAGTTTCTTTTCTCACACTTCTCATATGTAGAATTCCATTCCATATACTTGCTTTCCTGAGAGCTACAATCTCCAAAAGTTTCAATACAATATCAATTCCATCCATTTCCCTAAATCCCATCCATCTCTTAACCTTTCCTTGGCATCCCCTGTATCCTGTTTATTTCTCTCACTGTAACCTCCTGCACACCAGTGACAATCCTGCCTGGGGTGAAACAATTATAATAAAAAAGATTTTTGTTTGATTCCTCTGCCTTATGCTGTAGTCGAGTCCAACATATCACAGACAGTGGTAGATGTAACTCCATAGCTGTAGTGAAGAGAGTCCATCTTTAAGAAAACTCATGAAACCAGGTGTAAACTGTTTAAATCAACTACCATTGGAATGCAGGATGGCAGTCAAAGTGTAGATGCTGTCACATGGTAAACTATTTTACACAATCTTTGCTGAGCATATTATGCACTAAGTTGTAGCCAGAACATACAAACTTGACCTTTAATCAATGCTGCCAATAATCAAAGAAGAAATATGCAAATGTAACAACTGTTATAAGACAGAGGTAGTAATAATAACTGATAATTATTTATTGAAGAAATTCAAATACTATTATATCCAATACTACTAGTGTAGGTCAAGAAGAATGGCATTACTTTGGCATTTGGAGAAGAAATATAGCTACAGGTCTAGATTTGAATGATCTGACCTTTGAAATCACAGAGAAGGCGGCATCCATGGATAAGAGATTTTTGTTCCATTTGTGTCAAAGGTTAATTCTTTACTTCTGATTTGCTTTGCTTACTCAAGGTTTTAGAATGATATCAGAGAATGGTGAAAAACAACAAGAGAAATTAGAAAGAAAGAAATACTAGTAAAAGAAATGAATAATAATTGACAATACTAGAGAGGGACTGTTACATAAGTCACAAAAAAAACTATCCTTTTATGATAAAAAATCAGTCAATTATTGGTTAGTACTTTTAGTGGATAAATTGTCAGAAAATTAAGAACTTAAGAAAGGCAGAACTGATGTTTCAGAATGTACAGTCAGGATTTATTATGATATTTTTGGTATTTAAAAGAAACTAATAAAACTCCCAAAATAAAATGGAAAATTTTAAAAAGATTATAGAATATGTAAGTCTTTAAACAAATCATGCCTCTTGTGTCTCTATGAAAAATTATACATGACTAAATTTCTTAAAAATAAGGATGATTTAATAAACATAAAATTAATGTCATATGTAAACTTTGCAAAATGTTCACCTTAGAATATGGTTAAAAATTCTTCATTGATTAACTTATATCTTATACTTTGTTTTGGGATATATTAATTTAATAGATATTAAAATTTATGCAAGTTAAGAATATATGAAGAATAGATGAAAAAAAATGCACTCTGAACTGAATAAAAATAGTTTAATTATATCAAAATTCCCTTTAAGTCAGGTCAAAAATAAAAAGTGTTTTCTTTCTGTCTTTTTTTGTTTTAATATAGCTGAGATATGTAAAAATCTAAAAGAATTATCTTTGTAGTTAATAATGTATACATCTTACCAGATGTAAGCATTCTAAACTCTAGCCAAATAAAAAGACATTTTCCCTGTAAGCATGGAAGAAAAAACCTTGCATTCCCCAACATATAACCTATATTTTCAAATTTCAAAGTCAACTTTCATTCTGATTTGTTTAATTAAAAATACCCATAAAATCTAAATTTTTCTGTCTTTTCCCTCTATATTAACCTTTTAAATAACAAACGTATTGTTTTCTAAATTCAATTGTAAATCATAATCACCATAGTTATTGAAAATTGCCTGATGACAAGATAAATCTCGAAACATAAAAATTTCCATGTTGCAATGTAAATGAAATTAATTTTAAATATATATATATATATTTTTTTTTTCTAAACATATGCTGTTAAATATAAGAGACAATGAATGTCTATTATGTTTAATCATGAGCCGTTCTAAACGTCGTATTTTTGCTTTAATTTCAGTTGAAAATAAAGACAAAAATTCTCCAACATTTGTATAATTATTTATTGATTTTCTTCTAAGCTTTCGGCTCACATGAGCCATCTTCAGAGAGGTTGTTTAAACTGAAATATTATAACATCCACCATCACCGACAATTTTATTTTGTGTTGACATAAAACTCCACTTGACAACGGCAATAGTTACCAAAAATAATAAACGCAGTTCTTAAATTTGTGATGTGGTTTTATGACGTCACACCACGTGATAGCGCGAAATGACAACAAAACCATGTAGTCAAATGCAATGTAATAGGCACAGTGGAAAATGTAGTTGAATTCACATACAATTCAGATAATGGAATTACCTTTGCTTATTTTAGAAGATACAAGTAAATTTACAAAGAAGAATGCAGCATCTGGGAAGATGAGAAAGTTAGCACTAGTAGAACATAAAAAATACTGTAATTTTGTACTACCAAGAAAATCAAGAGAAATTTGCTTTGAAGAAACTGCAAATATTCTGACTAAAATTTTTAGCAAGAAAAGTTTTAATTCAATACTCATTGGAAGTATATGAATCTAACAAAAAAGATGAAGATTTTGCTTCATATGCTGGAACCGTTGACAAAGAGTGTGAAAGATTCAAATTAAACAAGTTGCCTCCAGATATGCTTAAAGGTCTAATTTTCTTTCAAGGATTAATGACAAAAAATGATGCAGAAATACATGCTAGAATCCTAACAAAATTTAATAAAAAATTAACACTACAAGAAATATCAGATGAATGTCAGAGAATCCTAAATCTGAGACACAATATGGAAGAAATTAAAGAAAAAGAATGTGCATATATACAAGCTAAAGAAAAAGTTAAAATTAATCCATATTAATACATCTCGGAGACAACTACATCTTTAAGAATTTAAAGTGCTGCAAGCATAGAAAAGTAAGACATTAAATGTTACACAGTAAAACTAAAGCATAGGAAAAGTTCTCACAAAAAAAAAAAAAGATGGAAAAAATATTTACAGAAAATGTTTGTGTACGTGAAAATTAATAATGTTGATGTAAAAATGCAACAAGACACTTGTAGAGATATCACAATAATCAACAAAAACACATGGAAAGCAAACGAAAAACTTATATTAAAAACACTTTGAAAATCACACATGGCATGTCAGGTAAATTGTTATTAGTGAAATGACTTGAAATGTTTCAAGTATGTAAAAGTTAAAGTTTGTGTGTTAAAATATAACTGGATGAAATTATTTGAGTTATAACACTAATAAGCATGTTATTAAAACCCTTATTTATGGAGGAAGAAAAAACTTACCTTATTGCAAAGCTGTGTAATTCACGTGTATAAATTATGCCTAATAAAAGACATCTCTTCTGTCAATTCCTGCAAAAGAAAAATACATTTTTAGATAGTTTATTTAATGAAACAAAATTTACAGTAAAGATGTATAGTTAAAAAATAAAATAAACATTGTGTCCATGTAAAGAAGTTCTTAAAAACAAGTACGAAACAAGCAATTTTGTTTGTGTCTGTCTATCTGTCATCCACTCAATCAATGATTTTTTATGAAAAGTTATATATTTAAAGCAACTAAGATATTTTATTTATAATTTCCTTTTTCTGTTAGAGGAATTTTTAATTCTTATTGTCAACTTAGAGACTCAAATAAATGGGTTTCCTTTCTTTCCATTGCTGTGCTATATGTTATTATGAGTGTACCCCTGTCATCAAAAATGATGACAAAACATTGAGAGGATTATTAGCTGCTTCTCACAGGTTATTCCTTCCTGAGCATAACAGGTGAATATATATACATACATACATACATACACAAATAAATACACAACAGTATTTAATATAATAGAGAATATGTATGTGTATATATATATATATATATATATAGTCATCTGCAGAAAGATCTGTTTTGCTGTATCACAGCTCATCAGTATGGTTAGACTCCAATTGATTTTAACCCAGGATTGAAACCTGATTGGCATCAGTCGGCGATTCTACCTCTGGGCATCAAGTAGCAAAGAAATATATATATATATATATATATATATATATATTTCTTTGCTACTTGATGATATAATTATTGCAAAAAAATAAAATAATAAGGCACTGTTAAAGAGCAAACATGCATCAAGATGTTAATTATTGATAGTAAAGAAAATGAACTGAGTTGACACTGCCTCACTATTGTCTTTCTCTTCATGAGCATGACAGGAGAGAAATATATGCATACATACACACAGAGAACATTCTTCATTTTAATAGAAAGAATTTTTGTTACAAGCTTAAAAATTGATTTTGGAAGTTTACTATTTTATTGAAAACAAATGGATAGCTTGTTCTTTTACCGAATTTCATTGACCATAATGTGTCAGAGTTTAAAATGGAGTTTTGCTTTCAGTGAATGTCAATTTCTTATATCAACACAGAAAACATTGAAAAACAAGTTGTTTATACTTGTTTTGCATTAATACTCTTTATAAAGGCATGATACTACTTCTCCCTGTGTTGCTGCATCACTAGGTAGTTTGAAAAAATATCATAAGGGTCAATAGGGAATATCTATATAGTAAGTATTACTTAAGATAAAGTTGTTTTTGAAGCAATTCAGGCAGTAGCAGAAAAGAAAAAGGCTTGTCAAGTTCATCAGTCATTTTAAATATAGATAAGAAAAATTAACAAAAATTAACAATCAAATGTTAATGATGATCAGAGAGTCTTCATTATGCTGGTTAGAACTTTACATTGTAGAGATCTTGGATTAGATATTTTCAGAAATTATTAAAAAATAAAAAATGTTTCAGTTCTAAATCCAAGTATTTACTCATGTATCCTGTGACTTTTGAAGACCTAATCTTGAAGTTAATTTTCAGGATGTAGCATTATACCCAATAAATAAAATTAGTGTATGTACTGCTGGCCCTGACCAAACTATATATATTTTTGTACTTTTTTTTATATTGATTTTAAATATATATAGATATAATTTTTGTTGTTTTTTCTTAATGCAAACCCCATAAATATTATGGACTGCTTCACTATTATGATAGTCCATTATATACTTGCATATCATGTGAGCTTTATGACGTAATTTTTAAGCAAATTTTCTGAGCAAAATACTCAAGATATGAAATTACCATATGTACTACTCAGGACATACTCATCATACATGAGATATAAAATTAGCATATGTATTGCTGGCAGTACATATGCTAATTTTATATCTTGTTTATGATGTGATCCCCTTAAAATTAGTTTCAAAATGAGTTTTTTATGATCTGCAAGTATATATGGTAGTTGAAAAGATAATTCTACTTTTGAAATTAAAGTTTTGGG
This sequence comes from Ascarosepion bandense, assembly GCA_037127315.1. Taxonomy (NCBI): domain Eukaryota; kingdom Metazoa; phylum Mollusca; class Cephalopoda; order Sepiida; family Sepiidae; genus Ascarosepion; species Ascarosepion bandense. The sequence continues at coordinate 1,577,540 of JBBBDQ010001338.1, forward strand.
AATCAATGACAAAAATCTAATTTAAGAATTGATCATTAAAAATCAACAAAAAAGAAAAAACCCAAAAACTCACTAATTATGTTTTGGTTGTGCATTGGGGTGTAATGGATATCGGCTCAGAATGAGAAATCAGAGAGTCGAGTTTGAATTCATTACATTCACTTATGTGCAAATACTTTTGGCAAAAATATTTATCCATCTCTTCTCTCTACAGCTATGGGTTAAATAGCATAGCAGATTGGGTTGATTAGCCAAGCCAAGGCTAATCAACCCAATCTACTGCAGAAAGTAATGGCAACCTATTGTGGGAAAATCTTATACCTAGCTAGTCATGTCTCTTTCAAGACATGATCATTCAAGCATAAGTTGCTCATGTATGGCAATTAACTGATTGAATTATGTTCTGGTGTATTTTTAATTTTACAATTAAGACTGAATCAGAAAAATTAAACTAGTAATTTTGTTCAAATGATGTGCATTGTGGTGCAATAGATATCAACTTGGAATGAGAAATTGGAAATTCAAGTTTAAATTTCAAGTGTATTTGTTCATTTGCTTATGCACAAATATCCTTGGAAAAGGTATGAATCCATCTCTTCTCTCTCCAGCCATGGATTGTATAGCAGGACAGATTGAGTTCTATGGCTTTGGTTTGCAACCAGTCTACCACAGAAAGAAATGGCAACCAACTATGGGAAAATCTTCTGCCTAGTCAGTCATGTATTGAAAGAGACATTATTGCCCAAGTGTATATCATGTATGGCCCTTAGCTGACTGAATCTGAGTCTTGGCTTGGAAGCAGAGTAGAATAAAAAATAAATATACTGGGTTTGGTGCTTAATTAATTTAAGCAAATAAAAAAGTTAGATTTATGAAAAGTGCAACAAAATGTTTTGAAAGTATTAACTGACAAATTTTCGTCAGGCCTTTCTAATTGAATAATTATTAGATGAATAACTTTGAGTGCAGAGGAAAAAGAAAGAATAATAAAAAAAGATGAAGAGAGTAAACATAAAAAGGAAACAAATGGAATGTGAAATAAGATGGAGGAGTTGAAAGAGAGAGAAAGATATCAAAAAGAAAAGAAAATGAAACAAAAGCAAAAAACAAAGTGTAGGAAGAAAAAAAGAGAGAGAGAGAGAAAGAAAATAATTAACAATATAAAAAAGAGGAAATGAAGAAAGAGACAGAATGCTTCTTTGTCAATGTGACAAAAACACTGACTTAAAAAAAATCCACCAGGTTTGAGTCTATTTTAAATAATGTGGATTTTATAACAATAAAAATTGTTTTTATTTCAAAATAATTTTTCAGAAAGAGAAAAGAAAGAAAAAAGGTCAAAGAAAAGGAAAAAAAAGGAAAAATTAGAAAGAGAAAAAAGAGATTAAAGAAAACGGTTGATGCAAATCCATCTTCATTGAATTTGGAACTAGTGTGAAAAATTGTAATAAAAAAAAACTGGTTACAAAATAAAAATAAAAAAGAATCTAATTTTCAGGAAGAAGTGAAAAATTGTAAAGAATTACCCCCCTCCTCCAAGCATGTTGTTCTATTCTGGCTAAAATCGACCGTAAATGTTGGTAACTGAAGGCTATCAAGTCTTTAGGTGAACATCAATGATTGATTTGTGCTTTGAGGACAACTGCTTTGCCAAACGTAGAGAACTGAGGAAGAAAGTGTCTTTTCAAAAAGATACTTTTCAAGTTACTCTGAGAAAAAAAGAAATTATTTTGTCATTCTTCTAAAATCATTAAACAGAAATACCCCTCCCCACCTCAGCACATTGTATCTGATTAATAGTGGCATACTTTGAGACATGGCTACAATCTAGAACATAAACACAGGAACCAAACTTACTTTTGGTTGGCTTCTTTACTGTGATGTTCAGGTTCCTAGATGTAAAAAAAAGTGATTCAGTGTAAAAGAATTTAATTTAACTGAGTAAATAAGTCTTTCAGTTAGTCAGTTAAATGTCATACGTGATACACACTTGGGTAATCACGTGTCTTTCTTTTAAGGACTGACTAAGCAGAAAATTTTCCCACGGTAGGCTGCCATTTCTTTCAGCAGTGTACTAGTTGCTAATCAAGGCTATGGGGTCCAGTCTATCCTGCTATTCAACCCATAGCTGGTGGGGAGATGAATTTCTACATTTCTCAAAAGTATTTTGCATTTAAGTGAATGTAATGAATCCAAATGTAAATTGAACTCAACCCTCTGATTTCTCATTCTAAGCTTTTGCGATTATACCACATGTTACTCAACATACTGAATATTTGATGACAATGATGATGATAATACAGATGAGAGAGTTAACTATATAACCAATAATGAAAGCTAAAAAAAAAAAAAAAAAAAAAAGCACACACACAGGCATGTAAGAATAGAAAAGGTGGATTCACCTTTCCTACTCTGTCATGCCTCTGTTTTTTTCAGTACTCCAGCACTCTTATTAAAACTGTTTCTAATAATGCTGTCACCTGGATAGTTCTGGCTATTCAGGATCATTCCTAGTGCACTGATAATCACTGGCATTACTGTCACCTTCATATTTCCACTAATTTCCTCAGCTGCCTGGCCAAGTTAAGATATTTATCTGTCTTTTCCCTTTCTACTATGATCCACTGTGAAATCCACTATATGGGTACTTTTTTTAAAAATTTGTACAGCTACCAGATCGGATGTTTTGACCTGGATTGAGTGAACTGTTTGAATTTTAAAGTCCTCAGAAGATTTTATGTTTCATTCTCTAGGATTGATTCTGTTTTGTGTGTATATCATTGGGTCTGTGTAGTCAAAATGCAATCACGAGTTGTTACTGGTGAGCACTCAATGGGTGAACATAATAACATCCATGATGATAATACAACAGTTTGTATAAAACACCAAATTATACCTTGTTTTTTTTTCTAACCATTTGCTGCTATATACTGAACTGCTTTCTTCCTTGAAGCCACTTTCCACACTATTATTTCGAATGAAACAGCTCTGCTTAATCTATTATAAATATAATGCTTCACCTTTCCGGCCAAATGTAAAAAGACTATTTTCTATGCAGAAAGAATGTGGAAAAACCTGTCTGACTTGCAAGAAGCAGGTGAGAAGCAGGTGATAAGCAAGATAAATTTAGACTGAGGGAGCTTAAGTTAATACACAGAAACCCACTTGTCACAATTATTTCTCAAGTGTATGTAATATTTCTAAAACTTCCCAATAAAAAGTGGTCATATGATAATATAATGCCTATCTAGTTTTCATACTTTTATAGCATGACACCAAATAAATTTATGAGGACATTAGTTTTGTATATTTTTAAGTGTTTCCAATGTACTTACTATTATAATGTGACTCACTTTGTTGGCTGTGAAACAATGGATTCCTAAGCAGGAAAATTGAAGAAATGTATTAGTTTACATCTATTAAAGAATACAATATAAAAATTTATATACAGGGTGTCCATAAAGTTCATGTGCACTTTAAAAAAGTTATAACTTTATTTGTATTTGTAATAGAAATAATTTGTAAAAATAAGTTTGAACAATTAAGCTTGAAAGATAATACAGTGTTTCAACAAAATGGAGCTTCTTGTCACTTTGCTCTGCATGTTAGTTTATAAATCAGGAATTTCCTAACAGATGGATCGGAAGGGGTGGACCATTTTATTGGCCTCCATGTTTGCCAGATTTGACTTAATTAGATTTTTTTTTTCATGTGAAAACAATTGTGCATGCAACCAAACCTAGTTCATCAGAAGATTTGAAAGCTAAAATAACTAATGTGATTTCAGGCATTACTGTAAATGTTGGCAAATGTTTTCTGTGAACTGCAAAATCATATTACCATTTGTATTGCTAATGATAGAGGACAAATGGAAACTTAAATAAAATTTAATTTCCATAAAACCTTAAAAAATATAGATTTACTTATTTCTAATCCTTTTTACAAATTATTTCTATTGCAAATAGGAATAAAGTTATGTTTTAAAGTGCACACAAATTTTATGGACACCCTGTATGTCAGAATAATGTTAGGCAATGTTGTAATGCTAACAACTAGCTACAGTTAAACATGTGCCAATGTCTCAGTCAGGGCTGTAAAATCTGAGCCAGAGTCAAAAGCATTTAGGGGGTCAGTGTAGTCAGAGTCAGTAAAACTATACAGATTCCAACTCCAGTTGAATTTAAACTTTATATGGCCTTAGTTTAAAGTATTTTTTATGTACAAAGTTATAAATGTGAAAAGTTTTATATTATAGCATTTTTATTTTTATTTCTTTTATATCTTTTCAAAGATTTTGTCTAATTCTGTTAAAAGATATTAAAGAATGAATAGGTATGATATAGGCCTATATTTTATTGCATATGAAAAGCTGAAAATGCTTAAATAAGTGATAACCAGTAACAGAGATTTCATGTGAATATGAAGGACGAGGCAAAATTTCATAACTCAAACTATACAGCTTTTTGATGTGTGGTTGTGTGTATTTTGTGCAGTGAGCTGTTTTTAGTCATAATTCTAAGATGTTTCTTTTTCAATTTTTCATGCATACACTAAATTTCTCCTCAATACAAGGTTGTTGTTACTGTTTTCCCTTGAGGCAAGAATAAATAATGAATAACCCCTTTAAAAGTCTCCATACAGTAATCATTAACTTTTTAAAGTGCAGTAGAGGTTTTAGGTATTATTTTGGTGCTTCATTTGCGTCTACTTACTCACTGTTGTTAAAGAGTATCCATTTTGCATTGCATGTCATGATTTAATGCAAAAATGATTCTTTTTCTCCAGTTTTTACTCAATCAGTATGATTACTCACTAGTGTTTGAATGTAATCAATTTCAATATATTGAAAGAAAATGAGTCAGGAATAAGTCAATATTTTTTTATAGACTAAGGAGGTTACTTCCCTAGATGACCAGATCAACAACTAACCAAAAAATGTATCATTTCATGTGTGACAACCTAATACATTATTAATTTCTGTTGTACCACACAAAAGTTGATTTGACCTTAGCTCACCTTATAAAAGATCTAGTTTAGCTGTTAATAATATCAATACTTTTATGAGATATTCATAAAATAGAAGACAAATGAAAATTTCAATGTATTCTCACATGTTAAAAAAGGTTGCTCTCTATGAAAGCTGACTATAATTATCTTTTCCTTTTCTTTTTTGTTACTGCCTGGGCAGCTAAGATAATTATGGTAGTTAATGTGACATGTAAGTGATGAGATTTTTTAAAAAATATTTAGCAATGATAAAGAGCACAAAACCATTCCCAATGGTATTAGCACAAAGTGAATTTCAATCGGAAAATGGAGTATTATTACCATATCTGGGCAGGAGCTGCCTTGGCACAGTTTTTTTTTTTTTTAATCATTTTACCTTAAGCAAAGTGGTAATGCTATTAAGATGTAAGGGGTTAGTGGGAGTAAAAGAGAATTAGAAGATTCTAGTGAAGAAGAAGGAACAATGAAAGAACAGGTTTTTAAATTGTAGGTTGCAGGAAAAAAGAAACTGAAAGAGAATTTCACATATGAGAAATGCAAGAAAAGAAACTATTACAATAGAACTTATAGTCAAATCTATCTAGTTCAAGAATAAGATAAGACTTACTTGCCAATCTAGTAGTTGGCTTAAATTTATACAGTCACAGTACCAAGAAGGAGAGCACACTAGAACAACTGCCATGAAAATATCTATAGAAAAGACAAAAGGAAGCCATGTCACAGTGAAGCCGAGATGCTAGGTCAGGACTGATAACATTACAGACCCTTCTTTGGCCTTTGAGAATCTTGAAATATATAGTTGGAGTCCCAGACCATATATGACAGCAATATTCAAAGCATGGATGAATGGTAGATTTATAAGTATGCAAAATGGATTCTGACAAGTCTGGCATGACACCTAGCAAATGATTTAATATAATTGCTGCACTTCATATCAGTAGAAAACATGAGATCAGAATTCAAAAGCATTTATGCAAGCTTGTGGGTGATGAACTATTTTCCACCCAGCAACTGCTTTTCCCACAAATAAAAGAATGCTAGCTTCTCACTACTATACCACACCATTTTCATAGTAAATAAAAATAAGAATATAGTTGAAACAAGTTACATTCCTTAGTTAGAAACTGCCATAGCATGCATACAATCCCTCCCATTAACCTTTTGTACTGCATTGATAAGAAGGAAGTTATACTCAGACAGCATCTTCAGAACTGTTACTTTTTGGACAGACTCCCAAAAAGATGCTTCCCCAATTCCTATGATCTTAACTTCTTCAAGACTAGAGTCAACTGTTAACTATTCTACATATCATAATATGCACTTCTTAATTACCCCCTTTATGCTTTTATAACACTTTATTCACTAGTTCACTATATTAAGTGGCTCTTGGGCCTTGTATTTGGTGAACAATAGTATATACAAAAAATAAATATGCATTAGTCAGACTGAGGCATTAACAGTGTGCTATTTTACCCTAAACTTCTCACTTCAGAATACAACACAAAGTAATTAAAATATTCCAATGATGAAAAACAAAACCTGTTATTAACAATTTTTTATTGTAGCTTACGCAGTGAGATATTTACCTTTGATTTAAAAATAAATAAAAAAAAGCCATTATTCTTAATATTTAAAAACTTTTAAACAACATCACTTGCAAAAAATCCCTCTTCTACCTGGTTATTACTCTTTAGAATTTAACCATGCTGGACTTATGGAAAAGTAAGATCCTTGTATTGGTAAATACCGGCTGCAATAACTTGATAAAAACTAGCCTTAAACCTTATTTTTGCCACTAAGTATTGATTCATTGATAGTATGTTAACTATCAACAGAAGAAAAAAATGACACGTGTCATAGCAGTAGACATGGCTCAATACCATCCAGTTCACACTACTTCATAATCTTTTGAATGACAATAGGAGTTTAGTCCTCATTTCCTGTTTAGGATTAGCTTTCTGGGTTCTTCTAAAGTCCTTTCATTCTCCTTCACTTAAAAAAGATCCTTGTGCCTTTACTGCATTGCTTGAGATTAATTGAATGAAAAAAAGAAAAAAAGAAAAAGAAAACATGGTTGATAGGTATGTACAATTAATCATAGGTCTAAACTTTTATGCAATTTAGCAGTTAAATAAAATCTCAAGTGTGTGTAAAACCTGCCAAAGGGTCTATTTTCTTTAATAACATTATCAAACACACATGTCAGCCAATGTAATTTACATTGTTTAAAATATATATATATATATATATATATATATATATATATATGGCATCTACTTTGTCACAAGAATCAAGTAAATCATAATATTTAAAATAACAAAAAATAATGTCAGATTAAAAATAAAACTCTCCTAATTCCTTAGAAATTACTTTGTTTACATTTTGGAAATGAAAATAAAGTTGGAAGATATAGGCTTTTGAGAAAATGTGTTTTCTTAAACAATGCAGGGCTCTCTATGCCCAAGGTATCTAGACACACACACACATACACAAAGAGGATGAGATGGGTAAATTGTCACCATTTCACATTTCTAATATCGAACATGTGTGTTGTTTTTGTCAACTGTACAGTATAATATGGTTAGTTTTGCACCATCTGTGAAAAAAAAAGATCACGATGATGCAATTTACTCCACCAGAATTTGGAAACAGCATGCTATACTTCTTAGCATTTGCACCGAAAGCTTTAATACGAACATTACAGAATGTTTGGGTTTTAATCTGGAGATAGTGGAGATGATTCAGAAAGTGTTAGATGAATCTAATGGTGATTACAAAGGTACACCAGCTAAAAAAGTCACTCTGATTGTTCTGATAAGAAAAGAACTCCCGAATTTGTTGGTAAAAGTTTCAGACTGAACATAGACGCCTACATCAAGTTCCTTGAGGATGTAATGCTGTCTTGAGTCAAGATTGTAGCTGCTGGAAGACCCTAACCCTGTCTGGCAATAGAACTGAACCATGCCACACAAGCAGGACAACCCAGTCATGGCTGTCATGACAATTTCTGTAACCACAATGTTAGTAGTTTTCACTCATAACAGCATAGACAACACATGGCAATGAAGCACCATATTTATTCTGAAATTTAACTATTATATGAAATACAAAACAATAAACACAAACACATATCAGCATGATACAAAGTTAGAGAATTCAAGTATTGCTAGTGTCTTGTGAAGACTACAGTCCTATAAAATACGAACATTGTTATTGAAGTTATAAGTCTCTCAGAAACTCAGATGAGGCCCCTGCCTTTGATAGGCAGTCTGCAATCTTTTTATGACCCTTAATCCATTCAGTTTGGATTTCTTTTTTTTGTCATCTTTTTCTTTACTCTACATAAACTCTCAGATGTTCATCACTCACAAGACTTGATGAAATTAAGACATATTATCAATCTGGCAAAGAACTTCAGGTAACCTGGATAACTGAAATATCTCCTGTAGCATAGCTGCTATTAAAACACCAGCATCAGCTGCTTCACTGAGTGCAAGAGTCTCTGAAGCTAATGGACTTTTGTTACCTGGTCAAGTTGTTTTGATGACCAACATATAGGGACCATTTTGTTCTTCCTACCACAGACAAAGATGATAAAACCAGCCTGTGAGGATTCATTTTCTTGACCTGCATAGGTGGCATTAGAAAAACAATGTTCAGTTCTGAGGGTTTCCCAGCTCTGGAAAAGATATAGAACCTTTCTTAGATTTTAACTTTGATAGAAACTTATTGACCTCAAAAGCATCTTCACTTTTGGATGTTTTCAAGTATTACTCATCCTACAGACATCAAATGATACATCTGGTCATGTCTGAATAGTTACTCACATCATTTGACCTGTAAGTTGTTCTGATCCTGTTTTCTCATCCTGACTCCACTCATTTTTTCTCAAGGACCTTCCTTTCTTTATCTCTGTGGATGATATATAAAGATCTTGATCGATAATGATTCTATCTTTTGACTGCTTAACATTCAATCCCAGAAATCTAAAGGTTCCATCTTGAGTTTCTACCTTGAGATCTCTTTAATACTGTGATCACCTTTTTCTTAAATGATTAATTTCCACAGAATATAAATTCATTGCCAGAATACCAATCAAGTTACCAGTTGTATGATACCAAAGAAATAATGCATTATCATAGGTGTTTATTATTTCTTTCAGCTTATTTAATACCTGGTTAACCTTCTTGCACCACAAATGAGGCACATTGTTTAATCCATAGATGTATCTCTAACTTCCACACTGTTATGAACGCACACAAGATGCTGGTCTAATACCCCCCTGCTCTCTCTCTCCAGTATATCACTCTGTAGAAATGCTGAGGTGAAATCAAGAGTCTTAACCTACCAAACCATGACAGAAGCTGTTCACATCACAAGATGCATAGATTCACAGATGCATGTTGGGGAGTCTAAGTTTAAATTATGATAGTCCTCTTCACAACCACATGCAACAAGACGAGCCTTCATTATCTTCTTCTTATCTTTGCATTTCTCAGTCTCGTTTTATATACATTTCTGAATTGAGAAGAAAACATATCCATATATGTTAGGATTTTTCATATTTTCTATTTCTTTATTCTTTGCATCAATCATATCTTTAGTTTGTTCTTGTTCAGATGTGAGCAAAACCATATGTTCTTAATGATTTTGATTATTTACTCCATCTCTCACTTGGAGTAGTTCTCACCATTGATTCACACAATCCCAATTAATACAGACAGAATCTTCTTGTTCTTCCTCTGGTATTATATTTAGCCAACGGCTATATTTTCTAACTGATTTTAACTTTATATACATAATCTTTCCTTTTTTTTCCACTCATCACTTCCACTTATTTTATATTTCATAACCTTGTCTCTAGTTTTTTTTCAGTGTTGTCTTTTAATTCTCCAATATTACCAATAGATCTTTTATTATTATATTGTTCTTCATCTTCCTCATTCAAGAATTCTGAGAAGAAAAGATTTCATCTGATTAATTTCTATCTCCTTTATTTTTCATGATTCCCAATTCTTTGTTTTCTTGCTTCTTATTTACTTTCATCAAGTGACATGGATACATCCTGTAAAATGCTTTTCCATGTCTGATCAATACACATTGGCCTTCTTTGCATAATACTTTGACAGGACTATGCCATTATTTGTAGCTTTGTCTTCTATAATAAACATTATCACCAGTCAAAAATCTTCATTCACATAAGTTCTCACATTAGATTGCAATGCTCTCCCGATTTTTCACTTGCTTCAGCTTCCATAAAACTTTTATCTTGATGCATGAGAAGCATTTACATTTACTCTAACCATGTCACTGGTTGATGCAGACTCCAGTGCAGGTAACTTATCAGTCCAAACTTAAGGCATGTTTGCACTGAAACCAAATACAAGCTCATAAGTATTATGTCCTAAGTGGTTCTGAAATGTTTTTTGGCACTAACAACCCAAGCCAGGGATATTTATGGCTCACATTTCTAATTTTCTAATGATTTTTTTCATTGCATCAACTAATATCAGATTGTGGCATTCCACATTACCATTACTAAAACTTTCTGCAGCAGTAGTACAGGTTTCAATGTTTAATTTTCCATTCATCTGTTGGTAGCTTTCATTATTAAACTCTCCCCTGTTGCCACTCAAAAACTGTTTGGAAGTTCGAAAATAGAATATCCACATTGAAGATATGTTGCAAATAATTTCTTTTTGGTTTTAAGCAGTCTGGCAACAGAGTACCAAGGAGTTGTGTAAATTAGGTGTAGAATTCAATTTTGATTATGTCCATACTCATTTAAACACACACATACTGTCATTGCAATTGTTTTCCAGAGAAAATCCTACTACTGGTCAAAGCAGACATCTTCTAAACTTCAGGCAAACTGAACTAGAACCACAGACAGCCCTGAATAGATCCAAAAACTCATCATGAAAAATTCTACTACTTTTAACTATGTACCTTCACTTTTTGCTATGAAAAACAGTATATCATGATGAAAAAAGTCCCCAAACTTAATAAAAATAAAGTTTTATCATCAAAATGTTTGTTATTATTAAGAGGAAAAACCAAAGTAGTTATTTTTTATACTTTATAATCCTTTCTAACATGTTCAAAATTTTGGTTAAAAATCATTTTTTTTTTTTTGCATCAGTGTGGGACCAGAGTTGAGCATGGGAATTTTTTCCGGTGAAAAAAAACATTAGAAATTTTTTGTAAAAATCAAATAATTGTTTATAATTGTTGGATTTTAATGAAAATTTCAGGACTTATTTACAAATGAATGAATTTATTTTTGAAATTATTATTTTTAGAAAATCTTGGTAAAAAATGTTTTTCTTTTAAAATCTGCACCCACTTCAACTTTATTTCATCAAGTTTCTAAAAATTAAATTCTGTCTGCAAACATTATTAGTTAAATGCAACACTCCTTGGAGAATGTGAATCATCCACTTTATTTTATTTTTTTTCAAACAGTTGAGACTTTCCCCAAAAATTGTTTTAAATAATAAAATAAAAAATGCAATAAAACTATGACATTATTCAATTAGATAAGTTTTTAATTGCTTTTATAAACAATATATGTTAAGAACATTAAAGTCAGAAAAATGTTTTTTTTTTTAATAATGAATTTTTAGAATTGTTCCATTTTTTAAACTCTTCAAAACTTTGGCTCTTTTAGTTATTAAGTGAAGACTATGTTTACTCATCAAAAATTGAAAATCTTAATACAAACCATCACACTCCAAAATTTTTAAAATAATTTAAAATTTGTTTTATGTGTATAAAACATGTCCATTTTGAAAGTATGGATGACAATACACAACATTATCAGAAAACAGAATTAATGAACATAGTAAATTTATAGTCAATATTCCTAAATTCAAATTACAGAGAATATTTCCAATATTTTTAAAATTACTGAATACTTAAAATTATATAAAAGGTGTTCATCCATCATTTTCTTAGATTATATTTTAATAGACAAAGTCTCTGTAGGATAGCAATTAGCTTATCAGTACATACGAGTGATCACATTGCAAAATAAGTGGCTGTTTAAGAGAAGCCATCTTTCTTTCAAACATGCTTACATGTACAATGAACAAAAATATTTCTGCTATATGCAAGAAGAGAGCTGCTGCTACCAATGTTAGTATTATTCACTCATAACAATGTAGGGATAACAATACATGGCAATGAAGTCTTATACTTATTCTGAAACTAAACTACTATACAAAATATAAAACAATGGATACAAATGAATATCAGTAAGATACAAAGTTGGACAATTTAAACACACATCGCTCCTTATATCTTGCCACCTAACTTCCCTTGATTATTATGTGTGGGGCACAGTTGAAACTCCTTGTAATGCCAAAGATAAACTGAAGGAAAGGGTTATGACAGCTTCACCAACAAGGAAACTGTCCAAAAAAGTTGAAGGAGATTCCAAAGCCATTTGGAGG